>CM021108.1:511784788-512252514 GCA_007115665.2 Sequoiadendron giganteum | reverse complement strand
CCCTCAACCCTCAACCCTTAAACCCTAATCCCTCAACCCCTATACCCTCTTAATCCCTCAACCCTCAACCCTTAAACCCTAATCCCTCTACCCTATACCCTCTTAATCCCTCAACCCTCAGCCCTAATACCCTAATCCCTCAGCCCCTATACCCTCTTAATCCCTCAACCCTCAACCTTCAACCCTTCAACCCCAATCCTTGAACCCCTATACCCTCTTAATCCCTCAACCCCAAACTCCTTAAAACCTGCAATCCCCAACCCCCTATACCCTCTTAATCTATCAACCTCAACCTCAACCTCAACCCCTGTATACCTCTTAATCCTCAACCTCTCAACCTCAACCCCGCCAACCCTTTCCAACCCTGTCCTCAACCCCTATACCCTCCTGATCCCACAACGCTCAACCCTCAACCCTTCAACCCTAATCCATCTACCCCTATACCCTATTAATCCCTCAACCCTCAATGCTCAACCCTCAATGCTCAACCCTCAAACCTTCAACCATAATCTCTCTAACCCTATACCTTCTTAATCCCTCAAACCTCAACCCTTAAACCCTCATCCCTAAAACCCTATACCCTCTTAATCCCACAACCCTCAACCCTCAACCCTTAAACCCTCATTGCTTAACCCCTATACCATCCTAATCCCTCAAACCTCAACCCTCAACCCTTAAACCCTAATCCCTCAACCCCTATACCATCTTCATCCCTCAACCCTTAACCCTCAACCCTTAAATCCTAATCCCTGAACCCCTATACCCTCTTAATCCCTCAACGTTCAACCCTCAACCCTTCAACCCTAATCCATCTACCCTTATACCCTATTAATCCCTCAACCCTCAATTCTCAACCCTCATTCCTTCAATCCTAATCCCTCTACCCCTATACCCTCCTAATCCCTAAACCCCTATACCCTCTTAATCCCAAAACCCTCAACCTTTATACCCTCTTAATCCCTCAACCCTCAACCATCAACCCTTCAACCCTAATCCCTAAACCCCTATACCCTCTTAATTCCTCAACCCTCAATTCTCAACCCTCAACCCTTCAACCCTAATCCCTCTACCCCTATACCCTATGAATCCCTCAACCCTGAACCCTTCAACCCTAATCCCTCAACCCCTAGAAACTCTTAATCCCTCAACCCTCAAACCTTAAACCCTAATCCCTCAACCCCATACCCTCTTAATCAATCAACCCTCAACCCTCAACCCTTAAACCCTAATCCCTCAACCCCTATACACTGTTAATCACTCCACCCTCAACCCTCAACCCTTCAACCATAAACACTAAACCCCCATATGTTGTTTATCCCTCAACGTTGAACCCTCAACCCTTGAACCCTATTCCCTGAACCCCTATACCCTCTTCATCCCTCAACCCTCAACCCTCTACCCTCAACCCTCAAACCTCAACCCTCAACCCTCAACCTTCAACCCTTCAACCCTAATCCCTCTACCCCTATACCCTATTAATAACTCAACACTCAACCCTTCAACCCTAATCCCTCTACCGCTATACCCTATTAATCCCTCAACACTCAACACTCAACCCTTCAACCCTAATCCATCGACCCCTATACCCTCTTAATCCCTAAACTTTCAACCCTTAAACCCTAATCCCTCAACCCCTATACCCTCTTAATCCATCAACCCCCAACCCTCAACCCCTATACCCTCTTAATCCCTCAACCCTCAACCCTCAACCCTTCAATCCTAATCCGTAAACCTCTATAACCTCTTAACCCCTCAATGCTCAACCCTCAACCATTCAACCCTAATCCCTCTACCCCTATACCCTATTAATCCCTCAATCCTCAATGCTAAACCCTCAACCCTCAACCCTTCAACCCTAATCCCTCTAACCCTATACCTTCTTAATCCCTCAACCCTCAACTCTTAAACCCTAATCCCTAAAACCCTATACCCTCTTAATCCCTCAACCCTCAACCCTTAAACCCTAATCCCTGAACCCCTATACCTTCTTAATCCCTCAACCCTCAACCCTCAACCCTTAAATCCCAATCCCTGAACCCCTATACCCTCTTAATCCCTCAACGCTCAACTCTCAACCCTTCAACCCTAATCCCTCTACCCTTATACCCTATTAATCCCTCAACCCTCAATGCTCAATCCTCATTCCTTCAACCCTAATCCCTCTACCCCTATACCGTCTTAATCCCTCAACCCTCAACCCTTATACCCTCTTAATCCCTCAAACCTCAACCCTCAACACTCAACCCTCAACCCTATAGCCCTAATCCCTCTACACCTATACCCTGTTAATCCCTCAACCCTTCAACCCTAATCCCTCAACCCCTATAAATTCTTAGCCCTCAACCTCAAACCTAAACCCAATCCCCAACCTCAACCCTAAACCCTAACTTCAACCCTATACCCTCTTTAATCCTCAACCCTCAATCCTCAACCCAACACTTTCACCTAAAACCCCCATAGCCTCTTAATCCCTCACAACGCCACCAACCTTAATCCTCTACCTTATACCTTATTGGATTCCAACCACAACCATTCAAATCATCCATCTACTCCCTATACCTCTCAATTCTTGAACCTCAACCTCAACCCCTAAAACACTAATCCCCAACCTCCTCATACCTCTTAACTTCAAACTCCTCAACCTCAACCTCAACCTTAAACCCTAACCATGAACCTCTATACCTCTTAACTTCAATGCCTCAACCTCAACCTTCAACCCAATCCTCTACTCCCTATACCTCTTAATCATTGATCCCTCAACCTCAACCCTAAACCCTAATCCCTCAACTCTCATACCTCTCAACTCAACCTCAACCTCACAACCCTTCAACCCTAATCCCTAAACCCCTATATCCTCTTAATCCCTCAATGCTCAACCCTCAACCCTTGAACCCTAATTCCTCTACCCCTATACCCTATTAAGCCCTCAACCCGCAACACTCAACCCTCAAACCTTGAACCCTAATCCCTCTACCCTCAACCGTCAACCCTTAAAACCTAATCCATCAACACCTATACCCTCTTAATCCCTCAACCCTTCAACCTAATACTCTCTACCCTAAACCCTAATCCCTCAACCCTAATTTCTCAACCCTTATACCGTGAAATCCAAGAAAAATCTCTACCCTAATCCCTAAACTGTCAACTCTTAATCTCTCAACCCCTATATCCTCTACCCTATTTGTTGTACCCATATTGCTCAACCCTCGACCCTATACCTTAAACCCTCAATCTTCAACCCTCAACACTTAAACCCTCTACCCTCTACCCTTTACGCTATACATTAAACCCTCAACCCTCAATTCTCAACCGTCAACCCTTAATCCCTCAACCCTCAATCCTTAGACCCTAAACCCTCTACCCCTTACATTGGACCCTAAACCTAATCCTTCAACCATATACCCTCAAACCTTTACCCTAAACCCTCTACCCTCGACTAAGTAAACCCTTAACCCTAAACCCTTAACGCTAAACCCTTCAACCCAAAACCCTTAAACCTTCTACCCTATACCCTCAACCAAATACCCTCTACCATCAACCCTA
This sequence comes from Sequoiadendron giganteum, assembly GCA_007115665.2. Classification (NCBI taxonomy): domain Eukaryota; kingdom Viridiplantae; phylum Streptophyta; class Pinopsida; order Cupressales; family Cupressaceae; genus Sequoiadendron; species Sequoiadendron giganteum. The sequence continues at coordinate 512,248,971 of CM021108.1, read as the reverse complement.
TTCCCTAAACCCTCAAACCTTAAACCCTAATACCCTAGAAACCATCAACCCTATAGGTCCTCAACCCTAATCCCTCAACCCTATACCCTCAACCTCTATCACTTTCTCATTATCTATACATCTTACCTCTCCCTCCTTCCCTCTCTCCTACCCTCTCTAATTGTCTCTATCTACCATATCCCTCTTTCTAAGTACCTCTCATTAAATTAATCCCTACCACCCTCTCTCACTCCCTCTATCCATCTCTCTTTATGTCCCTCCCACTCTATCCCACTCTCTCCTCCCACTACCTCTCTTTCCCTCTCTCTCATGTCTCTCCCTCCCACCCCCTCTCTCTCTCAGGTCTCTCCCTCTAGAAACCTACCTAGGTAACTCTCTCTTTGTCTCTCTCCCCTCTCTCTATCTCTCCCTCCAACCGTACCTAGCTAAGTCCCTCTTGCTCCACCTCCCTCTTTCTCTACCTCTATCAGGTCACTCCCTCCGAAACCCTCTCCCTCTCTCAGATCTCTCACTCACACTCCCTCTCTCTCCCACTCCCTCTCTCTCAAACTCCATCTCTCTCACACTCCCTCTCACCCTCCTCACACTCTCAAGTCTCCCCCTTTGGCACCCTACCTAAATAACTCTCTATTTCTCTTTGTCTCTCTCTCTCTCTCCTCTCCCCTCAATTCTCTCCCCCCCCCCCTCTCTCTCTCTCCCTCCCTCTATCCCTCCCACCCTACCTAGGTAAGTCCCTCTCACTCCAACCCCTTCTCTCTAACTCCCTCTCTCTTAAACTCTCACTTCAACCCCCCTCTCCATCTCTCCACTCTCTCACCCTCTTAATTCTCCCTTCGTCTAAAGACATACATAAATGGATACATACAAGCATAATACATATGTAGATATAATCTTACATCCATACAAGCATACATACATACATGTGTAGATACAATCTAACATACATAGAGGCATACATACAATATATATGCATTGATACATACATACATGACATACAAGCATACATGTACATACAAACATACACATATATCAACATAAATTAAATATATTAACATTTAACATAAAGGAAGACATAACGCGAGCACATTATAGCGTGCTCGCGTTATGTCTTAGTTGACATGGCTGCCGCAAAAGCAAAAACCATGTGAGAAGTGAGATATAACATGAGCGCGTTATAACGTGCTCTCATTATATCTTGCTTTGGAAATTCCCAATGATCGAAGACGTGTTTTTAAAGAATCTACCATATTTCTCATAATCGAATTTGTGCTCACCATCAAGATTGCACGTAGTTCAATATTGAAAAAATTGAACACATGGGTAATGTTGCGTTCTCTCTTAGCTATCCAACGATGTAATTTTTTTCACTCTCTGAAAATGTTAAGCCTTTCATCCATAATTTATTTTATCTGTATGTCTTTTTTTTGCCAAAAAGTAGTGTTTGGTATTTTTTTCATTATAAATTAACTGTTCATCAATTTCTCAAATAAATTACATCTTTAGAAACTAGACTCAATTCTACAAATAAAAAAATAATAAAAAAAAATCAATTAGTTTACAAAATTTGTATGGGTAGCACGACCAAAATTATGTTTTTCAGGAAATGTCAACTTCACAAATTAGTAAAAAATTAAATATGCATTAAAAAATTATCAGAAAAATTGTGCATCAACTGCATACTGTTAGCTAACTTCTGACTATTGCGATTATTAAAATACTTAAAAAAAGTTCACCCTACGAGGGTCGTACAAGAGTTGCTATGTTATGTTTTTCTGACAAAAACAACACCAATTTGTGTACGTCCCTCATTTGAACCCCTTAATCTCAACCATTTTCAAAATAAATTAGTATTTTAGAAAGTAGACTTAGAGCACTTGAATCGTTCTTTTTGTTCCATCTCAAAATTTTGAGTGTAAGTATCCTCAATTTCACGTCCAAGGTCAGTATTTCCTGATTTCAGAAAAAAGTTGTCCACTTAAGTCCCATTTGTGGGAACCATCTTTGTGCACTTACCCCCTACTCTTCTTGATTGATATCTGGATCCAAAAATGCAAATGCCACCTGTAGCTCTTCTCCAAGCTTCTCTAAGACTTGATGAAAACTTTGACAACTTTGGATCACTTGACAACTTTTCTTCAATCTTTCTCCTTAGTAAATTTGTAATCTAGCCCTGCAAATCACACACAAAGGAGACAAAAAAAATTTGTGGTTTTAGTGAATAGGAGTTTTCCTTTTTCAAACACCTTGTTGGTAATTAAACCTTGAAATAAAATAAAATATGAATGTAGAATGATGAATGAACACATAAAAATGTTGCAACTCAGCAAAACCTAGCAATTGGGTGCTTCAAATATGCTTGAAATAGTTGCAATGGATGTGGTTCTTGAATCTTGCTTGAATGATGTTGATCTTGCTTGAAACACATGCTTGAATCATAAACTCTACATCACAATTGTTAGCACAATAACAAACATGATATATGAAATCCTTGACATGATGATTGATGCTTGAATGCTACTCTAAAATGCTTGATACTCTAACCTTACATACTCTTGAATTCTCTTGTGAATGCTTGTGAACACTTGATTGCTTGTTAGGTTGCTAGGTATGAAAATGAGAGAAAGAACCTTGTCTTTATACTCAATTATGCAAGAATTCTTTCAAAACTACAACACTACGAGCCAACATTAGATCTAGGAGAATAAAATTTCATCAAAAAATTATATTAAATTTGAATTTTGGTCACATGGGACTCATTCACCCAAGGTGGTGAATGAGTCCCATCAGACATAATGTATAGGACCAAAACCAAAAGTGTCTATAAATGTGTGAAAACTAGTTCAGGGCCAAAAAATCTAGGTGGGACCCATTCTCTCAAGGTGGTGAGTGAGTTTCAAATCCCTAAATCTTGGCAACACAAGCTAGAAAAACCTAAATTATTATTGTTTACTGATTTTTGTTAGGATTATCCTCGAAAAGATGCAATAAATTAGGCTTGTGGATGCAAAATATGGCAAATTAAAACACAAGAAAGCCTAATTATTAATGAAAATCCTAAAGGAGTGTGAAAGTGTGTTACAACACTTTAAAACACTCCAAATAAGACAATATTAAAGTTGATTTTGATTAAAATTATGTTTATTATGCTTGGTTATTTGATAAAACTCTCTATAAAAGTGTGAGAGTTAGTTACAACACTTTACAACACTTTAGCAAGGTACTATTAAAATCCATTAGTTCATAAGGGCCCAAGACCTAATGTGAACGTGTTATCCACATTTCAACACTAAATCAAGGTAATATTAAGCCAAAATTTACGAGGGCCCAAACGAGTGTGAAAATGCTAAGGGATCCATTTTTCTACACTACTAGGATGTCGAAGGGACCATCATCAATGTCTCGCCAATATCCATCATTCCCTCCAATGAAGAGATCTTACCTTCTATCAGGATATCAAAGGGAACACATTTCAGGTCCCACCAATATCCACCTATATCCTTAAAAAATTATTTCTTGTCATTCATCGGAATGTCGAAGGGACTATAGAATAGCTCCATGTGACATTGACGTGTCCCTCTGATGTCCCTTCTTGCAGTCTATCATAATGTCAAAGAGACTGCAAAACAACTCCCTCCAACATTGTAATGTCTCCTTGATGAACCCAAAGCTTGAACTTCTGAAACCTTATTTAGCATGTCAAAGAGACTAACCACTAAGTCCCGCCGACATGTGTGCATCAACTCGATGAAATTTTGACTGATGCCTTTTACACAAGTAAGTTTGAGACACCTTTTTCTCAAAATTTATGTGATTGTATCTATGTAATGTGATCTTGTACTATACTATTTGATGTATCTCTTCTTTTTCATTTCTATATTTGTATCTATATTCTTCTATATGTCACTACTACATAGTGGGGGGTTTAAGAAAAATTTTGAAACAATTTTTGTGTAAATTGTCTTAACTTGAGACAAAAAAATATTGTGTATTGTCTTAAATATTATCTTTAAGCGAGTGTCTCAAATTATTGTCTTAAAAAATTATCTTTGTAAAGACAATATGAAACATAATTATTTTTGTCTCTTTAGAGACAATATGCAAAAACGTATTAAAAAAATAAACAATTTATTTAAATATTTTTTAGTGTGGTTTTCAACGTTCCATGTTTTGAGATTCCCATCATCCTCTTGTTTGTTGGAATTTTTATTTATATTTTTCCAAATGTGGTGGAAAAATTATGATAGAAATTATTTAATGATTTTGAAGCTGGGAGAAATGAATAGTTGTTGAATACGCAAAGCATAATGTTCATAAAAAAACAAAGAAAATAATGCACCCTAATTCGAATTCAGAAAGTTAATTCCGATAAGCTTTTTTTAGTTATAGTTCATAAAGTTGTTCGTACAATCATGAGAAACATGTACATCATAACATGGTGTGAGAAAATGATTCCTTTCTAGGTAAGAGAAAATGTTAATATTTTCATACCAACTGGACAAACCATTTTGTATGTGGCAACTTGCCTCATACACCACTAACTTGTTTATTTGAACTGATCCCTGATTTTATCTATCTAATTCAATTCTTATAAAATATGAAAGATGGAGCAAGTTGAATGACTTTTATGACTAACCATATCCCTAAAAGCCAGTCAAATATACCCAACTACCGACATAACTCTTTTGAGCATGGAAATGTAGCTTGACAATGAGTTGACTCAATTATCTGGACTAGACAATTATGCTTCAAAGTGGGAAATTTCTTTTTCTTGTGTGCTTGTGTCTAGTCCTCTCAAATTTTGATAACCTTTCATTATAAAAATCCAGTAAATCCTATACTTTTTTATTGATGAACGATAGGATTTCCAAATCATCTTGAGAAAAGCATAGTCTTTTGAGATTTTGATATGATTCTAGAGAGAGCCGAATTCTTCCTCTAAGATAACCAATAGGGTGAAAGCAAAATTTTCCTACAAGCAAACAATATTAGATTTAACAAGTAAATCCATTTGCATCATTCTTTTAAAGAACCGAATGGAAAATATGAAAATATAGTAGTGATCTCACCATGCTACGCATAGCCAAACTCTGATGTTGAGTCTTAACATGCATTATGCATCTAACTTTGGTTCAATCTCAAAGTCAATGTCAACCTACAAATCAATGATGAAATGTATTCCAAATCTAGATCATGACATTCAAGTCCAAATTAGATCTATAATATTAAATATGTAGTAGTAAAACAATAGTTTTCATTGAAAAAGCTTACAATGCCAACAAGAACATAGGCAACCACAAGTGGGGGAGAAGCAAGGTAATTTGCATGAGTGAAGGGATGAGCATGCCCTTCAAATTATCTATTTCCAGAAAGAACAATTGAAGAAACTATATCTAAAAGAAAGTAATAAATGGTATGAAATGATTAGAAGAGAAATAATGTACCATAAATCCCTAACAGGAAAAAAAACACAAAGGCAACACTAAAGCCAAAATTTTGGTACCTAAAGCACTGACAATTATATTTGATAAAATAAAGATGAGATTGAGAGAATATTTCATTTATGATGCATATGAAAACAATTTATCAATGCATTACAATTTATTCTCAAACACTACCATTGCTAAAACTATACAACAAATCAAACTTAAAAAAAAAAAACCAAAAATGATAAAATAATGACTTTAAAAAAAATGTAAAGCACATTTAAATCTACAATATATGCAAAGAACAAAACTTGAAGCAATCAAAAATTTGAAAACACTTTGAAACCCAAATGACAAACTTACCATTATTTGAAATAGTCTTGCACTCATTGATTCGTGAAGATCTATAGAGTTCCCCATGCATGTCATACATCCATATCCAACGAGCTAGAAACCTTGATGATCTAAGTACTGCTAGAGGCCATTGTAAACACCCAACTAAATTAGGTTAAGAAACGTAGAAGAATGATACAATAAATATAATTTACTACTAAATCACCCTTTTTTTCTAGATTAATTAAATTATGGAATGTGAAAAGAAAGACTAAGGGTAGCTTAATCACCGTTTCTATTTTCTACAACAATAAACAAAATCACCAAACTTGTACATTCAAGATACCTCTGTTGTAAATACTTTGTAACAAATCTAGACCCTGGAGCAAGGCTTGTCTTAATCCATGGCTTTACCTGAAAAATGTAAGTATATTCAAACTTGAAATTTCAATCATAATTAAGTACATGTTGTACCAGAAAAATATAATCTATTGATATAATAAAATCTAGAATTGTCACATTTCAAATGGAAGACTTGAAATGTGAACATTCAAAAAAACATTCAAAAGACCATAAAAAAACCCACATACCTCAAAGCCTATTTCTAAAGCTTTCATTGCAACAAGTGCAACTCCAAGCATCACATTCGGATTTCAAGTGTTTGTACAACTAGTGATAGCTATTATTAAAACATCACCATGCTTGATCTCATCGGCTGTGCCATTCAATGTGAAATTTTCAACCTTACCTTGGGCATCTTTAGGGATGGAAAAACCCTATAGACATATAAACAAATTATTAACAGAAAAAAACTATTAAGAAGTATGAAAAAATGATGTAAGGGGGAAATGGAATGCACACAAATGTACATCATAGACCAAAAAATTATCTAATGTGAAGCTTTTTAGACCCTTAAAGTATTCATTGTAATATAAATTTATTATTTTGATCCTTTGATGAGAGTCTTATGCATATGGTTATATGATTATTGGCTCTTACCATGTGATGATTCAAGATGATTATGTGTCAAGTAATTTCCACTATGATGTTCTGAATATTTCTTTTTTTGTGTCTTATCACTGGTAATTCTAATAGTGGCAGAGCAATAGTTTTTATTGAGTACTTGTACGACTCTTGAATCCTTTTTTTTTGCACAATTTTTTAGCAAATGATTCCTTGTTGAAATGATCATTTAAGTTGAATGGTGAATGAGTATATACTTATCATATTCTCTCCATCTCTAGTAGATAATACATGTGAAATAGGAGTTGATTCAATTGTATACTTTGAAATAAATGTTGCACATAATATTATTTCTAAATTAATCATATGTGTATCCTATGAACAATTAAAAATTAGAATGTTATCTTCTTCCTATTCTTATATTATCACTTATTCACTCCTAGAAGGAAAGTGTAGGGAATATAGTTATATCTTCTAAATTACACTTAAATTTGAAAAAAATAACTAAGGTTAAGTATGTCCATTTGCTACTTATTTCAATTATCATGATAAGTTAAGAAAACAATGTCTTCTTTATGTTTTAGTGTTTAACACGCTTCCTTGCATTATGTTGGCAAAAAATGACCCATTATTCTTCCTTTCAAATAGTTCACTGGAAGAGTGAATATGTGGAATATGTCACTCTTTTTGTATGTTATACACATTGAAACATTTCTTCCGTAGATTTCTTCTACCATGTGAGTGTTCCAAATTGATATACAAGCTATTTTTCCTTCAAGAGATGTGTTCTCTCTCCTTGTCTATTTTCATACACATACTTCCACACATGTTGGGTATTCATGGTTGGTGTAGAAATGCATGATAGATACACCTCTGTATGTGCACATGTTGCATCATTGATAAGAATTACATTTGGTGTAGCAAAATAAATCTTCTGGTTGTGTTTTTACAAGATTTCCCTATGGTTGTTTTGGGTATTACCTCCCATTTAGAGAAGAGTTACAAAATTAACATACTTAAAAAAGAGACCATCTTAGAGCACAAGAAAAAAAGAGAGCAATCATCTTAGGCTCAAAACTTAAGGATCTAGTTGAGGATAATTATCTTGAAAAAAGCTACCTAGATTATGCATTGCAATGATTTTGATTTATGATGGAAAATAAAAGGAAAAACTTTTATTCTGACCTTAAATCCAACCTTGTTGTCTAGGTATGCATGCCAATTTTCCTTCGTTTCCTTCAAAGGAACCCAATCATATCATCTACAACAAAATACCACCAAAATATTTAATATAACCAACTCAAGTTACTACCAACACTTTAAATATAACATTTAAATATGACATTTGTAGACATGGAAAATGTACAATTCAATGCAACGCACTTGATCCTGATTAATAACGTCATTTCTTCCTAAACCACAACTCAAGCCTCATTCATCAACACAATCGTTCCACTCATCACAATGGTCCACACCCTTCCCTATCCATTGCTAAAACACAACATGGAAAATTCATTCTCCATTGTGTTGCAAGCCGCTCAACAAGCCGCTCATCAAAAGGTGCTCCAAAACCAATAAGCTGCACAACTAGTTGTTCAGCAAGCGCAAGCACAATTAGTTTCCCAACAAGTTGCACAAGCTGCGCTAGCGGCTCAAGTAGCCCAAGAAGAATAGGCTCAAGCTCAAGCCCAACACTAGGCTCGACAGGTGCGAGCAAAAAATCAAGCACAATTGCAAGCAATCCATCAACAAGTGTATCAACAAGTAGCACAACAACAAGCCCAACAAAAAGAATTGTTGGCACAACAACAACAAGCGTTGTTGGCTCAACACCAAACATAGGCATTACTCCCTTAGCATAGGTTGAAAAAAAATTCCAACATAATCATTGAAAATTATGATCAAGATCCTTCGACCAATGATGATGTTGAAAATGTCTCTACATCACCTAATGAATTAGAGGACATATCTAAAGAATTTATTCCAAAGCATGATCAACATCTTTTACTAAGGTCTAGCAATGATCCTTTCCAAAAAATATGGACATTCTTTGACCTCATGACATTTGAGAAACTTCCTATGCCTAATAAAGATATCCAAGAACCCTTTGGAAGAAATCCATCCTTTGAAATTGACCCATGTCAAGAACTTGATCCAAAGCATATCGAAAATAATTTCAAAATCATTCGAGATCAAGAATTTGTATCTCCAAGCTACTACAATGATATAATGGACACCCTCCTATCTATACAAGATGATCAAATCCACATAGCACATACTCCTCCATCTACCCATGAGATGCTTCCCATGGATGGACATGTAGATGATCTTCATTTAGAACAGGGTTCCTTTACTCCTAAAATTATTACACAAAAAGAGCAGGTTATTGATTCCTACAGTCAAAATCAAATGTCAACATCAGGATCAAATATATCCTAAATTCAAACTGAAGACATCATATATGCAGATATCCAACATTATCCACTCAAGGGAGCATGTCAGACATAACAAGATCTTCTAGAGTTAATAGAGTAGCAAATTTAAATGACGCCATTTGCAGTGGTCATTTGTTAGAGAATGCATTCTAAACAAGACATCTCAAAATAGGAAAAATCAAAGAACAAAGATGCTACTACCACCATACTGGGGGAAACTATTAGAGTAAAGGTTTTAACTTAATTATGTTGATTAAAATACCTTTATTCCCTTCTTAAGATTTCACGTTAGTTTGCATAAAGTGACATTTAATAATTATATTAATTATTAAATGTTTTCCTATTAGGGCTTCTATTAGGGATTTTCCTATTAGGGTTTTATTAGGGTTTGCTTGATCTCCTTTTATAAGGATTGATCCCATTGTATTTCATATCAATTCATTCTCTCATTCTCTCTGATATATACATTTTCAGTTTTCAGAGAACCCTTGCTTGTTTGTCTCCATCTCTTCTTTTGTGACAGGTTATTTGCATGCAGGTGATCTTCGGGGTTTTGTGAACTTGTAGTTTCTCAACTCCTACATGGTATCAGAGCTCCAGACCTACTGCTTCCTGTTCTTGTTTTGAAGATTTTTGGAGCTTCAAGGGTCTGCAGTTTGTTTTTTTTATCCAGGGAATACCTGCAATTTAAAAGCATTTTCAACTCAAACGGACCTTGCCATTGTGTTTGCAGCGGTCCAAAACCCCTAAATTGACTATTCATTCATCCATTTTGGACAAAGTCAAAATTTGAAGCAAAAAATTTTTGCTGGTATAACCGTCCGTCTACACGGATCCGTGAAAAATACTTGGTAAAAGAAATTCGGCATATTGTTCATCCGCATTTTTTGAAAAAAAAAAAAAATTTCGTAATGTTTTTTTTAATTTGTTTTTATCAAAAAAATCAAATACAAAAAAGGGCCGAATTTTTTTTAAGCCTTTTAAAGGCTTGCTCAGGCTTGCGCTTGTGGTACCCTGTGCAGGGTACTACGTAAGTCCGTACCTACGCAAACCTGCGCAGGGCCATACTTGCGCAGACCTATATAGGGCCATACCTGCATAGTCCCCTGCGTAGTTACCCATGCCCACATAGGCTGCGGTGGGGGCAGGCTCACGTGCCTCCCCCACCACACATGAAATTTTTTTGTAATATTTTTCTTTATTGTTTTTTTTTAAAAACAATTTTTGATGTATAAGCGTAATTGTAATTTTATGGTGACAGCCATTTGGCCATCAAATTTAACCCAATTTTTTTGCTGCGACGGCCATATGACCGTCAAATTTAGCCCAGCATTGGCTTTTTCCCTCTTTGGAGTTATTTTCTTCCAAAGGCCATAACTTGGGCATACGATATCATTTTTTGGCAAAAGAGATATCATCGGAAAGCTGGCTTTCTCATCTTTCCATTTGTGTGGGTTTCTTTCATGTATTTCTAGCTTTATCCTTTTTGGACATTTTGAGCATCATTTGTAAGCTATCTTTTATGTAAATGCACTGAGATAAAGTGCCACACTATTGTACATGTATTTTTTGGGGATTTTGCACATAAGTTGGTGCCATATTTTGTACCTGCATTGTTATTATAAAGTGTCATGAGGGGTTGTGTAGTTTTCCTTTGTTTTGCCATCACATCTTTGTTTGGTGAGTATCCCTCCATGATGATAGTGAATCCATACCATGGGGGGTTGTGTAGTTTTCCTTTGTTTTCCATCACATCTTTGTTTGGTGAGTGTCCCTCCATGACAACAATGGAACCATATGATTCCAACCTCATGCATGTGTGCTTTGTTTTGCACACCACTTTTTTAGTTGCAGGTGCTATCTTGCGCACTTTATGTTGTTTCTTCTTCTTCATGCACTATAGGGTGTTTCACATCATTTTAGTGGATTTATCAGGCTCTCCTAGTTCAGCATTATGGGGGGGGTTATTATATTGTTTGTGCTAATTCTTCCTTGGTTTCACCTTGGAAGGGATCTTCCATTCTCAATTGATTAGTGTTTCAAACTATTGGTTCTTGTGCCATCTGTATCTTCATTCCAGGTGTTTGCCTTTGTTTGCCATCTGATTCGAGTAGTGTTGTATGGGCCACTCATGCAGATTGTTGTCTTCTTGATCCTAATCATCTTATCTTCAGCGAAGGTTCTTCAGCACCATAGCAGTTATCTTTCGATAGTTGTTTGCAGCTTCTTCTGTTTCAGTGATGTTCTTCTTGGCTTTCTGCATCTCTTTTCGGAGTAGAGATTTTTCCCATGAGGTTTTCTCTATTTCTCCTCTTTATAGAGATTTGGTTGTATTTGGGTACCTGATCTGGCCTAGTTGCCGGGACCCATTTTTGCCTTCTTGCATTGTAATTACCTTTGCTTTCTTACATTTGTTTGTAGCTACACTATTGCTCATCTTAAGGGGGGGTGTTAGAGTAAAGGTTTTAAGTTAATTATGTTGATTAAGTTACCTTTATTCCCTTCTTAAGATTTCACGTTAGTTTACATAAAGTGAAATTTAATAATTATATTAATTATTAAATGTTTTCCTATTAGAGCTTCTATTAGGGTTTTTCCTATTAGGGTTTTATTAGGGTTTTCTTGATCTCCTTTTATAAAGATTGATCCCATTGTATTTCATATCAATTCATTCTCTCATTCTCTCTGATATATACATTTTTCAGTTTTTAGAGAACCCTTGCTTGTTTGTCTCCATCTCTTCTTTTGTGATAGGTTATTTGCATGCAGGTGATCTTCAGGGTTTGTGAAGTTGTATTTTCTCATCTCCTATAGAAACTTCATCTCAAGAAAATTTCAACATAGGGAGCATGAAGAATCCTTATGATGAAACTAATGCCAATACTACAACCTACCACATCACGAATCTTCAACCACCCATCACCCCATCCATGAATTGGGACCAACATCAAAAGAAAGATTTGAATCAAAGCATGAAGAATGTTATCAAATATTTTTTTTTTGAGAAGCATATCAAACAAATCAAATACATATGGATACCAAAAAATACAAAGAAAGATGATCCCTATCATACTCCATCAGTCAAAGAAACTATGGGGAAAAATAAAAAAGGGGCAAGTATTTATCAAATATTTCCACAAAGGAAAAAGAATGCTTCTGAAGCGACATACAAAGTGTATCGAGTTGTTGGTCCTAATTCTATGCATAGTTCTGTATCCACCCATCATTGATCATCTTCTCAAGTTTGGAGAGTCAAAGGTTCCAAATTGTCAACCAATCCATCTTTTATTCGTAAACACACTTCATCCATGCCTCCACGCATAATATCCAATTCTCACATTGACCATGTGTTGGCGATGAACCTTCATCATAAGGATTCAGAAGGCACTCTATCGCGATGTGTGCACAAAGACGAAGTTAACTTCGGTATCAGCAAAGCAGATCAAGAATCTGAAAATTTGCATTCAAGTTCATGTATCTTGGCAAAGCAACTTCTTCAAGTAGGATATTGATGGCACATAATGAAAAAAAATCTACATCATGATCACTAGGTGATTCAACATGAGCTTAAAATATTTCATAGAAAAATACAAAAATACAAAAATACAAAAATACAAAAATTAAAAAAAATCAAAAAGGATTGAAAACAATAAAGAAAAAAATCGTCCTCTAGTGAAAACCACTTTTGTGGCACTTTGTACAGGTACCATGATGAAAACCTGGCAAACAGGTGTCATGTGTAGAATCGAGCATCTACTTGCACCATTTCAGGTGGAAACATCTCATCCCATCCATAATAAAGCCAACGTTCCATTTATCCAATCCATCTTCATCCATCTTCCAAATTATCTTGATCTTGACAAATTTTGGTGCACACTTTACACTTGCTTATGCTAAACATCTTGAAATGGGTCATTTTCATTGATCCTATCTTACCCAACATTGTGTGAGCCTTGAAGCATTATCTGAATGAGCATTCCTCTATTCAAACACCTTATCTTGTCACAAGCTAATTGTTGGAATCCTTTTGCATTCTTACCATATCTATCCACCCATACCGATCCAAGCATCCACCCATGGCCTTCCATACATTGCTAGACACTTGCGGCAGATATCTACATCTTACTTCGGGAATAAATCTTGATATATATCCTCTAACTTATGTGGTGATTCAAACATTGGCACACATGAAATCAAATTGGTCAAAGCATTTGTGAGCGAAAAATCCAAATCACTAGCCCATCGGATATTTTAATGAGACGATGTTCCTTATCAAACTTTATCCTTCATCGAACATCAATTTGAACAATCAATATCAGTTGCATCTAATGTGTACTTCAGCATCACATCAAATCATCGAAACAATTTTGTTCCAAATCAAGCTTCATCAATCCTGATCAATCAGAATCCAATCAATTCATCATCATCTCAAGATATCCTTCCCAATCCTTGTGTTTCTTAACACTATCCTTGCATTGTTGTTTATCCTCAACAATGTTATCATCCTTGTGTTGCTTAAGACTATCCTTTTATTTTTGTGTATCCTCAACAATTTTATCATCCTTATCTTGCTTAACACTATCCTTTCATTGTTGTGTATCCTCAATAATGTTATCACCATCAATCCATCAATTTGATTGATCAACCCTTGCTTGATTTTCAAAAAAATCCGAAATAGAGCACTGATATTATCACATATCCACATCCAAATCATATCAAAATCAAAAAGTGGCATCATCTTGTCGAACTACGTTGTCTCTAAGCTTGAACATAGGCAAGGTTGATCTTTGATCATCCCCCGAGATATTTTATGTTAGTCCTTTAGGCGTCCGTCACAATAATTTGGCAATCTGCTTTCCCATCTATCTCATCAGTAGTCAAGTCTGTCGTTAATCAAACTACGTGGTCTCTGCATGTATAACACGGGCAAGGCTAATATATGGATCAGCTCCCGAGACCCCTAGGATAGGTCTTTAGGTTAGTCTCTTCATCGTAAATCTCAAAAAATCTAAAAACATTTGTAAAACATCTCAAAATTCCCAAAACAACCTCAAAATATCTAAAAAATCCAAAATGGTGCTTTCATCTCATCTCACTTTCACCCACGGTTATCATCACTCATAATAAATAAATCATCACCTTCATCCTTTGGTGAGTCAGTCAAAAGCGAGTTTAGCAGGTTCAAAAGTGAACACTTAATCATCAAAGTCTCAAGTCTAGGTCAATAAGCAAGCAAGTTGATCAACTCGGAGTATCAATAGCTTATCATCCAATCAATCTCATCAAAACCTTATTCACGACATGTCCTAGGATGTATCCTTCCCATGATGGACATAAGAATCAAGTATCTCCCCTTAGTTTAGCCTTGGCTACTGGTATGAAGAACATTAGCTTGTTTGTTTACTTTATCTTGGTTTTTTTGACTTATCTTATTTTGCACTCATTCCAAGGACCTCTCGATGATGCCTAAACAAAATAGGTTTAGAGAGAAAGGAATGCGACAACGATCATTATCTTTTTTTATCTGTTATACTTGTTGGATGTTTTTATAAAATAACTTGGCAAATACTTGCTTTGTTAGGTCCGTCCTAGCAAGGTTTTCATATGTCAAGTGTGAACAAGACCACTCCTATCTGATTGTCGAGTCAAATTCCATCACACTACGTACAATGCCATCTTGGTTCTTTATACCTTGATGCATAATACCTACGTGTGGTATCAAACATAAAGTAATTGGCCCTTTGAAAATTCCAACTCCTGGTAAGCAAATCATCATCATCATCATCATCATCATAGTGTAGGCTTGTGGATCCTCCTTTCATCATCTTATTCTTCTTATTCTTCTATCTTTACTAACATTTATATCTAAAATTGGTGTTTTGTATCAAAATATACACGAGGCTACCCATGTCCAATAGCTATCTATACATCATAAAAATTGTCTACATCAAATATTTGATCTTTTTAAAGAATTATCTTTCATCCTCTAATCAGTAGAACCACTCCTCTCACATTTTATTGCGATCTCGGCCATAAAATTGAACATTTTCACTTGATCTCTCGAGGGGGCATATACCAGCATAATCCTTCTCATTGGGGAAACAATGAGGCATTCGAACAATCGAGAAATTTTGAACTTTTGATCACAGTAGTTTATTCTTTGAATCAATGTAACAAGTACATTGCTTCAAAGAGGATAAAAATGTAGGCATGGAAAATGTATAATTCAATCCAACGCACTTGATCCTAATTACCAACGTCATTTCTTCCTGAACCACAACTCAAGCCCTACTCATCAATACAACCATTTCGCTCATCACAATGGTCCACGCCCTTCCCAATCCACCGCCAAAACACAACATGAAAAATTCATTCTCCATGTGTTACAAGCCACTCAACAAATCGCTCATCAAAAGGTGCTCCAAAACCAACAGGCTCCTCAACAAGCGCAAGTGCAATTAGCCACCCAACAAGCCGCACAAGCTGCGCAAGCAGCTCAAGCAGCCCAACAAGCATAGGCTCAAGCTCAAGCCCAACACCAAGCTCAGCAAGTGCAAGCACAAAATCAGGCACAATTGCAAGAAATCCATCAACAAGTGTATCAACAAGTAGCACAATAAAAAGCCCAACAAAAATCATTGTTGGCACAACAACAACATGTCCAACAACAAGCGTTGTTGGCTCAATAGCAAATGAAAGCATTACTCCCTCAACAAAGCTTGCAACAAACTACCAACACAATCATTGAAAATGATGATCAAGATCCATTGACCAATGATCATGCTGAAAATGTCTCTACATCACCTAATGAGTTAGAGGGCATATCTAAAGAATTTATTCCAAAGAATGATGAACATCTTTTACCAAGATCTAGCAATGGTCATTTCCAAAACATATGGACATCCTTTGACCTCATGACATTTGAGAAACTTCCTATGCCTAATAAATATATCCAAGAACCCTTTGGAAGCAATCCATCCTTTAAAATTGACCCATGTCAAGAACTTGATCCAAAGCATGTTGAAAGCAATTCCAAAATCATTCGAGATCAAGAATTTGTATCTCCAAGCTACTTCAATGATATAATGGACACCCTCCTATGTATACAAGATGATCACATCCACATAGAACATACTCCTCCATCTACCCATGAGATGCTTCCCATGGATGGACATGGAGATGATCTTCATTCAGAACAAGATTCCTTTACTCCTGCATATTAGACAAGAAGAACATGGAATATAAACTTGATTCATCCATCATGAGTAATGCAATTCAACCAAACTGTCCAAGCCTTTTGATGCCAATTGATTTTCAAAACTTGCATTTGTACAATCCATACAAGGGATCATTATCTCCTACAAACCTCAATGGTACAACAAATGTGAGTTTTCCCAATCTAAATTTTGGAACATCTTTTCCTATGGTAGATTTAAATCAAAGTCAAAAATTACAAATCTATCAACCAAACAATCAAGGTATGAGCCTTCCCCCTTTACCAACCATCAATCAACTAAATCCAAGCAACATCCCAATCATAAATCAAAACTTCATACCAAAGCCTCTCATCTTTTCATTGATATCGCAACAACAAATGACAACCATCCAAGCAACCCCAATGGTTAACGCATCCACCATTCTTGAAATCTCTCAAAGCATGGTTTCCCACGGACCAAGCACCTCAATCAAACTATCCACAATCCAATCAAAGTTACTCTCTTCACGTTGAGAGCTAATTTTGCCCACTTCTCCTCAAGTATTCATCATTTTCATTATTTCATAGCTAGGCTATGCCAAAATCTTATCAAGGAGATTTAATCATCCACACATCATCAACATTTCAGCAAAGGAGCTAGGAAAGGGCCAATTTTGTCACATCAATTGGCACCAATCCCCCCATGGGATTAAGAGTTTTCTTTGCTTAGATAGATTTGATTTGGTTTATTGCATTGTTCTTCATTTCCCTTTCTATTTAAGCTTTGTAAATGGATTTCATGGGGAATCCTTGTTTTACCTTGCATATAAAGTAACTAATGTGTTTGTTTGTCATGTCTATGGAGGAATAGGATAAGGGTTCACAACATTTGAACAACTTTTCCACTTTATAAAAATGAATAGATACCACTAAAATGAAAATTTCTAATAAACCATAAAGACAGCTACAATACACTCACCATTTAGGACCTATGATACAAGGTTCAACGGATGAGAGATCCAACTCAAGGTAGGATAAATAAACTCTCTCTATTTGTGGATGCATTTACATAACTCAGTATGTGCCAACAACAAATAGGAATCCATTAAAATTCAAATTAAATAGAGAAAAAAGAAGCCCCTACCTCATTATAGTCCACAAAAATCCTATTTGTGTGAAGATAAGCATCAATCATTTTTATCTGCAATTGAAAAGTAAGTAACATTAGTAACTTATAAAAGGTAAGTATTTCTATATAAGTAGAAATTATAAGTGCTCACTTTCTCATCACTATGATTGATCAATTTCAAATACTCCAAAGTCACATGATATATAGGGAAGAATCCCATGGTTGCTCCATATTCAGGAGACATGTTTGCAATAGTTACTCAATCAACAAGTGACAATTTACCCGTACCATCACCTAAATTGAATCCATAAAGTGACCATTAGCCACACACACAATCAAAGCATGCCAAAATTAAACTCAACTACAAGAGACTCCACAATTAGTAAAGCTTCATAACATTTCTAGCTCGACTCCCAACTCGGATTCCCATTTGTTATGGTTGAAACCTTAAGTAGATACATTAATTTCAAGCATAACCAAAATATTTGGAAAGTTGTTCAAATTCCAAACACTTCAATCTCAGTAACACATAATATTTTTGCAGATGATACTTTGCTATTCAATAAATCTTCACTATTGGAAGCTGAACAAGTAAAAGAAGTCTTGAATAAATACTCATCAGCTTCTAGCTAGAAAATAAATGTTGCTAAGTCAAAATTTTATTTTTTAAACACTTCTAAAGTTTTGAGGAAGAAAATTGTTAAGACATTGGGTTTTCAAGAGGCCGAATTGCCATGTTCATATTTGGGTATATCTTCTTTCAGAGGGTCAAACAAATTTTTCTATTGGGATAAGGTCATTGAATGAATAAAATCAAGAATTGTCAGCTGGAAAGCTAGGTGGCTGTCACTAGCAAGAAAAATCCTCCTAATAAAATTAGTCTTATCATCAATTCCCAATTACTTTTTAGTAGTTCTTAAAGCAACTGCTTCTGTTATTCTTGAAATTGAAGAGATAATAAGATCATTTCTATGGAAAGGAAATATGGATGCCAAAAAAAGGATTCCTTTAATCTCTCTAGAAGGGTTGGCAAGAGGGAAAAAAAAGGGTGGGGAAAATATTCAAACTCTCACATGGAGAAATAAAGCGTTTGGAGCTAAACTCGCATGGAAAATGTATGCTAATCAAGATGCCAATTGGGCTAAACCATTGCAAACCAAATACCTAGATAATGCAAACCCAACCAGAATATTTATAGTGGCAGAACCCCCAAAAGGATCTACAATCTGGAAATTCATCATAAATAGTAGAAGTCTCATTACTAAATATTCCTCCTAGGAAATAAATGATTGCAAAAGTGTCAAATTTTTGGGTAGATTCATGGATTGGTAAACCTCCTTTAGCATTTAATCAAGAACTTCACAAGGTAAGAAGGATTTTGAGTCAAGCTTGGGGGGAAAACATGTTAGACTATGTTCAATCTTCAAATGCATTAATAGGCAAAGTAACTTGGAAAATACCCCCAACCAACTTGTTGAATAACCTGCAATCTTACCTTTTCAAAAAATGTTTGAATGAAAGAATAGTTTACTTGTCACCAAAATCAAATAGAATAATATGGTCAGCTTAAAAAATAGGCTCATATTTGGTTAAGGAGGCATATGCAGTATTAGCACAATCTAAATATTCTTCTCAACCTCATTGTGCATTCTCCTTATGTTGGAACAATAAAGTTATGCTGAAAGCTGGGACTCTTGCATAGTTGGCTTTGCAAATAAAAATACTAACCAATGATCATCTAGTTAAAATGAACATTGCTGATCCTTTCAAGTGCCCTTTATGTGAAATGGAATTTGAAACAATGGAACATCTATTTGTGCAATGCATTGTAGCCACTCAATGTTGGGACTTTATTAAAAGAAAACTTTACTTATCCATCCCATTACCAAATTCCATCTAGGATCTCTTCCAAACTTGGAAACTTTTATATAAGTCATCATTCTTTGCATGCATCTGGTTCATCATCCCGACACTGGTAATATGGAATATTTGGTGGGAATGAAAATTGAGAATTTTTAGGAAAACTAAATCCTCAGTGGACCTCGTCCTATTGAAAATCGCAAAGGAAATTTCAGAAGGGGTCAACACATGTGTTCAAAGAGAGAAATTTATCAATTCATCCTTTACAAGTTGGGATAGTTGTATTATGAAAGAATGGAATCATATTAGATTACCTTTTCATGGCAATATTTTTCAAAATATAAATAATAAGATTGATAGAACAACCATCAAATGGCTTCCCCCTCAAAAGGACTTTGTTAAATTGAATTTCGATGGGGCTTCTAAAGGAAATCCAATATATGCTAGGGAAGGAATTTGTATTAGAAATGCATCAGGAATAGTATTGGCACTTTGTTCTTCCCATTTCCAATTTGGTACAAATAATTATGCAAAGGCACAAGCTCTTTCAATAGGTTTGGAATTGGCAATTCAGATGGGATTTTCAAATCTTCACATAGAGGGGGATTCATTAATAATTATTAATGCACTTAGGACAAGGAAAAACCAAAACTGGAATTTGAATTATGTGTTAAATACTGTTTGGTTACTTCAAGATAAGCTTGAGTCCTCAGTGATTAGCACACTTACAGAGCAGGGAATAAGGTAGCAGACTGTCTAGCTAGACTTGGAAGTGATAAAACAGAGTTAATGGTTATTCAAGATTCAAAAGTTTTAAATGCATATCGCCAACTTGTAGAGTTAATTGAGCAAGATATGTTGAACATGTAGACAAAGTCTCAAAGCATTTTCTTATCCATTTTTTGCCGCATGGTTTCAAAGCCATGGAGATCCCCCACTTTTTGATGTAGGGCTTCAATGTCATAATGTACTCTATCTTCATGTTTATATAATAACATGTGGTTCTAATGTTTTATTTGAAGTTTGTAGGATTCCAAAAATTGTGGCAGCCTAATACAGAGTTTGCACATATGAATTGTGAATATTTTAAGGGGATATCAGTTAAGAAAACTTTACAGAGCTTAATCCTTTTTGGCTCAAGTAATTTGGTATATCAATTTTCATATTTGATCTTTATCGATTAAGTTAAATGCATGTGTTAAAAAAGCTTTTCTGGTGCAAAACTAATTTCAAATATTTGACTTGGGGAATCTGCACAGTGTTCTTTTATTAAAAAAAATGTTTGTAGATCTTGTAAGGATAACATGCTTGTGTATAATCTCCAGATATGAATGATAAGTACATTGTTATCAAACATAGCCAGATATGTTTTTTTCTGAACAACTATCTAATATTTATACAACAAGATTTATCTTGTGTGCATAGCACAATTGGTACAAAGCAGGCATTATATAATCACGAGCTTAGGAAATATGGGAGCCATTATATTTTTTGAGAATATTCATGCGTGTTATCTTTGCAAGACTGTCTTTGGTGAGTTTTCATTTTGATCGGTAGACTTGTACATTATGACAAAGATTTCTTACCATCATGTTCCTAACATAAACAAAACAATGCCTTATCATGATTTTGTAACCAAACAAAAGCAATTGTTGCAAGAAGAAAGGTCAATAAATAGCCCATTAAGGATAAGCAACAAATTTTCTTCATTTTTTTTGGCTGGTTACCTGAGTTGTTACTTTTTGGCAAATGGATAATTTTGTCTATGTTGTAATGGGTTTTGGGCATCTCATTGAAATTGGTCTAGAAATAGTGGTTTTCTTATGTAACGGGGATTTTTTGTAATGGGGTTATAGTGTATTGGGTTCTCAATGTAATGGGGGTTGTGTGGGTTTTTTGTATGAGGAAAATGTAATTGGGAAAACCATGAAATCTTGTTGATATTGTAAAGAGTTAGTCTATCAATTTAAGTCTATGTAATCTAGTCAGTCATGTAAAGAGTCAGTCTATTACTCAAGCTATAACTGGGGGTTTTCTTCTTGATTATTTCCCGCCAGTATGCTCGCCTGAACAAGGATTTATTTGTAAAACTAATATTTATTATTAATATAATTATAGTGGTCCTCCACTTTTTCTTAAAAAAAACAAAAAACAAAAGAGACTTCGCATAGAAAAAGCCTATTGTAAATTCACCATAAAATTTTTAAAAAAATCTAACAACATGCTTTCATAGTATTTGAGTCACAGTTAAAACTAAGTCAGTGGTTGTCACTCCATTGTTCAAATTACTTGTTAATTTGAATCCAACAAAACTCAGAAGTACAATACTCATTGGATGCACAAAAGAAACCTCAATGAGAGCTATCACCACAACTAAACAACAAATGAACAAGTACCATATACATTGTCTAGCTCCTTAGTGAACATTCCAATTAGACTACATCATCTACTAGTTTTAAGCTATTATTTAGGGAAGGGTAATGTAGAAACCAGTGGCTAAGACCCATTGCATATCTATTAAATGTTATTAAAAATTTAACATCATGATCAAAGGCCCTATGCTCATATGGTTGAACCATTGAGTTCCCAAATAAAAGATTCAAGTATGAATCATCAAAGTTACATAGGATGGTACAATAGTAATCCCATAGTTAAGACCTATGGCAGATAAGGGCAATGTATGGAATTTTAATTCTTGTACTAGAAAATTTGTATAAGGTGTAGGCCTCATAAATTTAAACCCTCACTAATTAATAAAAATAATCTAACATACTTACAACCTCTTCCTCTAGACCCATGTCATTTTTGTTCAGGCTTAAGGTGATCCCACAATGCTGGTTTACAATTTCTGGGAGATTCTATTTTTTGCTGAAATCACACTTTTTTTAAAAATATAATGGTTTAAGCCTCAAAAAGTTTCATTTTAAGTATTCCAATTGAAGATGGTTTGATCAAACCACCTTAGATAAATCCCCTTGGATAGAATCCCACTATTTTTAAACCATACCTATAACATAATCTCTTTTACACCTATCAAAATGCTGATAAAAAACCACTTTTGATTTACCTATTGGGGGATCAAATGAATTCATTTAAAGTTTATTTTTTGTAAGTATGTATTCCTTATTATAAGCTTCCCAAAAAGTATAATTTTAAACAAAATTAATTTCAATATTATATTTATTTTTTATTTCTTGTGAATGTAGGTTTTTCACCGAAAATCAAGCTCTTTGTTTTGGGTATGTGCAAGATCATGATGGGCCAAAAAGTGGTGATATGTAAGCCATATGATGGCCCATGTGGCTGAAGACTTTTTTTTTAACCCAAAATTGATGAAATGAAAAGGGGTTTTAGAGGATATTCTCAGCTTTCCACCATATAAATTATGCTTTACTTTGAATTTAATAAATTATTATTATTCATTTTCTATTAGAATTACGAACAAAGTCCTAATTGATAGGCTGATTGAAAATCATCTATTACTTTCAAATGGTATCACACTTTTTGAATCTGAAATATGTGTCACATTCTATGCTTTGCATACTATAGGAGTAAAAAGAAAAAATTGAATTTCATGAATTTTTGACCAAGTTAAGGTGGTTAGACACACGAGCTTTTATATTGTTTAAAAGTTGTAATAAAAAAATCATAATTATTTATTTACTTGGAAAAAAATTATAAAATAATATGCGTCACATCGGGACATGAGTCCTCTATTTATATATAAAATCTTATAAAAAAATATTATCATTTTATTGTGGTTACGGTGGTCAGACAGACACCTACTTCTTATTTTTACCCCAAAATTTAAATACTGTTGCATTGAAATTTCAAATTTTCATCGAATAGATTTTAAAAAAAAAAAAAGGTCTAGTAATTTAGAAACTACATTCAATTTGCTACAAATTCTTCTTTTACATTTTTTCAAAATAAAATAGATAACTTACTCAAATTTTTATGTCAAGTTGTCTAACTTTGATTTTCTGTCTTTTTATTGCCACTTAAGGGCCTATTTTTTCCATGATGATCCTGCACATACCCTTCAACACATGTGGAAAAATAGAAGATTATAAAAAAAAAATGAAAAATATGAGTGCACCAGATATTGAATTCCTTGATCCAAAAAAAAAAAAGAATTTCGATACATACAAAAAAAATTGTGTTATATGATCTGCCTATGTTTGAATCGTAATTGGTTTGACTTTGAAACTTGATTAAGGAAAAAATATTCAATAAAACACTATGAAACTAATTCAAAGCACTAGATATCATAGTTACAAATCTAAATTTGAAAAAAATAGAATTTTATCCGTCATGGAAAAAAAGTTGTGTTATATGATGAGCATCACTCCTTAAAAATGGTGTTTACTGAAAAAAGGTAGTTTTCAAGGGAGATGGAAAAATAAGTGCAATATGATTCCAAAAAATATTAAAAAAATATATTTAGAATCTACAGACAAAATGTCACAAATCACTAGTTTGCATCATCTTCAAATTACTCACAGTTTAGCCGCTATAAGTGTTTGTAAGTGAAGATTTAGTTAGAAAAAATCAGTTCAGTGTCCAGTTTCATGAAAAATTGTAAACCAATATTGTGGGCTCGCCCCTTAATAAGTTGAAGAAATATTAAGAATTTACAAACACAACATTAATCATCTAGGTTGGGCACCCTTATACTTGGTGATTCCATAATTAACAAAAATCAGAGCAATATACTTGATTAATAAAACTAAAACACTAGTTTGACCAACTTGTAAAGAAAGGTGCTGCAAATAAATGCTCAACCAAAATACATGACCAAGCATAGTAACCTCTGCTTCAATTCCCCCAAATTCCAATCCAACAACACCTAATCCATCAATCATAATTGTGTGGGAATCCATTCCAACAACACTATCAGGATAAAGTAGGCCATTGGTATCAAATACAACCCTTCCTAGGTAATCCAAGTTGACCTGTAATGTTCTTATTATTATTCAGATAGTAATAGATACAAAATATCTATACCATTTAACATAGAACTCAAAATTACAAATATAAAATCTTTTCAACAAATATTTCTAAGGATCATATCGACAAAGTTACAAATATGACATTAACCAACTCAATTTACTAAAATGTTGTGTGAATTTGTATTTTGTATGATAATAGGATTAATATTAGCATGAACGTAATTAAATTAGATAATCACTAAGAGATTTAATTACCTATTGTAGATACCTAAAAATTGTCTCGATGGATCACATTGGCTAACTAACATCATTTCATCCTAAAACCTATCCTCTTTTCACTTAATTGGTTAAATTAGCTTAGCTATTTAATTAATTATGTCATTTTCACCTATTAATCTAATTAATTTAATTAGGTTAAATCAACCCCTTTCATGCTAACATTTTGTCTTCTTAAATTAAATACATCGTTATTTAATTTAAATCCCTAAGTCCTCTTATTTAATTAAATAACCCTAAGTTGTTTAAATTAAATATCATTTCACTTTCCCCCTTTTCATTAAATCATTTATTTAATGAATATTAGGAAATTCTCCTAATTGACATAATTAAAAACTTTGTTTTAATTATCAATTACTAATAAATTTAATTCCCCCCACTTGCAAGGGAATATTCCTTCTTTGCACATTCCTCCAAAAAGAGAATATTCACATGGAATATTCCTTCCCCTTTTTGCACATTAAAACTTTGTTTTCATTTGCTAAATATCTATTTTCCTCACACATGAGAATATTCTTTGAGAATATTCTCTTTCTTCACTCATTGGAAAAAGGGAATATTCCTTTTTGAAACAAACTTGCAAGACTTCATGTGCAAGTTAACTTACAAGAGTTCTTGTGCAAGTCTTGTAAGTGTTTTTGTTTGGACAAATGACAGCCCTTGATTAAATATCATCTTGCATTTTCAATCTTTGATGAGAATCCATGAGAACATGCCTCCATCTTCTTTCCTTTTTGACCATTGATTAGCTTTTTCAATCTTAGCCCTTCATTTCTCATTTTCTTTCCTTTAAATAAAGCACTATTTGGAGACAAATGGATCCATCTTTTAACATCAAACTTACATTGTTAAAATCACTCGCATTTGCACTCACATTTAACCTCATTTTAGCTTATTTTAATTGCATCATTTTAGCTTAACTTCCATTAATGGCTTCAATGATAACGTACATGCATCCATTTAGTATTGTGTAATTAGGGTTTGAATATTTATTAGATTAAACTTCATTTAGATTAGCTTTGCATATACGCACATCAATCATCTTAGCCTACATCATGTTCATTTAGCTTTAAACCATGTTTTATCACACATGTTTCATCAGTTTTGTATATTCTCTTCAATAGAATCGATCGAAAAAATTTCATTATTCAAGGGATTGGGAAAGGGTCACCATTCCATATCACTCCCCCAATAGGACAAGTTTCAATTTCTTAGATTAGAGGTTTGTCAAGATTTCATGATTTAGAATGTTAGTTTTAGTGGCTTATTTGTCTTTGTTTACAATGAGTGGTCTTATTTGGATTGATGCTTAGTGGTTTAAATATGCCTCAAATTCGTATTGATCAGGTGTAGTTAACCTATACTATGTCATTGGTCACACCTATTTCCAAATGGGTTATGTATTTTCTATTTGGTGACTTCATGCCAAGCTAATGGTTGGGGAGGATCATCACATTTCCTTCAATATGTGGGTTCATTATAAATTCCCCACACACAAATCATGTAGGATAGATTGAAAGATTCTCGTTACCTTAATTCTTTGATACACTATATACATGACTATGTCCTATACTTGGTTGTACTTGTGGATGTAATTGACAAGTTGCCTATTTCGTATTAAATGGTACTATGAATTGTATTGTAATACATGAAATGATTTTGATGTTGTAATTTATTATGAATTTTAATGGAAATGATTATATGATTATATTAACTTACACATTTTTATTGTGTACATGCATTACTAATTGTTTAAAAGTAAAAAAATATTTGGGTTTGCATTTTTGGTTTGTTACACTTGGTCATTTCTCCTTGCCTTTATAAGAAAACATCATGAAGTTTTTCCAACCTTTTTTAGGTTGTACTTGTTTTCCCTTCAATAATAAACCACTTTCTAGTCATACATGTAGGGCTACCAATCACAACTCCACATACATCCAAAGGAACAACACCTACAACCACTTCATCAACAATCTTGGACCTAACAACAACCTTCAATCTACATAATCTACTCACAAGAAAATTACCTTGTGGAAAAAACTATTTAGCCAATTCCCCTATGGGTTCACACCAACTAGGCTCCAAAGAAAATTAACCAAAAAAAAATTCAGCACCTCCATCACCCTATCCATTTAAGGGTGATAGGCTAAACTACACTACAAATTACAGTAAGCTTTCTCTACAAAGTCTTAAAAAAGTGATAGATACTTTGTATCCCAATTATTTGTCAGTCTTGGGTACTCCATGTAACCTTGCAAAAAAAATTCAAAAGAAGTTCCTCATACTCACCAATCCTATTGCAATGAATAAAGTGGACCATTTAAGAGAAATAGTCCACAAAAACAAAAACGAATCATCACTTCTCTTAGTATAAGCATCCACAAAACAAAATCTATAGAAATATCAATTCAATTTTTGGTTGTCCACCCTTAGCAACTTGGAAAACTCTAGTGTGGAAGCAAACTTATTGATATCCTTCCTCGACTAAGGCCAAAAGAACTTTACTTACCAACCTATAAGTTATGTCCCTTCCAAAGTTATTACCCTAGCAATTTGAATGAATTCTCCTAATCAAATTTTCCTTCCTAGATCAAGTGGGGGTATAAATTTGGAGCTCCTTAAACAAAAATCAATTAGTCAATAACTATTCATCATAAAATTATTCATCTATATCTATTGGATTGTCGAGGGCATAAATAATTTTGCTAAAAAAAGGGATCAACTACATTTTCTTCGTTCATTTCTTCAAACCCAACAATCTCATTGGTCATCATGACAAGTATGTGAGATCTTTTACTTAAAATGTTAGGTAGAATGTTAGTTTTTCAACTCACATGCTACTGTACACATGCATAGCTTTGTAAAAAAGAGATCCATTTGGCATGTGTATGGGACAACTTGGCTTGAGAATTTATATATTTTGGTGCTTTATTATATCTCAACAATACAAATTATTTATACAATAGGTAGTCCATCTATTGTTTCATTTTTTGGAAATTTTCAAAATAGCATATGCTACACCCTTAACCTATAGCATGCATGTGGATATATGTATCCGACTTGTGGCTAGCATAACCTTTAATTAAGCTATATTATAGCTTCTATAATTTTATATAGGTGGTTAGGTTGGCCTAGGAAATTTCCCTGCCAGAAGTATGACATATATAGGAGTTAATGATTAGTTTATTATCATCATATTGCAAATTTTGTTCTTGTTAAATCCCTTACATATGAAATAAAAAACAAGAAGAAT
Source organism: Sequoiadendron giganteum (assembly GCA_007115665.2). Classification (NCBI taxonomy): domain Eukaryota; kingdom Viridiplantae; phylum Streptophyta; class Pinopsida; order Cupressales; family Cupressaceae; genus Sequoiadendron; species Sequoiadendron giganteum. The sequence goes on along the minus strand of CM021108.1, from coordinate 512,221,152 downwards.
CATCTACTATATATTCTTTATTTTATTACTAAAACTAGCAAATTATTTTTAAGCTATTCTACAACTATCACGTGATCTCTTCCCCAAAACAGGATAGTTATAACAAGTTCTATTTTTAGGAAAATAAACTTCACAATATCTCTCCATAGTTAACTAACAGGAAGTGAGGCTAGGTCTATATTTAGAGGTTGGTTGAGCATCAATATCGTAAGATGAAGGACACATACCTACTTTCTATCCTATAAATGACCACTGGTAAATATAGTGTCGAGGATATTCATTAGCCTCGGCTTGCCTTAAAACATAACATCTGTAAAAAATTCATCATTACTGAAGATTTCTCTTATCTTACATGTTGATTGGAAATGTATTCATTGGCTTCAGCTTGCCTTACAACATAGCATCTGCAAAAAAAATTGTTGATATCAAAGCTTTTGCTTACCTTACATTTTGATTAGAGTTTTTTTTAAATTTATGTTTGCTATACCTTGAACATTTTTTATTATTTTAGCAAATTCATACCCAAGCACTTGTATTTCTAGAACATTTGCCAACAAGCAACAATATTTTACCCTACAAGAGAATATAATCTATGATTTTAAGAGCATCAAGAACAAATATACCTGAGAGATTTGTAATCACATTAGAGATAGCAAGTGCACTGCAGACCCCTTTTCCACCACCAGACATGTCTTCACCCAGTAGTAGTTTTGTAAACCTTTCTTTCATCAGTTCAATTTCTGCAACAGATAAAGTGTATTTGAGTTACTAAAGTTAATGCCTCAAATTTAAAACCTTGCCCTCTCACATTTTTGGTTAAGGGTGTAGCATAGGAATTTAAAGATCAAAGTAATTTTTCAGCATTTACAAAAAAACAAAGAAAAGTGTTGAAAATTAATGTCAGTGCACAGAGAGAAAAAGAAACGAACTTGGAAATGCAAGTGATTACAACTGCAATTTTCAGGCAATAAACATGCATGTACATTGAGCTGAGAAATATCTAACAAATTACACTGGGCCTATGCAATTTCTAAACCCATTTTCGCTTTCTCAAAGAAATGAATGTCAAAATAAATAGTGCGCAGATCAAATATACAAAGGAAAACTAAAACATCTACAATTTTGTAGCATTAAAAGCATATGATAAAGCCAAAATAATGTAAATGTTTAAACACAGTGAAGGTGCCTAATACATCATTATATAGCTTGTCGGTTCTATCTTCCAATATGACCATGTCCTAACCCCCGATGAGCAATAGAGGAGTTGTGGAGGAGCCTGAATCAGATGTTCCAACCTCCCCCGAGGCAATCCCAAGGGCGATGACCCCTCAAAAGTTATTCCTGTGCCCATACCCACCTCCAACTCATCGTCTCCTCGCCTGAAGCTCAACATCTCAGAGTTGAAACCATTCCCATTGCCATCACCATTCCGCACTCAAAGTAGAGCTCTGCCTTTCCCCAGAACAACTCGACATATTCTCACTCTCACCACTCCCACATGCTCTGCATTTCTCCATTTCCTGTTTGCAATACTTCAGATGAGATAAGTCATTTTACTCCATCGCTGCACACACCATCTTCTACTCAGCTACTCTAGAGGAAAGGGACAATGGGAAAAAGGCCAAAAGAAAACCCAGACACCAAGCATGTAGCCCTCAGGACCCACAATGCACACGATGCCCACTTGTTAAGCATGCCTATGTTGTTGTCATTAACCCCTTGTTGCAGCTATCATTTACCCTTTGTTGTTGTTGTTTACCCTCTGCTGCCTATGCTGCCGATTACCCTTGATGTTGAATGAGGTGGGGGAAAGGTAAAATGCATATCCAATGAGGGAGGGAAAAGAGTGAGGAGAGAGAAATAATTTTTTTATTTTAGAAAGTATTTATTTTATTGTCTTAATTTAAGATAATTAGAAAATTAAATATATAATTTAAACATAAAATATATATTTAAGAAAAAAATAATATTGTTTTAAATTAATGTCTTAAACCCTTTTTATGTAGTATTGTGTCGTAAAATATTTATCTTTTCTTTGTCTTGTGTTTTCCTTTTGGGGATGACACAAGGTGCCAAGACATTTAGGTTTCTTCCATGTTGATCTAAAATATTTTTCTTTCTTTTCGCTTTTTAGGTATCATTCTTCGAATTTTGCAAGTATTTGGGGAATGATGATGTTTTTGAGCTCTATAATATCACTACAATAAAGACATACTAACCCCAAATCCATGGATCCCTTACATTTTTGGGATTTCATTTTTGGGGCAACCCCTCTCTCTCTTTTTTGTGATGTAGCTTCATTTGGAAACATATGAATTCGCACAAGGCTTTTAGAATAAGCTCTCATGTCTTATTTATTGTTAGCACTGATCATTTACTACTTTAAAGTAATTGCTCACAACATGGTGTTATCAATTTCTTTAAAGTGAGGGTATACATTGGCATTATTATTTTGAAAATTTTGACATTCCTTATGTTTCATTGAGCAATCTTCTTACTTCTTGTGATGTGTATTTTTCTTAGTGGTGTCACTGGGTTTGATGTCCTCCAAGTGTATGACCTTTCTGGGCATACAACTTTCCTCTTAGTGGTGATGTTATGCGTTGCATTACCTAAGTTGTGAAACTTTTATCCTAGACTTGTCCTCTCTTGGAGACATTAGGCATGATGTTCTCTAAGAGGATACCTTACACGAACTAATCAAAATCCCTTTGAACATGTCTTGTTTATTTGAATTTTGTTCATAATTGTTTAGTATAATGTAGCTTGGTAACCTTGTGAAGCTGGAACCTTTTTCATGGCCACCAAGCATAACATAGTTTTCTTGCTTGTGGAACCTTGCCTTGTTTGCTAATAGGTGCTTAAAGAATAATGCAACTTGTTAGGCCTTATGAAGCTCAAAGTTCATGATTGTTTTGTGGTGCCCTATTGAATTTATTAGAGGTATGTCTTTGATATGGTATGGGAGCCTAATATGATTCTATCATTTTCCACCCTTGGGGGCTTACCTAGTGGAAAATTGGAGTATCACTAGCCCATGTGAGCATATTGTTATTTGCATAGCGGATCAACAAGTTCTACTTGTAAATGTTTTTGGAAAAACAACTTATATGTGTTCCACATTGTATTGCACAACTGAGGCTTGATCAACCCTTTTTATTTTTACCTTTCTTTAAGTTTATGGCATTGTATGATTGAGTATCTTGTTATTGCTACATACATATGTTTTGATTTTCTAGTTTAGTATGAGTTTGACGCAAAGTCACCCTCTCACTAAAGTGGGGGCTAAAAGTAGTGTAGAAAAATGTATACCTTTACATTTTCTCACTTGTTTGGGCCCTCCTAGTTAAATTGGACTTAATTGTGCCTTAATTTAGTGTTGTATAGTGTATCCCTTTACACTTTCACACTTATTTAGGGATCTCTTAATTAATCGAGCTTAATTATTCTTTAGTTGGCCCTTTAATTCACTTTCCAAACCTATTTAATTACATTTTTCAAAGGGGAAACTTGACAATAATCAATGCCTAAACATAACACTTTACATTGAGTAATGTGTGTCCTAGGTTTATGGACCTAGGACCCATTCTCCCATGGGAAAATGGGTCCTCCCCAAACCAAGTAGGACCTAAATTTAAATTATGTTTTTGGTAGTATTTTAACATATTCAAATCCATAATTCAATGCTAGCTTGTGATATTTCGGTAAATTAAGGATACATACCTATAAATACAAGGTTATTTCATTAAGTTTTATCTATGGAATCTATCAATTTTAAGTGATAAAAATTATACCAAAGTTTATGATCAAAGACATTCAAAGGTAGATTTATCTGAGCTTTATTGCAACATTCAAGATCCAATCATCATGTCAAAGTCTTCTTGCATCATGCATATTTTTGGAGCTAACATTGTGATGCAAGTTTCATGATCAAGTTCAAGCATTCAAACTATTATCTCAAGCAAGATTCAAAGTTCAAGATCCACATCCATTGAATCCATTTCATGCAAGTTGCATATCTACATTACAAAGTCTATTCAAAGGTTTTTTGACTGGTAACATAGTTTTGTTAATTATTAATTCCATGTTTCATTCTTTTATTCATTTCAAGGTTTCATTACCAAAATGGGGTTTGAGCAAGGAAATCCCCTATTCACCAAAAACAGAAAAACAATCCCTCCTATCATGTGTTTGCAGATCTAGGTGGAAGAAAGATTTAAGATCTCTTTAAGAGAAAATTTGAAGAAATCGACAAAGTTGCAAAAGTTATCATAATTGTTGTCATATCACAAAAAATCACCTACAAAAATTATTTCTAACGTTCTGGCACTACCACCTAAACAAATTGGAAGATTCAAATATGTATGAGAGACTCTCAAAAGTTGTAGAAAACCCCTGACAGTGGACACATTTCCCCTTGGATGAATGAGTCCTATGCAACCTTCAGACACTCACTTTTGGTGACTGGTAAACACAGTTCTACCTTTCTCAGATCTATAATTTAACTTTTGGTTCTACTTATTTTGAGGTTAATATTGTTGTTTCAATTTTAATTTGGTGTGATTGGGTTGATTTGATATTTTTAATCTTTCTCCCAAAATTTCTTGGTGAACCTGACCCCCATCCTTCAGTCATAAGAAAATATGAAGATTCTCTCATTGAGTTCGCTCACCTAAGGGTTGTAATTCAATTCTTTTTGTGGATCTCATTTCCTAATGAAAGAGTGAGAAATAGGTCCCTCACCCCCATATATTTTGGTGAACCTATTTTTCACCCTTTTCACTCTCTCAGAATCTCCAAGTAGTAAATATCAAAATGATAGTAAAAAATAGATGATTTTGTACTGACATATAGTAAAATTTCTTAGTAACACATTTCACTCAAACCACCATAATGGGGGCTAGAAATATTTGATGTCATTTTTTTGTGTTAGATTCGTAGTTCCATCACCGATTTTATCCAATGTTTACCAATATATGATGTTGTGGTCTCATAACCCTGACATAAGAATTTTAATTAATAAAACTATAAATTTGATGTGGTTAGATTTTTACCCTAATTGCATCTCCATAAATCAAGAAAAATTAGGGGGCACACATCTACCCTAAGATTTGGTTCTTCATAGAAGTTGACATGTTTATTTCAAAGTATTAGATTATATTGAATAGCTAATAAACCAGTTTTACAAGATACAATTTCTAATCTTGTGGTTTTACAAATGACTACATTGGGGACTTCATTCTCCAATTTACAAATGAATCATAATATCCATATTAGTATCCTTTTATATAGCATGATTTACTTTTAGTACTTTACCTTGTAGATGCACATAGTGTCATATAGCCACTAAAGTGGGGGCTAAATGTAATGTAGAAAGTTGCACTCCCTTGTAGGTGATAGTATAGTTTCACACTTAGTTTGGACCTATTTTAGTGACCCTTGCATTTGTGCATTTTTAACCCTTCCTAAATATGCCCTAATTTCATTTATTATGCATTATGAGGCCTATTTTTATCATTTTCTGACACTGAAATAGGCATTGAACAAATGTAACCAGTCATTAAATTTCCCCCATCAAGTGTGTCCTAGAAATGTGGGTCAAGAATTAGTCATTGATGGGTGATTGAGTTCCCTTTCTTAGCGAGGACCCAAATTTTAACAGATTGTTGGTGGTATTTTAACATTCAAAATTAAAATTGTAAATGTTGGCTTTCGAGATCTAATTGTCAGGAAATTAGATAAATGCTTATAAATACCTATTATTTTAACTATTTCAAAACTAGAAAAGAGATAGCATTTGAACAAGCAAGAAAATTTTAGAGTCTTCGAGCAACATTATTTGAGATTGTAGGTCTTCAAGTCCATTTACAGATTTGATCAAGCTTTATCAAATGACTGAAGATTGAAGATTATTGAAAGAAATAATTGATTCTAGGGTTGGGAGATGCATTTGGCCACTTTCCTCCACCTAATGACATGTTTCCTTTGTCCTCTCATCTTCAAAATTCACTCTACTTGTAGCCTAAATCAAGTTCTCATTGCATTTCTAGATTTACTTAGGGTTTTTTTACTTCTCCCTAATTGGATGTTGTCATTGTTATTTAGGACTAACACTCTAACACTTGAGTAGGGTTTCTTTGTATTTAGGTCATAAAAACCTTAGATGCACATAAGGTTACGACTCACACACACTATATTTTATCAGATCTTTGGCTATCTTTTGAGGTTGAACTACCAAAATAGGGTTTTCATTGAGACAAACCTCCGTATAGCCACCGAAACAATTTATTTTGTAGATCTATCATAGGTCTAGATTTGAAGATGAAGATTTATAGGTACAAGAATAGAGAGTAGATAGATTATTGAAGTATTGAACTTTGAAGTTTTCAAAGTTCCCACAAAGACCTATTCGCCTATAGTCAACCCAGTCCTGCTACTACACTCAAATCCAACTTTTAGTGACTAGTACACAATCATCTACAACTTCTAGATATTCTAGAACTTGTATGTTTCAATTTATAAGTTATTGGTAATTGTATTTATCATATTAGGTCATTTAGTCTAATTAGGTTAACTATTTTAAACATTTCTAATCCACTCACATCCTCAAAAAGATGTAGATATAGGTTTGATTGACTAACCTAGGAGGTAGCAAGTCAATCTATGCACTTTATTGATTTGCATCCTAATAAAATTATAGAAATGATGACCCCCAATTGACATTAAGTTTTAGATATTGAAGTTAAGGTCACCACATTTTTATGTTTCAATAATGATTCCTACGATAAGATTACAATATAAACCCCTTATTTTTGTAAAAAAACTCATAGATTTCAATCCATGAGATTATCCTCATATTGAACCTCCAAAATTTAATGTTTATGTCCAAGAACCTCTCCATTTTTATCCTTTACCTGTTTACGAATAGTTATAGAAATAATACTAAAAATAACCCTTGTCCTTGTGATTTTCCTTAAAACAAGATTTTCAACAATACAAGCTTATAGTTAGTCTAAGATTAATATAGGAACCCTTGTTCCTAACACCCAAAATATAATATGATCTAACTTTAATACCAAATTAATGGAAGAAAAGGTGTAAAACATGTTTCTTACACTAGTATATCACAAAAGGTATATGCAAAGATTAAGCTAATTATTTAGTTACAAGGAAATAGATACAAAAAAAATACCACAACATAGTGTTTTACATGGATAAAACCCTTCTGGCGAACTTTGGCAGAAACCATTCAAATGCTAGCAATGGTGATGGTGCAGGCGATGAACTCTTGTGATGAAGATGGATACATGCTTTCTGCTAGTGACTCTATTGTTGTCTATGTTGGTTTATCTGTTGTGGTTGATGCTCACGTCCTTGCTACCTTTGTTTTGGCCTCTTCTGTGATTTTTGGCAGCCAGTCTGCCCATGTGGCTTCAACCTTGAGTGGTGTTAGAGGGGTGATTAGGTTTTTAATTCTTGAGAGGTCTACGAAAATGAAGATGAGGACATTATTGGTGTTGTTCTTTCTTATGGCTCTAGATCTAATGGTGTTGAGTTCAAGGAAGAGTTGGATAACTGCTTGGATTCCTAGAGTGTGGAGGAGGATGAACATCTTTTAAATATCCTTCTGGAAGCTCGTTTGCAAGCTAAAAATAGGAACGAGCTTGTTTCTTATGTGGGAAGGTGTCATGTTTCTTATTGGTTGGAGGATCAATGCTCTGCCGATAAGTTTGTGTATGGTGTTGAGGGTTCCATTTCCCTGGGCCAAGATGGGTTTGACTTGTGTAGATCTCTCAAGAGGGGCTTTTTGTTGCTGTGTCCTTTGTCCCCTCTCCCACTTTCATCTATCTCTCAGCTTTCCCCTATGGTTGCTGGGCTTTCTGGGGATTTTGTGTCTTATTCTAGTGGTGGTTTTTTTTTCGGGTCTCCCTTGGATGTCCCCATTCCTTCTATCCCTACTTAGAATGCATTGACGAACTGTGCTACTTTGGGTGTTCCCTGCTCCTTGAGCTCTTTGCCTCTTGGTTTGGATTATGATCTTCATGTGATCTTCAGGGAGCTGTTGCCACTGGTGAGGTTTCTCAGGAAGCTTCTCAGACTTTTCTCAACATTGTTTAGACTTCTTTTGCTCCTCTTTCTTTCTCTCTCTCCATTCCTGATCGGTGGATTGATAGAACTGTGGTTGGTCTATAGGCTACCCTTATTGAGAGATTTTATGGTTTAAGACCAAATATTGATGTTATTCGTAGGTGGATTTTTGAGCTTTGGGCTTCTCTTGGTCTTCCTATTGTGGCTTTGATGAATGAGTTTTTGCATTTTTCTTTTGGTTCCTTGGATGACTACATTCACATTTTTCATAAAGGAATTGGTTTTCTGGTAAGGCTTTTCTTCACCTTCAATGATGGTCTGTTGGTTTTGATGCCACCAAGCTTAACATGCAACTTCTTTGGGTTTGTCTCCCTGAGCTTCCTTTGGAATTTTGGGATGATGATATTATTAAAGATATTGCTAACATTGTTGGTCATTTTCTTACCTTACATAAGGTCACTAAGGATAGATCTAGCTTTCTCTATGCTATATTTTTTGTTTTGGTTGAGTTTGGTTTTATTCTTCCCAAATGTGTGAACCTTTTCTCCAAGCTTTGTTCTTGGGTGCAAGAGCTTCTTTATAAATCTTCCCAATTCTTCCAGCCTACTACTCATCATCACCGTCATCCTAAGAAGGATCTGAATACTATGATGCATACTCAACTTGGTGAAACTCTTTCCCAGTCTGCTACCACCTCAGAGTCCCATGGCAATGTTGGTAATGGCCCTATGTTAGGGATAAAAAGGAAGGTGGATGGTGGGGTTCGTTCTGATTCTTTGTTGCCTCCCAATATTATTGGTAATGAGAAGTGTTCTACTGAGAGATTTAGGCTAGAGGGTGCTTCTGCGAGAATAAGATAAATTTTGCTAATAAGATTGGTGGTTCGCCTATTTTTGGCCCTGCCCCTACTCTGTAATCCTTGCTAAATATTAGATTCAAACGTCCTTGATTGGCTCATTTGGTTTTGGGTCTTTTCAAAAGCTTTCTCCTGGTTCTTGGCTCCGATCATTAGCCTTCTTGGTTTTGTTGTTCTTGTTGTTCTCTTTGTCCTATCCTTGTCGCACCTCTGGTGAGTTGTGTTTTCTTTTTTCCTTTATGGCTACTCTATAATGGGTACTAGACCTTCCAATTTTATCATAATCAAAATATAGTGCTTTACATGGATAAAACCCTTCAAAGTGAAAAAATTGACACAGTGGAAAAGCTCAATGTATTATTCATGAATCAAAGATTACAATACACATACATAATATTTAAGCCTTGATAATAATATCACCAACAAGGTTTTTAGGGTAATTATGACAACCTAAGAATATCTATTCAAAATTTATATCTAAACCACCATCTCAAGAAGCCAATATATAAGAGAAACAAACCATCAAAATATCAAATGCTAATTAGGAAAACATGAGCTAAAACAATACAAAAATATGGTGCCCAAATCTCTAGTAAAAAAACCAATGCCCAAATCCCACAATGAGTATCCAAGTAAAATACAATTTCCTTCTACCTATTATAAGCTCGTCACAATCTATTTATCAACTTGGGCACTCCATTTTGGCTACATTGTCTCTATTCAAATACACCTTATAATGTGTCATAGCATATATCATAACTATCTTAACAAGTGTAACTCCATCTTACAACTTGGATGCTTTTTATAAATCCAATGTGTGAGATGCAACTTTAAGAGGCCATAATATTTTACTCAAGAAGTTGATTGACCCCATTTAAAGGGAAATTTTTTATCTCAAAGAGATCTATCTAAGGGAATTAGAGAACTAACATCAACTAATAAAAAAAAATAAAGGGGTAAAAGATGTTCTCTCTAACCAAATAATTTAGTTTTCTAATTCTATCATAACCTAAAAATTACATTTTTCATTCTTGACATTAAGATGCAAGGTTGACACACATTTCCTAAAAGTTTGATGCGGTCATTATTGTTGCCAAGATTAACCCATGATCACCACCATATTTTATGTGTAAGCCACATGGTGGTCTTCTCACTTATAGTTTGCTAGTGTAGATGCTATAGTAGATTATCATGGAGAATGGAAGTGTTTCCAAGCTAATCCAAAGCTCTGAAAGTATGAGGAGAAGACCTACTATTTAAAAATAAATCTATTTAAGAAGATTTTCTAATCTCGACCTTTTCTATAAACTATCATCTTATACTTACATTATAGAGAGAGACTTGATTAGCTCTTCAAACTTATAAAAATGAGAAAATCAAGAAATGTGAAAATACAAGAAATTTTATTTACAAATCTAAAACTGCTACAATTTTAGTATTATTTATTACACTTTCATCGATTTCCTTCTAAGATTTCATGTCACATCAAATGATTCATCATGAATATGATCTAACCTTGAAAAAATATACACTATTATTATCATAAGCTTTATAACATTGAAAAAAAAAATCATATTTATTTACATCAAACTTGTCTGCGACCAACCCGGTAAATCATCCGTAACGTTCCTTAACATTGCAATTGATTAATATTGTCCGTCCTCCAATACCTGAGCATGAAGCCAAACTCTATTGTTTATTCTGCTTATCCTGCAATGTCCGTTCTTCTCTCCTGGATAGGAGCCACATCAAGCCCATAGATAACAGTAAAGTATGTTTTAAAATGCACGTTCCTGATCGCTCATTCTCTCCTTGTTGGAATCTTGGTAATGATATCATGTTTGCAATATGAAATGGGTGAAAAATTCAATGACATTGTTTGCCTGCGACTACTAGTTACAATATTCAAGCTATCGTACATCTGAGTGGTTGCATGTTTTGATGGGTGGTGACTCATAGCGGATACTATTGGGTGCCCTTAATCCTTGTGAAAATGAAACAATACATTATAGCTTGTGCAATAATGTTTCCGCTCTTCTAGATTTTCCGCGCAGTTGCTTTGAAATACCTCATACTATTTTCTCACGCAACAATTTTCAATGGTTTATTGTACTTGATCTTGACTTTTGCGGAACTTATTTTTTCAGTACAGATTATATTATTACACAGTTGAACATGCATATTAATATCATAATTATTTCTTAACTTTTGTTGTATCATTATTACACAGTTGAATTATCATATTAATATAATAATTACATATCATAATTAACAATATCTCTCATGGATTTGAATTAACAACTATGGACACTTTTCATTATTTTATCTGCACAGTATTAATAGATAGACTACCTAATTGACTATGGCTTCTAGTAACTAAGCTCAGTCAAGCAGACTTATATTGTGAAGGACACAGTATAATCTGAGCATCGTTTGAAAATTGGGCACATTTTGTTTCATTTGCCGTGTTGGGGAGCGTCTTATATTTTCATTTTCTAATAAAATAATGAGTAGACCGAGCAATGTTATTTACTGTAGTTTTGAAGGATTCTCAGCTCTGAAATGTTTTGAAATGTGGTCCCTGAGACCAATACGAACCAGACTCCCTTTACAATATAGTTTTTTAAATGCTCGTTTCTGTATTATGGATTCAAACAGTGAGAGACTTTAGGGACGCGTGATTGCTTATACATTACCCTGTGAAAGGACTCTTAGTTCTGCTTTATGTTTTTCAATGATTTTTGTGTGCATGTCTTATATTTTATTCACATCACGTACATCTTCGTTAATAATGAATGGGTCGATAAAATCATTATAATAATGTTTGATTCATTTATTTTAAATATTTGAATTATTATTTTATAAATAGTATATATAAAAATGTCGAGAGATATCCTAACAAGTAGCTTTGTAGAATACTATTCTACTAGAAATTTCTAGTTCTAGACTAAATATCATTGATATTAGTCAATCTTTGCAACTTGTGCATATTCTTTGCGTTATTTTATCTGAGAGTAATGGAGTGACCTTGACTATGTATGTAGAACACTAATTGAATATCACCTTAGGGAGTTTAGCAAAGAGAAATCCGTAAATACCAAGAATAATAAATCTCATTTTCTAATTGGTACTTATGCTTCATTTTTCTTCTTGAAGAATATTAATGTGAAAGTCCTACATAATCCTTGGGAAACCATTATTGAATTCACTATAATGTCAAATGATCCATTGACTATGGATTCCATTTAACTAAGATGATGTCTACACAATTGGTTCAGATAGACATCAAGCTTCATATAGACATATGTAAAAGTGATTTTTTTAACAAGTACTCTTATTTTATGATAAAAACATAAAATATTCCTTGGAATTCAAAAAATATTTTTAAGATTTTAACCATCTTTGAAAAAATACACAATAATTCAAGACTAAAATTTCCATATACTAGTATTTTTGTATTAAAAAACAGAAAGGAAATGTTCCTTATTTTTTCATGAAATAGTAAATATTTTACATAGTTTCCTTAGTAAATTCTACAATATCTATTTGTACCTAGGTCTTTATTTGATGTTTAGCTATGAATGGAATCATAAAAATAGTTTTTTAAAAAGAAAACACTATTATTTTTCTCATATTATTCTATGCTTGTAGAATTTTGGTAACGACATCACTAGCAAAATTGCAAGTGTATGACATCAATTCTTTAAAAAATCATATTTGAGAAAGGAATTTATAGTAATGGAACCAAAAATGCGAGTGAATGGAAATCTATTTTATTATTTTATACAAACAAATGGCTACCCACCTAATGGAAGATGCCATGCTATCCTATCAAACATATCTTGGAGGATTTCAAGAGCTTGTCCAGTGTGAAATAACTCCTTGTAGAAGTTGTCAAAACCAACTTCAAACTCCAAGATCACCTGCATGCAAATGGATACCTGTCACAAGGAAGAGAATAGATGGAGAAAACAAACAAAGGTTTGAAGCTCTGAATAATGGAGAAATTATATTATCAGAACAAAAAAGGAATTCAATATTCACCAAAAAGTATGTCAAATATACAATGGGATCAATCCTTATAAAAGGAGATCATGCAAACCCTAAATGAACCCTAATAGGAAAAACCCTAAAAGAAGCCCTAAAAGGAAAACATTTAATAATTAATATAATTATTAAATGTCACTTTATGCAAACTAAAGTGAAATATTAAGAAGGGAATAAAGGTAACTTAATTAGCATAATTAAGTTAAAACCTTTACTCTAACACCCCCCCTTAAGATGAGCAAGAGTGCAACTACAAACAAATGCAAGAAAGTAAAGGTAACTACAATGTAAGAAGGAAAACATGGGTCTCAACAACTAGGCCAGATCAAGTACCCAAATACAACCAAATCTTTTTAAAGAGGAGAAATAAAAAAATCTCATAGGAAAAAGCTCTACTCCAAAAAAAGATGCAGAAAGCCATGAAGAACATCACTGAAGCAGAAGAAGCTACAAAAAACTATCAAAAGATGGCTGCTATGGTGCTTAAGAACCTTCATTGAAGATAAGATGATTAGGATCAAGAAGACAACAATCTGCATGAGTGCCCCAAATGACACTAGTCGAATCAAATGGAAAACAAAAGAAAACACTTGGAACGAAGATACAAATGGCACAAGTACCAATAGTCTAAAGAACACAATCATCAACTGAGAATGGAAGATTCCTTCCAAAGCGAAGCCAAGGAAGCATTAGCATGAATAGTATAACACCCCCCTATAATGTTGAACTGGGAGAGCTAGATAGATCCATTGAAATGGTGTGTAACACCCTATAGTGCATGAAGGAGAAGAAACAACATCTGAAAGTGCGCAAGAAAGTACCTGCAACTGAAAAAGAGGTGTGCAAAACAAAACACACATGCATGAGGCTGGAATCATATGTATCCACTATTGTCGTGGAGAGACACTCACTAGACAAAGGTGTGATGGAAAAACAAAAGCACTACACAACCCCCATGACACTTTATAATACAATGCAAGTACAAAATCCCCAAAACATACATATACAATAGTGTGGCACTTTATCTTAGTGCGTTTACATAAAAGATAGCTTACAAATGATGTTCAAAATGCTCACAAAGGACAAAAAAACTTGAAATACATAAAGAACAGCAAACAAAAAGTATCCATGCAAATGAGAAGTTCCCATGAATGAATATGTCCAGGTAATTCACTAGAGTGTGAAAATATAAAAAATTGAATAAAATATACTTGGAGTGAAATCTGGAAAAAGTGCATAGATAGAACTAAAAAGCTTTGAAATATGGTTCCAACGCCACTGAGATTGCAGAAAACGGAAAAATAGATCAAAAGTTATGAGCACAAGACTGAAAGCAACTCCTTTGACTTCAACAAGCTATAGAATTTACCAACAGAAAAATGAAGCGATGAAATCCACACCACTTGAAAGCTGACAAAACCAGCTTTTCGACGATATCTTGTTTGCCAAAAAATGAGATCGTATGCCCAATTTACGGCCTCTGGAAGAAAATAGGTCAAAAGGGGAAAAAAGTTAGCGCTGCATGAAATTTGACGGTCATATAGCCGTCGTAGCAAAAATCCAGGCTTAAATTTGATGGTCAAATGGCCATCACCACAAAAGTGTGACTGGGCTTATTACAGAACAAAAAATATTTTTTAATAATAAAAAACAAATTAAAAAAACCTTCTAATTTAAAAAAAAAAAAATCATAAAAAACATTATTTTTATTTGAAAAAAAAAAAAAGGAAGAGGGGTGGGGTCCAATAGGGTGGTGGTACCCTTGGTACCCCTGAACTGCATGACCGGAGCCTAAGCATGCCTTTAAAAGGCTTTTTATATTTTGCTTTTTTTTTAAATCAAACTTTTTACAATGTAAAAATTGCATAAATAAATATAATTTTTTTTACCAAAAAATAATTCCGAAAACAAAGATGCGGAAAAATAAATTCTGATTTTTTTTACCAGGCAGGTGGACAGTTGTACGGATGGTCCTACGGGTAAAAAAAATTTGCCCCTCAAATCAACTTTGTCTAAAATGGATGAATGAACAGTCTATTTAGGGGTTTTGGACCACTGCGAACACAATGATGAGGTCCGGTTGGACTGAAAATGCTTTGAAATTGCAGGTGAATTCCTGGATCAAAAAATGCAAACCCCAAAACTGTGAATGCTTGATCCAACCTTGTAGCTCCAAATAGCTCCAAATTTTTCAAACAAAAATAGGCATGCAGAAGAAAAAATCTGATACCATGTAGAAGTCATCAAAACCAACTTCAGACTCCAAGATCACCTGCATGCAAATGGATACCTATCACAAGGAAGAGAATGGATGGAGAAAACAAACAAGGGTTTGAAGCTCTGAATAATGGAGAAATCATATTATCAGAACAAAAAGGGAATTCAATATTCACCAAAAAGTATGTCAAATATACAATGAGATCAATCCTTATAAAAGGAGATCATGCAAACCCTAAAGGAACCCTAATAGGAAAAACCTTAAAAGAAGCCCTAAAAGGAAAACATTTATTAATTAATATAATTATTAAATGTCACTTTATGCAAACTAAAGTGAAATCTTAAGAAGGGAATAAATGTAACTTAATCAACATAATTAAGTTAAAACCTTTACTCTAACACTCCTTAGGAAACCTTGCTAGAGTGAATGGATGAAGGTGATGATGTTATTAAGGTGTTGTGCAAACTAATTATGACTAGGATTTAGCATATGCATATACTTCTTAATATTCGATTACTTAAATTTAATAATAGAATTCATAATAATAATAATACAAATCTATTATCATTCAACATACCGAAGTTTAAGATATACTCAATCTAAATTTATATTTTGTAATTAAATTATATTTAAAAAAAAATCTATCTACATAACCAACATGCTAGGTATTGTCTTCACCCTATTTCCTATGTCCAATTATCCAATTTACTTGTCATTTTGTATTTCCCCCCCTTGAACTTGTGTTGGAGGTTGTTCCTTGAAAAAATAGTGGTGCTCATGTATAGACTACTTGTGCTATAATTACTCTCATGTCCCTTTCTTAGCAAACACCACTAGCTTGATGATTTGATAGACTTCTCATCCCTAACAATAACCAAATTTTACATTTTTTTGGTGCTTCTACAACCCCAAGCTTTGGTAGTGAAAGAGCATATGTGTTCATCAACAAGAAGTTAGTTAAAATTCTAAGTATTACTTAGCCATGAAAATAATATAAAATAAAATTTTAAGGAGATTAAGATAGAAAGGAAAGGAAATTTTGCATAGGTGATAGGTGTTTTCTAAAGATATAACAATACAATTGGTTGTTTGTTAAGTGACAAAATGAACACAATAAATTAGCACTCAAATATGACCTACCTTACAAAGTGCTTCAAGAAATTGGCAGTTTAGCCAATAAATCTAAGTATCTAACACATAAATGTATACAACCAACATCACATTAGTCTCATTTGGAGAGGCTTATTAGAGATGAATTTCTAGTTCAAGTATAACATTGAGATTTATATGGAGAAGGTAGCACCATTAAATAATTAGAACTTGTCATTTGAACAAGAAGCAAGAGTCTACTTTGTAGAATCTTTTTTAAATATCTCATTGAATAGAAACAATTAATCTACAAAGAAACTAACTGAAAACATGAAAAATTGATTGAGAGGTACCCAAAATTAAGTACTAGAAACAATGCTTCATTATAAAGAGTGTGTTATACCTCTAACCTATTAGTTGTATTGCAATATTTAATGGTCAATTTATTCATTAACTCTTAAATTGAATGTTTGAGTTAATATTTTGCACAAACAATCCTTAACTTAATCATATATTAAGAATTATTATATATATTGGTTGTCAACCTCGTTAGAATTGAGAGCACTATAACCCAATAACAAGGGGCACTAGATATTTGTTAAATCATGTTCTTATTATAAAACTTATGGAGGTATTTTACTGAGGTTTTATTCTAATAATCAAATGTTTGACTCCTATTTCGTTTATATTATATATATCCATTGTTGTCTGTGAATTTATTCTTTAGTATAATATAATTTCACCACAGGAGGCTACCATTATATGGAAAATACAAGCATAAATTGGTAGTGCAGTAAAGACGAGCATAATGCCAATCTATGTTTGTTACGGGTTACGCCAAGGCAACCAATAGTATTATTGTAAGTGCAAACTGAGATCAGTGAAGCTTCACAATATATAGACAGGGACACTTCATTATAACTATGAGAAAATCCTCGGAGAGAACAAGTAATAAGTAAACTAATACAGGCTCCAATTGGGAGAACTATATATCAAATAAATTGGTTACTGCCGCCAGCTTTCGATTTGTCTCGCATCGCCTGCCACAGCCTCCAAATAGAGTCGGTTATCTTTATAACTACGGAAAGTCGCAACTAACATGCCTCTAATCTGTGTCTAATCTTGAATATGACGTAGCTATCCCGCATTCCATAACGTTGCGGTGTGAGTAGAATAACTTTTATCATCATATTGCATTTCATAAGACATGCTATGTACTTAATGCATGACAATATATTAACTTAGATTCATCTAATTCCACACGATAGTCCACTTGGTAACAATTATCTTCACCTAAATTTCTATATCCTACTATCCAATTAAGTTGTCCTTTTATATCATTTTTCACTTTAAACATGTGGCGGAGGTTGTTTCTTGATAAAAGGATGCTGATCTTTACTCTCATGTCCCTTTCTTAGCCAACACTACTAGCTCCGTGATGTGATAGACTTCTCACTAGGAACAACCACCAAATTTAATATATTTTTGTGTGGATTTGAAACTTCAATTTCTTGTAGTAAAAGTGTATAATAAAATTTAAAGACGATTAATCTAAAAGTGAAAGTCAATTTGACATAGGTTAATGTGTATCACAGATTTTAGCAACTTAATGTTTTCTTATATTTCTAGGGTTTTTCACTTAAAAGGAGAAAGATGGGCCAAAATACTTATATTACATTCAAACATTGTGGGTTAATGTGTGTTAGTGGGGGTACAAATGTGTCTAACTGTGATGTCTAAATACAATAAACTGAAAGATATATAACTTATTAATGCTAAATCTAAAGAATGTGAAATGTTGGGAAACACATTGTGATATGCTAACATTAAATCAAATGAACTAAAAATGTAAATTAAACTAAAACAGACAGCTGTAAATAATAGAGGAATACTTGGAAGTGTATTGCAGACCTGGGGGAACTCTAAAATTCTAGAAATACTAGTTTTTATGTCTGACGGGACACTTGTGCCAAGTTGGGCGATCTAGTCCTTTTTCGGGGTGATTTCGGGAAACTCACCCGAGGCTTAGTTCAGCCAAATGGGTACTTGGATCCACAAAAATATTTGGAAAATAGGAATTTTGGGATTAGGTCGCCACAACTGGCAGGAATGTCCCTTGTCTTTTTGAAAGATCTAAAGGTGGAAACAAAGGTTCTTGATCTGCACTTTATGTTCCTCTAAGTGTTTAGACCAGAAACCTTGATTTTCGGCCTGTAGGTATCTTCCAAGCTGCAACAAGGGTTTCTTCAACCCTAGTGAGCTTGGAATAATTTTTTGAATGATCTTCCACCTACAAAATACCCCAAATCTTCAAACACTCACACACAGAAAGAGACAATGGTTAGGGTTAGAGATAAGGAGTTTGCCTTAGTCAAACCCCTTTGATGATAATCAAATCCAAATGAAAAATAATGAAAGGAATGGATAATTGAATGATAAAACAATATAAATACATACCAAACCTTTGATGAAGATGTCTGCAACATGCAAGAGTAGCTCCAATGGAGATGGCTTATGAAACCTTAATACTTGAAAGCTTGCTTTCGGAAGACTTGGAGTGCAAGAGTGCTTGTCAAGAGGGGTCAAGGTGAAAAATGATCCAAGAAGAGAAAAATGAGAGCTAGGAGAGGCAAAATGTGGATGAAAACCCTTATTTGTACATGTGAAACCCTAATTTTCTCGAAAATGACTTATGATAGGTCGACCTTAGGGTTTTGGGGGAAAATTTTCGCAATTTTTATGTTTTAATTTTGATTTTTATGCCTAAAAGGACTAGGTCACCCAAAGTGGCGACCTAGTCCACTTGGAAAAATCCAAGTGGTGGTTGGGAATTTAATGATGATAAACAATGTTTATTAGCTTTGCCTCTCGAAACACACTTTAATCAGGGCTAAAAGTATATTAAGGGGACAAAATTAACATTGAAAAAAGGTTAATTTAGGGGTGATAAGAATAGATAAGTGTGAAAATACATCACAACACTTTACAACACTCTATCTTAAGGCTTAGGAAGGTCTAAGAATGTATTATTTAGGTAAATAGTGTTGAAAGGGTTTTAGAAAAGTGAGGAAATGCATTACAACACTTCACAACACCTTAGTAAAACACTGTTATGTTAGTGTTGAATTGCAAGCTTACAAGGCTGAATTAAGGTGATCAAGACTAAAATCCACGAAAAAAGGCCAAAATGAGTGAAAAAGTGCTAAGGTATACACTTTTTGGTGACAAATTTAGCCTCCACTTTAGTGAGAGTATGAACGTTCTTTAGACTCACACTAAAGTAGTTGAACCATGCACAATGAGCGGGATCTGGTGTACTCATGTTAGTAAGGTTTGATGGCTATGATCAAGCCCCCAGGATCAAGATTTCATGGCAGACTAAGCATAAGTGCAAAAAATCACACAAGGAGTGATATGAAAAAGTCAAATCAAGCTTCGACCATTTGTCCATCTAGTTGTGGATCAGATCTAAGTTGTTTGTCTTAAAGGAAAGAAAGTACTCAGTCTGGGTTGATGAGACTTTCGGTTGTTCACTAGGTGAGAATGCCAAAAGGTGGCGAGATACATACACATGGTTAGTATGCACTCACACACAAAAAATATGGCTATGGGGAAAGTCATGCCGCTAGTTGGGCTTCCCACTTAACCATACCAAAATTATGCCTCCTGATAACTTTGATAAGGTGCCACAAAAGACAAGGGTGTGGTTCATGAGACAAGCAAAGCATTGGATGCTTAGAACCCATGAACAAGTGCAAGATGGCACTGCAGGCATGCAAGTTGTGTTATGCAAGGTGGCCATGTATGCAAAGGTGAAAAAAAGTAAAATGCAAAAAGCTAAAATGCAAAGGGGATGTTCAAAGGAGTCTTGTTTCATTTATAGGAGGTCTTTAACTTAGGGAACATTGTGTCTAATGTCTCTAAGAGAGGACTGATCAAAGGATAGAAGATTCACAACTTAGGGGATGTAGTGTGTCACATCAGGCCACTAAGAGGAATGTAATGTGCTAAGATAAGTCACTTTCATGAAGGACATTACACACAATGTCATCCAGTGTAAAAGCACAAAGTTGCGTCACACTTTCAGCCAACTTATCAACACAACTGAATTTAAGTATTTCCAACTAAACATCAATTTTGGTCAAACGTGTGATCTAGTAAGATTCATTCTAGCTAAGTTAGATACTTCCAAAAATAATTCAACTAAAATTGTTGGCTAAAAATATATGGAGCACCACTTTGAGTCCAATTTACCAAAAAAAAAAAAATTATTTAAAAAACTTGAAGTTTCAATAACTCCTCCTAATGTAAATAATTTTTTTTTTAAAATATAAAAAATACCCTTTTGTAGATCCATAAGTGTAGTTTTCAAAAATATATTTAATTTAATAGTTTAATTATTATTTATATTTTAATTTTTATATATACTAAAAAAAGGTTACCAACACAAAATATTAGGTTGATTAACATGCCAATGAAAAATACTTAAACTTATTTTAAAAAATTGAAAAAACTATGATGCACTAGATAAAAGAATCTATTTCAAGATGGTATAATGTTTTTCTATTTTAGATAGATATTTAATATGAAAGTTGACATTCGATGGAAATAACTACTTTTTGCTTCACGCACATTTTAATATTTATTTAAAAATATATCTATGCACTAAAGTTTCAAGTTATAAATACACACAAAAAAATTGAAAGAAAAAAATTAAAATTTACTATAAAAAGCTTGATGTCCCATGCAACTTCATTTTTATCATTTTATTAGGAACTAAATTATAGTGTTAATTTATTAAAAAGTAGTTTGAAATAATTTTTTATTTTTATTTTAAAAATACAAACATAAAATATAAATATTTTACTAGTTTACATCATTTCAAAATTCAAAACATATATGCCACTTTTTAGTGATTCAAGTTTGAAAGTTGGATCAACGCTGGCTATTTCCTTTTATAAAGTGTCACACAACTTTGTGCTTTTACCCTCCACTAAGTGAGAGACTCATCGTATGAAGCAATAAGGCTGCACCAAGAACCAAGAAAAAGAAAAATGCAAAAGGAAATAGTGCCAGTGTATGCCCCCACCTTAAAGGAATTGCTACACATCGTATTGTGAGCAATTGCTTTAAACTAGAAGAAGGTATGAGAGGGTAAGTATGTCACATGCGAGCCAACTTAAGACATGTCCACATCCCAAGCTTGCTCTTGTATGTTCATGAGAGGTTAACGCCAAGTTAAAAGAGGAAACGACAAGTGACACATGGTTGAAAAGGCTAATCAACCCATTTGCTCCCACTTAGTGCAAGGCAAAGGTGAGCCTAGTAGGGATGATGGTATGATGCTCCTTGCGAAGGATGTAAAACATGCAAGAGTGAGTGTGTAATGACCCTACAACTATTACAAGGCAAAGAGTAGCAACTAATTTTATTTATGTGGGTAAGGGAATAAGGTTTTGACAAAGGTGGACTTGATAGGATACACTTTGTCATATAGGTGAGCAATGTCATTATAACTTGGTTCATGTGAAATGTTGTGCCTAGGTGGATGATGGATTAAAGGATGCTTAGGAGGTCTAATAGGAGATGGGGATATAATGGACACTTGCATATGCATAATGTCAATCGGCTTGGGTTGGTGAATCTCTATGAAAGGCAAATTGAGGATCATCTTTGTATTAGTGCCCAACGAAGACATATCACTATTGCTTGAGAGGAGTGCAACCATGTTGTTATTTTCATCCACCGTAATACCTTCCCAAATAGGAGACTTAGTAGGATAACTACAAACAAGATATTCATTGTGTGAACCCCTAAACCTGCAATTGCACAAAGACGACAAACATTGTTAGTGTTAGATCAAAATGCATGCAAATATGAAGGATTCCCCATGAAATCCACCTATTTAAACTAATATTAGGAAATGAAGAACAAACACAAATAACATGAAATTAAATCCTAATCTAGCCAATAGATTGATGATCGCATGGAGGAATTGGTGCCAATGGAGTTTTGCAATTGGCCCTTTTCCAATTCCTATGTCGCAATGTAGATTGATGAAGAAATGGTCAAATCTCTAAAGAGATTTGAGCATAACCTTGGTGCAAATATGAAAATGTGGTGAATGCTTGGATGAAATGAGCAAAATTATTTCTCAATTGGAGAGAGTAACTTTGCATGTGAATTGTGGATGAACATTGAGGAGAAGAGTCTCCAATTTATAGACTTCTATTTGGAAGAAGTGAGCAAGATTAAGCAATGTGGGACAAAAAATAATCCAATGGCATTGTGCCACTTGTCCACATGTGATTGGATGAGGAATGAGCACATTTTGGCCAATGTGCATGATAAATGCATAAATTTGAATTTGAAATGGTGAGTTAACTTGTTGAAGGGGGAAGAGCAGTGAAGTTAATGTCACTTGGCTCAAGGTCAAGGACATGTAAGAGGTATTGAATTCCTTGTTGGAAGGACCAAGTCCACTTGGCCTTTTTGAATTCAAAAGAGGGAATATTCCCTTTTGATGCTTTGTGAGGGAAAATAGGTAAATTAATAAATCAAAGTAATTGATTTATTGTGTAACTTGCATTCTCTAGAGGATTTTAAGGAGAGAGATTAACTTATTCAATGATTTGATTACCTTAATGAAGAATTAGATGATGTGACAATTTTAGACTTAGATTTATGAATTGATTTAAGTCAGGAATTGAGAGAAAATGATTTATCAAACAAATGATTTGATTTATTTAATCAAGAAGGAATATGTTAGATTCAATCAAATAAGGTTCAATTTATTTAATTTAATAGGAGGACTTTAGAGATTTTAATTAAATAAAATGATTTATTTAATTAAACAGGGATGCAATGGTTAATTAAATTAATTAATTAATTTAATCATTGAAAGAGGAAGACTTAATCCAATAAATAATGATTTATTAAATTAAGCGATAAAATGTGATGAAATGCTGAGAATGTGATTTAAGAGGAAATGTTGTTAGTAATCGGGATTAGATGTGCCAAAAAGAACTTGTACATTTTCCATGTCTACATTTTGCCCCCCTTTGAAGCAATGTACCTGTTGCATTGATTCAAAGAATAAACTGCTGTGATGAAAGATCTGAGATTTTTTGAATTTTTTCAGATGCCCCACTGCTGCCCCAGTGGAAGGATATTGCTGGATATTGCCCCCTCGAGAGATCGGATGAAAATTTTGAATTTTTGGATGATCTCGCGAAAAAGATGACAAGGTGCCTGACATGCCAGAAATGCCCCAAAATGCCAGAAAAATGCATTAAAATGCCAAAAGGCATGAATAATGACTCTCAATTGGATGAAAATAGGTTCGGGGAACCAAAACCCCCTCTGAAATGTCAAATTAGGTCAAAAAAGCCTAATTTTTAAACTTATATAGACCTCGAGGGGTCATTTTCAATTCATTTGCAATCCTAAGCTTTAGAATATTTCATATTTGAGCTATGAGTCTTGGCTGAAATGGTGCAACGACAACTTCTCAAGCACGTGTCGGAGAGGGTTTGGATGCACCAATGGCTAGTCGGTGTATGACCCGTGGTATGTACCCCTATTCAACTTTCAAATTTATCGTTTTATGTGCATTAAATAGGGTCAAGGTCCTGTACAAACTGCGTAGTGCTATATGGTACCACAGAAAGTGTCTTATCACAACTGCGTGATCCGCTATTGCACCGCATATGTGAAGCGTGCCACACGGGCCACTTTGCAATTTAGCGTTTAGTTAACCAAAAGTCAACCGCGTGCCCTCACTTCACCACGTGGGATAGTTAGGAATTTAGGGTTTTCCTTAAGCAGGACCACATATGAAAAGTGTGTCGTGCAGGCCACTTTGGAACTTTTGAAATGGAAAACTCTGCCGTGACGGTGCAGTTTGTAACTTTTCAAACTATGTCGCACCCGCAAACAGCGCCACACTTGCCAGTTTAGGGTGAATTTTAACGTGAGATGCAAACTTTTTTCTGATGCGATGGCCTTCCCTGTGCATGAGGAGCATGGTGTACTTTACTCACGGGAGCACCGGTGGGCAGTGCTTAGCAGACTAGGGGATATGTCTGAGTTTTTCCAAGAGCACCTTGGTGCCATTGGTCTCTGGTATGTTATGTACGTCCCTCCTGTTTGGGCTCACTTAGGTATGCTTACGGCTCTGGTGGAGCGATGGCATAGTGATACCTCCTCCTTCCATCTTCCTATTGGTGAGGCCACTATCACCCTTGAGGATGTATGGTGCATCCTTCGATTGCCTATTCACAAGACCCGAGTCATCTATGATCCAGATGCTGGCAGAGAGGCTTGTTACGGGGTTATGGAGCTGGGTGAGATTTATTTTTGTGACGGTCAGATCGACCTAGAGCTATACCGCGGTTGCATGCATACGTACAGATTGATTATTACTGCTATCATCTTAGGCCTTGTAGTGCTTGATCGGTGGGGCCGATACTTCAGTCCAGGATGGGGACTAGCATGGGATTAGATGGTTCACCGCAGGGAGTGCTTCGCTTGGGGACCGGTATTACTGGCGTCCCTCTATAGGGATCTTCATGAGTTTGCTTATTTGGACAATAGGTTCATCGGGGCTGGAGGTACCTTACTGCACATCTGGGCATGGGAGAGGATCCCAGTGCTTCACCTAGATATCACACCAGTTCTCTTGGAGATAGATAATCCCCTTGTTTGGTGGTATGGCGGCGTAGTGATGCACTTTTCTTTCACTAGCATAGGTGGTATTTCGCACTGGCCACAAGTTCTTGATGAGATGAGAGAGTTCATCTAGAGACCGTGGATGGGTGTTGGTCCATGGTGAGATGACGATCAGTAGCTCTTCTTCGCCTGGCAGGATAGGTTGATGTAGGGGTGAGAGCATACCATGGTTGAGAGGTATCTTCCAGATAGGGTTGCTTGTCAGTTCGGGGAGGTACAAGATAGGCCTGATGACCAGTATGTGGCAATCTTTACACGCACGACCTGAGAGATAGCATGGGGCCAGCCCATCCTAGCAGCCGAGGCAGTGTCCTCATTTAGGCAGTTAGTGGATTGACCGTGGCCACATGATCAGGGGCTGATAGATGCGGGGGTCACTCCAACTTATAGGGCATGGTTCAGACCTCCACTCAGATTGACAGTTCTAGGCGTAGTTGTCCCACAACGTAGACGCAAGGTTTGGACAGCTAGCAAAGGGCAGGGTAGAGGAATAGGGGGGCCACCTCCCAAGGATGGGGCACAATAGTCACCTGTCTGAGTAGGGGAACATGATGGTTAGTCAAGGGTAGATCCTCAGCAGCAGCTAGTAGGGTAGCCAGCAGGACAGCCAGCAGGGCAACCAACAGGACAACCTGATCACAGAGATGCGCTGATTCAATAGCTACAGGGGTAGGTACAGGATCTGACTGCGAAGAGAGACCAGGCACGATCCGAGAGGGATCAGGAGATAGGCCGATGGAGACAGTTAGAGAGTGCAGCTTCCTCATCCCACGGCCGATCAGTCGATATTCATGATTACAGAGAGGCCATTAGAGAGGCCGAGTACTATCGACATCATTATCGACAAGTAGTACCATCAGACCGCAGAGTGTCAGAATTTTCCTAGCAGACAAGGAGGTGACCAACAGAGGCCCATGGTGAGAGATAGGATGGGGAGGGCAGCAGCCAGGAGGGCTCACCCCTCTTTTGAACACATGACAGTTTGCTTCATTTTTGATATACAGGCTACAATATTTTGGCCTTATTGTACTATATATTCGATGGACACCTGATCCGATTTGTATCATAACAGTATTTTTTGATGATATATATGAGATGATTCGCCTTATTATGTATGGTGCACATGTATGATATATGAATGTATGATGCTATGAGATGTTTCTATTCTTATGCTTATGTGATGTGATGTATTTGATGGATGCACTTCTATTTGTATATTTTCTATGATTTTAATGATGTAATGCATATTTAATGATGGTAATGGATGCAAATGGTAATGGACATAAATGGTTATGTATGATGTAATGTTGTCTTAAGATGCTTAAAATAACAAATTTATATTATTCTTCATAACTTAAGATAATGATACGATGCAATGTGCTTTAATGTTGATGATTATGTGGATGCAGGGCATATGCATGGGCGATGCTTTGATTACTGTTATGATACCATGTTAGTGTGGAAAGAAGGTAGAAGAAACACAAAATTAATGAATTAGTTAGGATGGAGATGGTGATTTGTATTGCTGGGAGTTGGGATTTTCAAAGGGTCAATTGCGTTATGTTTGATAACACACATAGGTACGATGCATCAAGGTATAAAGGACCAGGATGGCGTGGTACCTAGTGTGATGGACTTTGACTCAACAATTATATAGGAGTATTCTTGTTCACACTTAACATACATACTTCATTGAGGATGCAGTTCAGACATTCTAAACATCTCGAACCAAAACACAGAAAAGCAAGCTTTCCTATGTGGTCAACAAGATATTGAAAACGTCATCTCCACAAACCAAACAAAACATATATGACTAAGTTATTTTACAAGGATATCCAACAAGCACAGTAGATAAAAAGATAATGATCATTGCCCCCATTTTTTTCTCTCTAAACCTATTTTGTTTAGGCATCATCGAGAGGTCCTTGAAATGAGTGCAACATAAGATAAGTCAAGAAAGACCAAGATAAAGTAAATAGACAAGCTAATGTTCTTCGTACCGCTAGCCAAGACTAACTACTATGGGGTACCTGATGCTTATGTCCATCGCGGGAAAGCTTCATCCTAGGACATGTTGTGATCAGGGTTTTTGATGGGACTGATTTGGGTGACAAGCTATTGATATTTTGAGTTGACCAACATGCTTGCTTATTGACTTAGACTTTCAAGACTTTGATGATTAGAGTGTTCACTTTTGAACTTGCTAGACTTGCTTCTGACTGACTCACCAAAGGGTGTAGGAGACGATTGATTTATTAGGAATGGTTATTATTGTGGGTGAATGGGAGATGAGGCGGGTGCACCATTTTGGTTTTTTCAGATATTTTGAGGTTGTTTTTGGTATTTTTACATTTTTCAATGTTTTTGGTATTTTCAAGATTTATGGCAAACAGACTAACTTAAAGATCTATCCTAGGGGTCTCAGGAGTTGATCCATAGATTAGCCTTGCCTACATTATACACATAGAGACCACGTAGTTTGACTAACGACAAACTTGACTTAATGAAAAGATAGATGGGCAAACGGATTGCCATTTTCTTGCTTAAAGGACTGACTTAAGATGCAGACTAGATGGGAAAATGGATTGCCAATGCGACGGACACCTAAGGACTAACCCTAACTGTCTTGGGGGATGATCAAAGATCAACCTTGCCTACGTTCAAGCTCAGAGATGACATAGTTCGACAAGGTGAAAGACTAATAAGACTCAATGATGATTTTTTTTTTGAAGATTTTCTAATATTTCGACATGTTTTTGGATTTTCGAAGATTTTGGATGTTTTTGGATTTTTGATTAGTTTTTTGAATGTTTCTGAGATTTTGATGATTTTTTGATATTTTTGGATTTTTTGATTAGTTTTTTTAATGTTTTTGAGATTTTGATGTTTTTGGAATTTTTTGATGAATTTTTAAGAAGATCACGAGAATATACACGAATCCGATCTGATGCCGATATAGGAACATGCCCCCAACATGATGCGATAGACTACTTCGATAAAGGCAGGACAAAATGACCTTAGGAATATGCCAAGTAGTACTATGGTGGACTATTATATTGACACCAGCTCAGGCTATGGTATGGATGCGAGGGGATGGGTGGATGGATGATTTATTGAGATGCAATGGAATGAGTGAGTCATGCAAATCCTGGTAGATGGGGAGTGCTTTATTTACACTTGGTGTCTGTTTGCCAGGTTTTCACCAAGGTACTTGTCCAAAGCGCCACCGAAGTGGTTTTCACTAAAGGAAGAATTTTTTTCTCTTTACTATTTTCAATCCTTTTTTTGATTTTTTTTGGATTTCTACATTTTTTGATTTTGTTTATTGTCACCAAGGTAACCATTTTTTTAGGACCTTTTATGATTGTTTTTGTATTTTCTGGTTTCATACCTTGCAAGTTCCTTAGGCACAAAACTTTTTGAGGTGCAAACTATTCATGGGCTCCTACAAAGGCTCGCCTTCTGGTGTCGATAGTTGATATGCCCTCGACTTGTAGCTTGTGGTAATGATGAAGGGTCCCAGCCAGTTGGGCTCAAACTTTCCTTTTGTATCCAGGTTTGGTATGTTCTTTTGGTTCTCTTTCAGCACAAGGTCACCAACTTGGAAAGTGTGTTGCCTGATCTTCTTGTTGTAGCTCCATTTTAGGCAATTTTGGTACACTTGTAGATGATTTAGGGAATCCATTCATCGTTCATCTAGTAACTCCAGCTCATTCAGTCTTGTGACCCTATATTACTCATCTATGATGAGGTTTTGCAAAGATATCCTCAGTGACGGAAGCTCTATCTCGATGGGGAGGATGGCTTCTGATCCATAGACTAGGGAGAATGGGGTGGCACCTGTTGGTGTGTGGATGCTGGTGCGGTAGGCCCATAAGGTGGGATTTAGCTATAGATGCCAGTCATGACCAGAGTCACTGACTATTTTCTTAAGGATTTTCAGAATGGTTTTATTTGTAGCTTCTACCTAGCCATTGCCTTGTGGATAGTATGGGGTGGAAAAACAGTGTTGGATTTTGAATTTTTCACACAAATCATGAACATCCTGATTTTTGAAGGGTGTCCCATTATCAGAGATAATGGATTGAGGAACATCATATCGGCAAATGAGGTAGTTCAGGATGAACTTGGATATCTGTTTTCCTGTGATGTAGGTTAGGGGAATTGCTTCGACCCACTTTGTGAAATATTTAGTGGCTGTGATAATGAGTTTGTGGCCATTGGATGAGGTGGGCGAGATTTTACCAATGTGATCGATTCCCCATTGTGAAAAGGGCCAAGGTGTAACAACGGGATGCAGTTCTTGAGCTGGTGCATGAATGAGGTCTCCGTGTTGTTGGCACTGCAAACACCTTATGAAAAAGTTATGTGCCTCTCTCTCCATTGTCGGCCAGTAGTACCCAGTTCTCAGTAACTTCTTAGCCAAGGTCATACAACTCGAGTGTGAACCACACGTGCAATTGTGTACCTCACTTAGAGCAGTCAAGGCTTCCTCAGGCTTTAAGCAACATAACATGGTTCCATTGATACTTCTGCGGAAGAGGGTCTCTCCTAGGATGACGAATCGTGAAGCCCTTTTTACAAAAGTTCGCTTTAGGTTTGGGGTGATGTCAGTTGGGAGGATTCCTAACCTTAGGTAGGTGTATATGTCATGATACCAAAGATCATCGGGACCAACGAGTTCACACGCGTATTCTGACTCTGGTACCTCAAAAGTGGGTACGAGAAGTTGTTCTATGAGGAATTCATGTTTCAAGATGTTGAGAGGAGTGTCTAGTAATGATCTGATGGTTGCCATTGCATCTGCTGATCTGTTGTTTGTCCTTGGTATCTGCTCAAAGGTGATGTCGATGAATGATTCCTTAAGGCTTTCTACCACCTTTTTGTATGGTGTGAGCTTATCATCCTTCGTTTGGTATTCACTGTTGACTTGGTTGATGATAAGTTGCGAGTCCCCATAGACCTTTAATGCCATGATTCACCACTATGCTATAATTCTGAGGCCTATGGTTAAAGCCTCGTATTCTACAATATTGTTGGTATAGGGGAATGCTAGTTTATATGATCTAGGTATATAGTCTCCTTGCAGGGTGATGAAGAACACACCGACTCCTGATCCATGCTGTGTGTGGGAGCTATCGAAGTACAATTTCTAGTGGTCGACTGCACCAAGGTTGAAAAGGGACTCATTTGGGAATTCTGATACGAGTGGGTTAACTGTGTAGAGAGGGGCCTCTGCTAACTGGTCTGCAATAACTTTTCTTTTGATTGCCTTTCTCTCAACATATTCAATGTCATGTTCGGATAGTATCATTACCCATTTAGCCATTCTGCCTGTGAGCATTGCTTTTGACAATAGATATTTCAGGGGGTCTATCTTGGAAATCAGCTTGATTTGATGAGCTAGCATGTACTATCTGAATTTTTGGGTTGCAAATACCAGTGCCAAGCAAGCCTTTTCTATTGATGTGTGATTGAGCTCATGCCCCACCATTGTTCTACTGATATAGTAGATGGCCTGCTTAGTTCCCTTTTCATCATGTTGGGCTAAAAGGGCACCAAGGGTAGCTATTGTTGCTGAGATTTATAGGATTAAAGGCTTCCCGACAATGGTGGCATCAACACAGGTGGTGTAAGTAGATATTCTTTTATTTTATTGAATGCTTGTTTGCATTTGTCGTCCCACCTGAATGTGACTCCCTTGTGAAGTAGGTGTGAATAGACGATCTGTTTATCTGCTAGCTATGCTATGAATCTTCGGATGGACTAGAGTCTACCTCATAATCCTCTGAGTTGCTTTAATGTTCTTGGTGCTTCCATTTCAAGGATTTCTTTTACCTTTATAGGGTCCACCTCTATCCCTCTCATTGAAACTATGTACCCCAAAGACACACTTCTTCGAGTTGAGTCTGACCTTGTATTGTTCTAGTCTTTCAAATATTCCACTTAGAGTTGCTATGTAATCCTGCCTTTTCTTTGATTTAGCCAATATGTCATCCACATAATCTTCGATCGTTTTATGGATCATATCATGGAAGATTAGTGTCATGGCTCTTTGATATGTAGCTCCTGCATTTTTCAACCCAAATGGCATCACATTCCAATAGTAGGTGCCCCAAGGACATGTAAAGGTTGTTTTATGTTGGTCTTCCTTTGCTATTATTATCTGATTGTACCCCGAGAAGCCATCCATTAGGGATAACATCTCATGTCCGGTCGTCATATTCACTATCATGTGAATGTTGGGTAGTGGAAAATCATCCTTAGGACATGCTTTGTTTAGGTCTCTAAAATCTATGCAGATGCGGATGCCCCCTTTCGGTTTTGAGACAAGTACAAGATTTGATACCCATTCTAGATAGTCGATCGGGCATATGAAGCCAACATCTAGGAGTTTCTGTAGGTCAATTTTGATGAGCAAGGCTATTTGTGGGTGCATCTTCCTTAGCTTTTGTCTGACTAGTTTTGCTCTAGGGTAAACAACCAGATGATGAACCACCACTTCAGGATCTAGACCTGGCATGTCAGCATAGGTCCATACAAAATTTACCTTTCTTTCTTTTAGGAATGCCACCAACAATTCCTATTCTTCTACTAGGAGAGACTCTGCGTAGAAGGTGATTTGTGGTTCTGACTCCATTCCTAAGTTGACTGGGTTGCACTGTTCTACCAATATTGCTGATTTCTCTTGATGTAGAGCAGTAGGGGGAGATCGAATCCTTCATCCTCCGGTGCCCTAGAGAGGTTTTCACCATTGGATGCGTCCTTTATTTTTACTATTTTATGGTTAGAGAGTGCTACAGTGTGGTTTTCACTCAATAACCCCGAGCTTATTCTCGATATTTTTCTTTTGTGACTAAAAGACTCAATCGTCTCCCCATAGTATGCCTGTGTGTCTAGCGTGATGTTGAATCTTGCCTTGTGATCCCCACATGGGATTGTATCCCTTAGTCCCATAAATTCTGAGATCGCCTCATCATTTTTGAACGAGTCTAGAATCGATGGTCCCCGTTGGTCGTGATCGATGAGTTGGGGGTATACTAAGGTGATTCGGTGGGTTGGTTGGTTTGACTCGGCTGTGGAGGCACTTATCATTAAAAAGGTGGAATTTTTGACAAGCTTAGGAAGACCTGCTATGGTATCATCATCGTCACTACTAGGACAAACATCTGTGATGTCAAAGGTGTAATTATCAAGTGGGATACCTAAGCAAATAGGTGGTCTAGGAGTGGTTGTTGTTACCTGAGGAGAGGACCTGATTGCCCTTCTGGGAGTACCCCTGGCATATACAGTTATACTTAGAGGAGTATATCCAAGGTCAAGGTTCTGCATTCTTCTTTCTACAATGATGGGCTCCAACCATCCATCACTATTTCTTCCCAAGCTCTCATTCCTATTATAGCCCATACCAAACATCATTTGTAAACCCTCTGTTAGTTTCCTCCATGGGTAGGGTGGGAGTGGGTCTTTCATCTTGGTATAGTGTGTTCGAGATGTCCTCTTCATCCACATTCTCCCGAATGAGATCCCCCCAATAGTGGAATCCAGAGGGTTTTGTTCTAATAGTGCGGATAGGAGTTTGAACTAGCTGGGGTTGTCCATGTGACCTAGGAGATTGTGGTAACTCTTCTACAACAAATGCATTTCTCTTCATTCTATAATCACCACATCCATTGTCTTGGATCATGTTCTTAATTTCGGATATGTCAAGGATGGCAGGTGTCTCTGTCATAGAAGTGGATGCAAGGTTGGTTGGGTCAACATATGACGTGGATGGGCATTCATCATTTTTTGGTACTTGGGGGATCTTATAAAACTTGGCTTCCAAGTTTTTGTAGTAGGCAAAGGGTTTGGGATCCCCATATATAGTGACCTCCTCATTTTGATGTGAGAACTTGATGCAGTGGTGATAGGTTGAGGCCACTTCCTTCATTATATGGATCCACGGGCGTCCCAAGAGGATGTTGTACCGTAGGTCGAGGTCGAGGACCTGATAGGTGGTTTCCATGGTTGTCGGCCCCACTTGAATGGAGATTTTGATAGTACCCTGAGATACTCTTTCTTGGTCACATATGCCCTTATTGTGATGCTTTTGTTCTTATTGATGGAATCCTCCGCAAATCCCAATTTCTTTATGAGTTTTGGAGAACAAATATTAAGGCCTGCACCTCCATCTACCAGGACTCGTTTGACTTTCTTTTTGTGGATTAGTACTTGGAGGTGGAGTGCACAGTTATGAGATGGTTATGGAGGGACATCTTGATGCAAAAATGTAATGATATTTTGGGTAACGATGTTACCCACCATAGCCTGAAATTGCTTTGTGTCGAGGGTGGCAGCAACGATAGATGCAGCTAGTGCTTCATCAGGGATCTTCCTATGGGCGGCAGAGATTTTCAATCCATGATGGAGATTTGGGCATGTGTTCTTTTCAGCTATTCAATAACGTTGTAATCATAGGGGATGGCCTTTGTATTGGAAATGGGGGCTTAGCAGGTGCCCTAGCAATGGTAACCTTTCTGCCTCATGTGGTGACTCCACAGTCATTGTTGGCTCCCTTGATATTTATGACAGTGACCATTTTGTCAATGCATCCAACTATCTCCTCGTATACTAGATTAGCACTAGCATACTTTTGCTTGCCCTTATTATTCCCTTGATTAGTTTCGTGATTTTTCTCTTGGTTATGGTTTGGCATCGGATTCGTGTATATTTTCAAGTCTTGGTTTCCGGTCGGCTGTTCGATGTTGATGACCTTATCCTTAATGAGGTCTTGGATGATGTTTTTGAGTCTCGTGCACTTGGTAGTGGTGTGTCCTTTGACTTTGTGAAAGTAACAAAGGAGGTTATCGTTATACCATGGCAGCTTGGTCATGGGTTATGTGTACTACTCAGAATTAGAGACTTTGATTAGATTCTCCTTGACGAGTTTTTTCAGTATGGACTCAATTGATTCACCAAGAGCTATGAATTTCCGCTTGGGAGGATACTTGTTGCGGGGAGGTGGTCCTCCTTGATTTGATTGCTGGAAGATGGTTGTGGCTATGCTACTACTACATTAGTCTACACATTGTTGTGATTATGATTTTGCGGTTGATGATGGTTTTGGGTATTCTGCTTAGGGGCACTGATGACCACTTTAGCATAAACAACGCCATCATTCATGATATTTTTATTCCTCGACCATGTCTGAGGTTTATCATTATAGTTGTTAGACGGGCGGTTATCCTATTGTGGAGTGAATGTTGGTGCGCCTCCTCATGCAGTAAGGGCTCTTTCGATGTTGAGCGCCTTTGGAATCAGTTGATCATACGATGTGATGCACTACATTTTTAGGTAGAATGCCAAGTTTTCATCTAGATTGGCTATGATGGTGCAAACTTGTTGTTCCTCTGGCATGGTCCACTTGCTTTGATTAGCCTTGGATTGCCATCTTTGCAAGAATGATGCAAATAGCTCTCCTTTTCGTTGTTTAAGCGCTCATAGTTCTTCCAAACTAACATCCGCACCCATGTTGAAAGCGTAATTTTTAAGGAAAGCCTCCACTATTTCCTCGAATGTTTTAATGCTCGTGGGTAGGCGACAAAACAATTCCATAGCTGGACCAGTCAGGCTTCAGGGGAAGAGTCGAATCAGGTACGTGTCATCATATGCAACCTCCATGTAGTGCACCTGAAACTCCCTGACATGGTTTTCAGGGTTGCCCGTTCCATTGTATTTGTCAAATTTGGAGATCTCAAATCCCTTTGGGAATGGTACCATCATGAGACGTCTATCAAATGGATAAGGGCACAAATTGCCTGGTGTCCTTGCGGTTTTTCTTGCTTGTAATTCCAACACTTGTTGCGAGAGCAGTCTAATTTGTGTTGCGACATCTTTGCTTGGATCGGGAGGTGGGATGAATGAGTTTTGAGGTGTTTGAGGCATTTGATGGGTGGGAAGAGTACTAGTGGGAATTTTCTACAAGCTCAGTTGTGCATTCAAAGCTTGATGGTATGCCTGCATTTGCATCAACAATGCTTGTTATTGATCTGGCTGCTCTTGTTCCAACAACGCTTATTGTTTGTCCATCTGCTGCTATTCCCATGAAGCCTGATGTTGATCAATCTATTGTTGAGCTAGTAAAGCTTGTTGTTGGTCTAGTTGTTGTTGTGCCAACAAAGCTTGTTGTTGGTTGAGCTACTATTGTGCCAACAAAGCTTGTTGTTTAGCTTGTTGTTGTGCTTGGAAGTCTTGTAGGGCTTGTTGGTAGGCTTGCAGGTGGATCGCTTGGAATTTCGCTTGGTATTGTGCTTGTGCTTGTTGCTGGGCTTGAGCCTACACTTGTGCTTGGGCTTGTGCTTGAGCTTGGGCTTGTGCTTGAGCTTGGGCTTGAGCTTTAGCTTGGTCTTGTGCTTGAGCATGCGCTTGTGCTTGAGCTTGGGCTTGAGCTTGCTGTTGTCACTTGAGTACTCTTTGTTGGTTGGCCTTTTGGAGAGTTTGGATTAAGGTAATGAATGAATTTGTTGAGTTGGATTTCAGTGGGATTGGTGGTGGAATGGGAATGATGCCAACCATTGTGATTGATGGAGGGGTTATGGTAGTGATTTGGATTTGGGTTGTTGGAGGGGTGGTGGAGATGTTTGGTCCTTGAGAAGGCATGCTTTGGGATACTTGAGGACCAATGGATGTGTTTGTCACAGTGGCTTGGATGGTCACCAATTATTGTTGTGACATTGTGAGCAAAGAGATGGTATTTGAGGTGATGTGCGCATTGCCATGTTCCAAGAAGCTATCTGTATTTAGGGGAGGAAACCCTACTCCGAGTGGTGATGTGGTTGCAAATGGAAATGGGGGGAGTGGTGGTAAGCTATCTTGGAAAATAAAAGGATTAGTGACTTCAATTTCTGTAAATAAATCACCTTCTTCTTGTGGTAAAGAAGTGGGTATGTTAAATTGATAGGCTGGAAAGGCATGAAATGAAGATGAACCAGCGGGATTATGAAATGCAAGTGGGACGTATGGGTGCAATGGATTTTTTGGCATAATATTATTTGGCATGGTGGTGACAACTACCTCTTTATTGGTCACTAGGTGATACTACTGTAACTCTTGAAACATAGCACTTCCTTTGTTTCCAGTTGGTGAGGTTGGAGTGATGGTTGTAGTGATGTGGGGTATTTCTTGATTGATGTTTGACGTTGGGGATGCATTTTCAAAAGACATGTCTGTACTAGTGCTTGCATCAAGGTCGAAGGGGAATGGGACCCCTCCTTCCATTAATGTGTTTAAGTACTTGAACATGGCTCTAACAATTTTATGGTTCTCGGGGTTTTGAACCATTTTTATCATTTCGGACTGTGTCATCCCCATATCTTCATTTGTGATGTCCTCATCATGGCTCTCCTTTTGAGGATTTTGTGATGATAAAGGAAAGTTAGTTGGGGGATTGCTCGATCCCGCAAGGTTTATTTCAGAGGTTAACTGACTCATGTCCACAAAATTTGATATGTTAGTGATATTCCCATGTTCTTCTTGTATTGAGATCTAGTTTGAACCATAAAAAATAGGGATCGTTTGATCCTAACCTTTCGGGTTCAAAAGAGAAGAAACTAGGAAAGCCAAAGATCAAAGAGGCTGATGATGAGAGTGGGATAAGCGGATGAAGTGAATGAAACAAACCTTTT
This sequence comes from Sequoiadendron giganteum, assembly GCA_007115665.2. Taxonomy (NCBI): domain Eukaryota; kingdom Viridiplantae; phylum Streptophyta; class Pinopsida; order Cupressales; family Cupressaceae; genus Sequoiadendron; species Sequoiadendron giganteum. The sequence goes on along the minus strand of CM021108.1, from coordinate 512,184,458 downwards.
GGAGAAGTTTTGAAGGTATATAATAAACTTGTAAGGGATTTTTAGATTGATTGTGATTGTATTGATAGTTTGACTAGATGCATTAAGTCAAACAGGATTGTAGTGAAGTTGTATTCCCTAGGAAGTTGTGTTATCCTAGGGGAACTTGCACAAGTGGATGAATTAGCTAATTGTGTTAAGCCAAATGTGTTTTATGAACTAGTAAACCTTTAGGAAGTTGTGTTATCCTAAAGGTAATTCATCCAAGAGTGTTGACTATCTTGGCTAGGTGTGTTAATCCAAGATAGGGTGATGTTGGTTTAGCCCTCTAAATTTAGCATGAGTGATTTTTTCTAAAGTTCTCAAAAGGTTTGATGATGGGATGAGATTTGATTTTGATGAAAAGATGGATGGGGGTGACGCTTTGATCCTAGACTTGAACCTAGACACAACTCTTTGTTAGAAGATCTTGGTGTTGAAGAACACACTATACTTCCTATGGGAGAAAAGAAAACCTTTCAAAAAGTTCAAGATTTTTTTGACAATAAAATGCATACAATGCGGGATTATTCCTTGAGGCTTTTTTGTAAAAGTTGTATACAAGTCTTTCTCTTACTTCAAGGAGCATCTCAAGGCGTTGCTCACGGATTTTTAGACTAACTTTCTTGAACTTTGGTTTTGGGATTTTGATCCTGTAGGAAATCATTGGAAACAACACACATGAATTTCAATTTGTCTCTTTATCTTGGTTTAATGAATTTCCTTTTATCCAAGACACTTGCTTGCTTAGGTTTCAAACTATATGTCTAGTGTCCCACTTTCTTTCTCATCCCACAAGGTCCATTTTGTGGAAATCGAGGAAAATAGGGCAAAATTTCCTTATGTTTAACCTTGTTGAAAACAAATTATGGTAGAATTTTTGCACTTAGAAATCTCTAGGAATATGATCCCTAGGGAAAGCAAGAGTGTCCAAATTCATCAAGAGGTATTTGTTTCTCACAAGGGGTTTGAAATTTCAAGGTCTTGTGTATGTTTTTTTTCAAGTGTTTTGAGGACCAAGCAATGTATTCCTTTCTTCAAGCATTTTTACAATCCTAGGATGATGAGGCAATATCTTGTTGGGTTCCCACTTGGATAAATCCAACTGCACATATCTTGTGCGAATGGATAAATGCTTGACCACACTGGCTCCCCTCCATGACACTCAACTATTTGGGTCAGCTAAGCATTAGTACCCATGAATCTCCCATGGCATACTTTCCATTTCCACAAAAAGACCACATGTATAACATGGGGTGGCTTCAAAGGACATGACCTTTTGCACCAACAAGATAGACAAGGTTTTGGCCTTTTTTCTAAACAAAGGGATCTAATTCAGGCATTCCATTCATGGGGGATTATCCAACATCGGCGAGAATCCACACTTATATACCGGTTGGAAGTCGCTTGACTTTAGCGTGTTCCCGGTTGGGTCATTCCCTTGGGTGATTACTTCTTCACACAAGGCATGCCCTCTAAGATAAACAAAAGTGAGCTAACATATCCTGTCATTTACACAACCTTTGTTGAAAAACAATGGGGAAAACCTTTGCAATATGTCGTGCTCACACTTGCATGCATGTTTTGTTCAATTTAAAGTTCCCAAATTGAAATGTGGAGGCAATCTTTTTAACAACCTAATATCACTAAAATGTTTTTGATTCTAAAGATCGCAATGAAGCGCGAGAGAAGTGAATACACATTTTGAATGATATTAACTTGTAAAAAAGATTGCAAAAAATGGAAAAAATTTGTTCATCTTAAACCTCAAAGCAATGATGACTTCTTTTTAAGCACCAAATGAAGTGTGAGTTTGCCTTGTTCAATTGTTACCTTTTAAACAAAATCTAGTGTGTTTTCCTAAAGTTCTTTTTAGCCCCTTGGCAACTTTTGAAAGGAAATTTGATTTGTAAATTTTAGAACCCAAAAGAAACTAGTGTCCTAAAATCAAAGAACTTACCAAATCCTTTATAGATTTTTGAAAAACACTTTAGTGTTTAAGAACACTTTGTAGAGGGTGATCCCACAAAGCTGGTTTACAATTTTTGAGAAGAACTGATTTTTGTTGAAATCACATATTTTTAGAAAATATAATGATTTAAGCCTTTAAAAGTTCCATTTTAAGGATTCCAATTGAAGAGGGTTTGATCAAAGCCCCTTGGATAGAACCTCGCTATTTTTAAACCATACCTATAAATGAGTCTCCTTTACACCTATCAAAATGCTGATAAAAAATCACTTTTGATTTAACTTTTGGGGAATCAAATGAAATCGTTTAAAATTTATTTAAAATTATTATGGTAGTCCTTGAAATTAGCTATCCCATGAATATAATTTTAATATGTTTTGGTTTTATTATGTATGTTCTTTTTTAGTTTTATTAAACATAGATTTTTCACCGAAAATCAAGCTCTTTGTTTTGCACATGTGGAAAAATAGAAAATTGTCAAAAAAAAAAATAAAAAAATGTTTGTGCTGTGTTTTGATGTCCTTGATTCATTAAAAAAATAAAAATTTAATTTACATACACACAAAAAAAGTTATGTTGTATACAGCCCACCTATGTCTGAATTGCAATTAGTTTGACTTTGAAACTCTATTAATTTAAAAATATTCAATAAAAAATTATGAGACCAAATGAAAGTGCTAGATATCGTAGTTACAAATCTAAATTCGAAAAAAATAGAATTTTATCCTTCATACAAAAAAATTTATGTTGTATACGGTGAGTGTCACTTTTTAAAAATGTTGTTTTTTGAAAAAAAATAGTTTTCGTGGGAGATGGAAAAACAAGTGCAATCTTATTCCAAAATTAAAAAAATATATATTTTTAGAACCTACAAACAAAATGTGATGAGACTTTAGCTTGCATCATCTTCAAATTCCTCATAGTTTAGCCGCTATAGGTGCCCGAATGTAAAGATTTAGTTAAAAATAATAATTTCAGTGTCATGTTTGGCCAAAAATTGTAAACCACTATTGTGGGATAACCCTAGAAAATAAGCATGGTGTCATAAAAAATAAAAAAAAAGATTGCTTGTCCTTTTTAAGTCCCAAAGTAAATTTGATTTTCCTAAGTTCAAAGATATTTAACAAATTCTCTTAAGGAGTGTTGAAGAACACTTTGGGTTTGTGAGCATGGTATCGTGATGAACTTCTTTCTTGGCTTTCCCTCTTCTCCAACCTGCAAAATGAAAGAAAACCATAGAGCAATAATACAGCAAACAAAGTCAATGCTCAAAAAATTAAAAAACATGTTCAAATTTAAAAATAGACTATTTCCCGCGGCGAAATTTAGTAGGTGTGGTGTTGTTTAGTGGGTGCGGTGCTATTTAGAAAACAGGCGGTGCCATACAGTGCAGCACGGTCGACTATATGCGGTCCTCTGCAGAAACAGAGACTGTGGGTGTGGTGGACTTTGGGACACGGTGGAGTTTGGAAGCGACAAAAGTTGGCAAAGTTTCAAATTTTAAACGCGGGAAGCAATTGTGGTGCTATATGGTGCTGTGGTCTTAAAGGGGTGCGGTGCAATACAGCACCACATCTGAGTCTGCGGTGCAATACAAGACCGCATGAACTACCCACAGTGCAGTTTCCTATATGTGAGATAAAAAAGTGAAAAAAATATGGAATTTTGAAGAAAAAACATGATAAATTTCAAGAAAGCCCTCCTTCTAGTGCCAAAATGTGAACCCCTAAACCTGCAATTGCACAAAGACGACAAACATTGTTAGTGTTAGATCAAAATGTATGCAAATATGAAGGATTCCCCATGAAATCCACCTATTTAAGCTAATATTAGGAAATGAAGAACAAGCACATATAACATGAAATTAAATCCTAATCTAGCCAATAGATTGACGATCCCATGGGGGAATTGGTGCCAATGGAGTGTTGCAATTGGCCCTTTCCCAATTCCTATGTTGCAATGTAGATTGATGAAGAAATGGTCAAATCTCCAAATAGATTTGAGCATAACCTTGGTGTAAATATGAAAATGTGGTGAATGCTTGGATGAAATGAGCAAAATTAGTTCTCAATTGGAGAGAGTAACTTTGCATGTGAATTGTGGATGAAGATTGAGGAGAAGAGTCTCCAATTTATAGACTTCTATTTGGAAGAAGTGAGCAAGATTAAGCAATGTGGGACAAAATATAATCCAATGGCATTGTGCCACTTGTCCACATGTGATTGGATGAGGAATGAGAACATTTTGGCCAATGTGCATGATAAATGCATAAATTTGAATTTGAAATGGTGAGTTGACTTGTTGAAGGGGGAAGAGAAGTGAAGATAATATCACTTGGCTCAAGGTCAAGGACATGTAAGAGGTATTGAATGCATTGTTGGAAGGACCAAGTCCACTTGGCCTTTTTGAATTCAAAAGAGGGAATATTCCCTTTTGATGCTTTGTGAGGGAAAATAGGTAAATTAATAAATCAAAGTAATTGATTTATTGTGCAACTTGCATTCTCTAGAGGATTTTAAGGAGAGAGATTAACTTAAGCAATGTTTCGATTACCTTAATGAAGAATTAGATGATGTGACAATTTTAGACTTAGATTTATGAATTGATTTAAGTCAGGAATTGAGAGAAAATGATTTATCAAATAAATGATTTGATTAATTTAATCAAGAAGGAATATGTTAGATTAAATAAAATAAGGTTCAATTTATTTAATTTAATAGGAGGACTTTAGAGATTTTAATTAAATAAAATGATTTATTTAATTTAACAGGGATGCAATGGTTAATTAAATTAATTGATTAATTTAATCATTGAAAGAGGAAGACTTAATCCAATAAATAATGATTTATTAAATTAAGCAATAGAATGTGATGAAATGTTGAGAATGTGATTTAAGAGGAAATGTTGTTAGTAATCGAGATCAGGTGTGCCAAAACGAACTTGTATATTTTCCATGTCTACACATTGTTTGGTTCTACATTATTGAATTCATCACAAATAAGGGAATGATCTATGGTTGAAGTGTCTTGTTCAATAAGATATGCATGATTTTCATCAAGGGGATCGTGTAACACCATAATATCTTCTTCACTAATAAGAGAGATATTAGGAGAGGAGGAAGTTGATGGTTGGGATTATTGATGGTTGTATTCATTTCCTCTAAGGTGTCATTCTCTTGTGCCATAGTATCGATCCTAAGAGGAGAGCTATCTGGAAAGTTACAAACAATAGGTTTATCACATGACATGATTAGAGTTGGTGAAGTAGCTTCATCGCTCATAGGATAGGCATTAAGAGAGGGATAACTAGGAATTAGATGGTTACCAATGATTAGACTATTTTGTTCAAATAGACCCTTCCAAATGTGAGGAATATTAGGAAGGATAAAAATAATTCTACAACTCTTAATCATTGGAGTGCTTGATACTAACATAGCCTTAGTTATTAAAGCATCATTGCAAATAGGCAAGGTGTTGGGAGAGGATGGAAGACTAGGTAAGGTAGTAACCATGATTTTAGCTATATGTTTTATAAGGTCTTTGCAAGAGGGAGGAGGAAGAGGAAGACAGGTAGGGTCATCATGATCATCAATGATTGTGTCTCCTTTCCACAAGATACATCCATCACCAATGGGAGAGATAGCAGGAGAAGAACAATTATGATTATCATGACTATCGATGTTTGTATCCTCTTGTGGAAAAGCTTTAGAGGATGAGCAAGGAGAGATGAAGTCGGCAAGGGCTTCATCTAACATGTCCAAGTCATCACTACTAAAGGGCTTAAGAAGGGTGTGAGTGGGTGCATGTGATGTTAATGTTTTGTTTTCATTTTCTACAGAATCTAATTGAAATGATTTAGGAACTAATGTAGAAAATGAAAATTGCAAACTACTAATTGCCATGAATGTAAAAAATGCGTATTTCCAATAATTTGAATGTAATACAAGCTATGAAAACTTAAAATGTAATGTAGAGATAGAATGAAAAGCAACTTTCTAATTTTAAACAATGGAATTTACTAATTGTACTGAAAAGAAAATTTTGTGAATGCAAAATGAAATGCATGAAATGCACCAATTTAAGCTAGATTGAGTAAAATACATGTAACATAAAGAAAAATCACTAATATAGATGGATAAAGGCAGAAAACAGAAGCCTAAAAACAAGGTTTTCACCCCTTTAAATGATAGTTTCAAAGGCCTAAAGGGACTAGGTCACCCAGGATGGCGACCTAATCCTCCTAGTGATTTTTTAAAGAATTTATAGGATTTTTGGATGGATTTGTGTGGTTTATGTATGGGGTAATGTAGTCCTAACATGAAAATGCAAAATTTTAGAGATATGTAATTTTCTAAAATGCAAAGATGCAACCTATTATGCACTTTCACTAATGCCAAATTTCCAAACCCTAGAATGCAAATTAAACAATGCACAATGAAATCTAATGCAAACCTAGGATGATGATGGACTCCAATGTAGCAAAGAGAGGATTCAAAAGTCAGGTTCACCAAACATATACAAACAAGGGAAAGAGGATTCCCCAAGTAGGCTCCTAGGGTTTTTCACCCTAGAAGCACTTAGTGTAGGAATGTCACTCTTTCCACTTTGGTGATATGCTTTGGGTGATTGCATTCAAAGGGTAGGGGCTGATTGATGATGAGGGTTTGTGATATGTGTGTGAGGTGTGGCTAAATGTTGTGATAGAATGAAACTAACTAACTATGAAACTTGAATCAAATGTAAATCTAGACTACATATAATGTAAAGTAAATGAACTATGCTAAAATGACCTAAATGCTTATAAAGAGAACGAAAACTGGAGATAACAAAACCTGTGCACCTGGTTATTGGAGGTAGCAGATGACTGGCCCAAGAATCTTTTGGAAAATGCCTGAAATGTGCAAGGGGAAATTCTGGCCAAGCTGGGTGACCTAGTCCTCTTCCCCAAAACACTTGCCAGAATAGGTTTATGTGAAATGGGTGCCCAAAAATATGAAAATCCTTGGAGTAACAAGCTCAGAGGGACTAGGTCGCTATTATGGGTGACCTAGTCCTCTTCTAGGTTTTTGGGAACCTGAAAGAGGAGGTTGGAGCTCTCAGTCTACACTCTGGTTCCCAACAGGTTTCTGGTTCAAACTCTATTGAAAACAGGCAGAGAGAGGTCTCCAAGTTGGAACTAGGGCTTTGTTGACTTGGATTCCTTTGATGAGAATGTTGATACTTCTTGCAACACTTTGTCTTTCACCTAACCTACATCAAAAGATCAAACCTTTGTTGATGGACTGCAACATGCTTGAGTAGTACCAATGGAGATGGCTTATGAAACCCTAATGCTTGAAAGCTTTCTTTTGGAAGACTTGGAGTGCAAGAGTGCTCGTTAAGAGGAGTCAAGGTGAAAAATGAGCCAAGAAGAGAAAAATGAGAGCTAGGAGAGGAAAAATGAGGATGAAAGCCATTATTTGTACATGTGAAACCCTAGTTTTCCCAAAAATGACTTATGATAGTCCGACCTTATGGTTTTGGGGGAAAATTCCCAGAAGTTTTATGTTTTAATTTTGACTTTTATGCCTAAAAGGACTAGGTCACCAAAAGTGGTGGTCAGGAATTTATTGATGATTAAAAATGCTTATTAGCTTTGCCTCCTAAAAAACACTTTAATCGAGCCTAAAAGTACATTAAGGGTACAAAATTAGCATTGAAAAAGGGTTAATTTAGGGTGATAAGCCTAGATAATTGTAAAAATGCATCACAACACTTTACAACACTCTACCTTAAGGCTTAGGAAGGTGTAAGAATGTATTATTTAGGTAAAGAGTGTTGAAAGGGTTTTAGAAAAGTGAGGAAATGCATTACAACACTTTACAACACCCTAGTAAAACACTGTTATGTTAGTGTTGAATTGCAAGCTTACAAGGTTGAATTAAAGTGATCAAGACCAAAATCCATTGAAAAAGGCCAAAATGAGTGAAAAAGTGCCAAGGTATACACTTTTTGGTGACACATATTGCAATACAATCAACTAAAAGAGAGGCTAATAAATTAATGTCAAAATATGATAGAACTTAAATTGAAATATTATGTTACAAAAATCTAGAAAGTTGTCAAATTGAGAACACTTCGGATATGTTATAGTAGATTATGGTTAGAAAATTAAAGAATATTTTTCAAATATTTATTTATTTATTTCTCTTTTTTCACTCTTCAACATATAATTTCTCTTATCTTGCATTTCAAGATTGGATAGCTTCCTTTGGATTATCCTTGTCTTCCTTTTGTTATGTGTTCTCTAATCATATTGAATGAAAGAAGATTCTTGATAGGTTTAGCATTCAAGTATCTTACTAGACTTTTGGATGGCTATGTTTTGCTAGATATTTTATTCTCTTAGTGCTTCCTATTTACAGTTTTTTGTTGTTTTCTACTCCAAAGAGGTTTTCAAAGGAGTTTGATTATCTTTCATTTTTTTAGTTAAGGAATCTTAAATTTGAAAAAATAGATTCTTATTAAATGGAATTGAGTTTGTAGGCCTAAAAATAATGGTAGTCTTGGTCGTAGGGTTTCCAAATTGAATTGTCTAGTCTTGGCTACTAAAATTTACTCTAGATGGTTTAAGTAATGGGATCAATCATGGGAAAAAATTCATCACTATAAATATTTAGAAGGTGTTGATATTGATAAGGTTCGTAGAATGATCTTGACTTGAAAAAGCTCTATGATTGGAATATTAATAAGAAGGGTGATTCACTTGCTAAGTAATGCCTATTTTGGATTATAAAATTGAGTCACAATGCTCTTTATGGATGGATTCATTGGATTGTCACCCCCTAATTCTCACATATTTCTTCATATAATTTGTTTGAGTATTTTTTTTTGGATACCACTTTCTCTAAAGTTTCAAAATTTAAATAGTTAGGAATTCAATCGTTTATCATTAGAAGGATCTAAGTTGTTAGCACATGTGGGGAGATCATAATGTTTGTGTGGTTATATCTTTTATTTTGGCATACTTCTCTTATTGTTCTCTAATGTAAACTAATGCTCTTTCTTGGGGATATGATCCTTAGGAATCTTAACCAGTTTATTGTGGATATCAAATTTAAGAAGAAGAAAAGGATAACTAGAAAGATTTTTCTTGGTAGAAAATGATTTACAATAAGTATGGTTAGCATATAAAGTTAAATTCTTCATCTGAATTATATGTCAAAATAAATGTCTTCCTTGGGACAACATAAGAAATAGATGATCCCACGATTGTTCTAAATATATATTTTTTGGTTAATGAAGAGTGTGTGGATGATTTTTTCTTCGAGTGTCCTTTTTCAAATGGAATTTAGAGATTGTGGTGGTATATCTAGAATCAACCTCTTTTCCAAAATTATGGGATACTCTAAGTCATCCTCCTATGAGCCTACCTTTATACTTTTTTTTGCTTAAAATGTTTTTCCTATCTTTACATTTTGGAAAAATTATCTAGAAAAAAATTATCGTATTTTATAAGGTTAGCAATGCTTTTTTGGCTATGTTTGGTAGAAAATTTTGGACATGATAAATTAAACCATGATGGCTAAGTTTTTTCTTAATCAAGTTTTAACTTATTTGGATATTTATATTTTGAGAAAATTATTTCTAAATCATTTGGTTATATATTATTTTCCTCACTCTAGGACCAAACCTTATCATAAGTTGAATAAAGTAGGTAAATGATTCTCCCTTCCTCTATTTTTTTTAAAATTAACTCTAATGGTTCTTCTTGAAATAATCTGGTTGGTCAAAGTACTGGTCAAATTGGATGAGATAATGGTACTATAAATTACTTCTATATTTCTTTTGCTATGAGGTTAGGAAATAATAATTAGATGGAGACTCAATTCATTCGTGTGGATCTAAAGAAAGCTTATGAACTAGGTTGGAAGAAGATAACATGTGAGATAGATTCCCTAATTTTTTTATCACTTCATAATAGTTAAATTTCTCTTAAATATTCCTAGAGGTAGACATTGTTTGTAGAGTAGATTCTCTTCCTTTGGTGAAACTTTGATTCTATCTCAAATTTTATATTACTAGAGGATGGATTTTTCTTGTAAATTATTTGGATGAATGGGCCTATGATGTTGATCACAATTATAATGTTAAAAATTAGGAGCTCATATTCTATTCAATTTTTGTACCTTATTTTCATGTTTATTTTATGAATCTTTTTTTATTGTTTTATGAATCAATCTATTTTTGGAAGTGGTCAATATATGGTAAAATTGCTTGTATTTTCATCCTTTGGGCTCTAATGATGGTTATTTATCTTTGGAAATCTTTTTTTTGGATACTTAGTTAATATAAATATTTCTTTTTTCACAACAAAGAGAAAACCTCTTGTCTATAAAAGAATGAGTTTGACCACAATTACTTATATATTGAAAAAAATTAATTATATATTACAACGATATGTGAATTATTTTATTTTTAGAGATTATATTTTAGTATATTATGTAAATATGTTATTTTGTTATGATGATTTTATTTTAACATATTGTTTTATTGGTATGGTGCCAAGAAGTTATAAAAAGTAATATATTTATAAGGGGAATTTTTCTTCTCAAAGAAGAATATAAAAGGTTCGATAAAATTATTTGATGTATAATATGTGTAGCTTATCTAAAAATGTTCTTATTTTGTTACAAATAATGATCTACCTCTCTAGATATAATCAATTAATAAATTTTCATATCAACATAATTATTTGTTTTTTCACAAATTAATTGGAGAAAAAATTCTTCATTTTATTTTTTGTAAATTTGTATGTATAATCCACCATTTACATGTGTTTGATGTCTTTGTTTGTTATGCTTTGTATACACATGCCTTTTAAGCTTATGTGTAGCTAAAAAGTGTGGACTTTGACACTTTTTGCTCATTTGGACCTTTGCCTATGGATTTTGGACCATTTTCAGCCTATTTTTACACCTTTCCAATATTTGTGATGAAGTGTTGAAAGGTGTTGTAAAATATTTTCACACTCTCCTAGGCTTTTCATCACCAAATTAACACCTTATTATACCAAAATGACCCCTTAATACACATACATGACCTATCTTAGTGTGTTTTTATGAGGCAATCCCAACAAACTATAATAACAATATTTTAATCCCCGAAAAACAATGAAAAATGCCCAGGTGGACTAGGTCGCCACCTTGGGTGACCTAGTCCCATGTGGCATAAATTTTAATTTAAACTTAATTTTTGTTGATATTTTGGTCTCTAAAACCCTAAGGTCGGTCAATATGATGTCATTTCAAGAAAATTAGGGCATACCTTGTATAAATAAGCTCCAAAACCCTAATTTCTCATTAGGTACCCTCATTATGCACCATCCATTTTCTTCTCCACCTCTCTGTCTCCCTCCTTTCTCTCAAGTTAGTTAGGGTTTCACATTCTATTTCAACAAGATATCTTGTTGAAGAACTCAAGGTCATTCATCATGGCAAGGTAACAACTCTCTCTCACTCCTTTATTTCATGCTTCATTACTTCATTTCTATCTTCATTTGGTTTGATTACTCAAAAGGGGTTTGACCAAGGCAAACCCCTAATCTCTAACCCTAACTCTTGTCTTCTCTTTGCATGTGTGATTTGAAAGTTTTTGTATATAGGTTTGTGAAGAAGAAAGGTGTTAGAAACACTACAATAGAATAGGCAATTAGTGCCTAAAATAGTGCCAGATTTTAGTGCATTTGAGTTCATGAATCGGACACATTTTTTGGCACAAAACTCAGCACAAACTTGCATGCTCACTTCGGCACCAGATTTAGCGTCGGATTTAGAACCAGATTTAGCGCCTGATTTAGGACTGGATTTTGTTGCTTCTAGTTTGGCTTATGATTTTTCTTTTGGTTTTGCTTCTTGTGTTTCTTCAAAGTTTTCTTCTAGTTTTGCTTCTTGATTTGCTTCAAGGTTTGCTTCTGGTTTTGCTTCCAATTTTTCTTTCACTTATGCTTCCAATTAATTGCTTTTGTTTTTGCTTCCTAGATAACGCCAAGTTTTTCTTCCAATATTACTTCTAGTTTGCTTCTAGGTTGGCTTCCATTGTTGCTTCCATTTATTAATTTAATATGTTTTATTTCAATTTAATTAGTTAAATATATCATGCCTCTTAAATAACTCATATGATTATAGAGTAAGTAAATTAAATAATATGTTTAATTTCAATTTAATTAGTTGAATATATCACGCCTCTTAAATGACTCATATGACTATAGAGTAAGTAATTTAATTATTTAACTCATATGATTAAATAACAAGATAATTATTGTTGCCTGATTTTGCTTCCAACTAAATTAGGTAGACTTATGATTCTGTTTAAATTTAAACAATAAAAGTTACATATCATTTTCTGCTAAGTTTCATCCATGTGCATAAAAAAGAGTATCAAACAACTACATTATTTGATTAAGGGAATTGCATACAATAGAAAAGAGAGTCAACATTTATTGCAAAGGTAGTATTTATTGATAACCATAAGTGTATAGTGTCCCTCACAAGCTAAGTGACTAACTATTTTTATGCATATAAAGAAAAACTATACATTTACAGATAAAAGGAAATGCATATGTAAAGAAGGGGGACCCATGATTCTGAATGATGAATCCTGGTTGAGTTGCCTTGCATCAACTTTAGTCCTCCTACCCATCCAGCCTCCAGTTGTCACTTGCCCTTGCTACTCCGAGTTTCCCTGCATTTGTGAGAAAAATTTGGTTAGAGCAATGAAGAATCACCAATCAATACATAGGAAAACATCTATAAACATATAATCTGATCCTTATAAACATTAAAATAGCTAGCATATCATAGATTTCCAAGAAAACAAAAGAGTTATCAAACATAGATCTATCCTATGCTCTATTTATCTAACATGTTTTCTCTTTGTGCAAACATAGGATAGAACTTTGTTATTGTTTTGTTTTAGCTAATTATAGCATGTGGAGTAAAATGTGGCTCCCATGAGGGTTGAGCCCAGCATGTTTCCATTGTGTTTTAGGAGGGATAGGAAATTGAGAAACTTGATCAAATCAATGATAAGCCTATTCTTGATGCATTAAATCAATATAGAATTATACCAGTTGATCAACTTTCATTATCAAATTCAAAAGATGCAAAAAAATGGTGTGAATTATCAAGAAAGTTACTCTGCATCTTTCACAATGAATCAAACAATAGGCTTATTGGAAATATTACTCTGTTGGATATGTCTTTCAATCTTCTTAAGTTGGATCCAAAGTCCATTTTAATAATGATATGAGTTATATTTCATTGTCGATATTTTCAAGGAGCCAATAAAGAAGGGAATAAGAACGAGGATAGCAATCATTCAAAAATGAAACAAATTGTCTCTTCCCAAGAAATATATGATTTCTATGTTAATATGAACATTGAAGCACAGATTCATCACATTCAATTATGGATAATCATTATGGTTGAGTTAATGAATGAGGTCTTACAATTTATCAAGAGCTATCAAGATCTATCATGAGTTACATGGAGCAGCACAAGGTAAACAATTGAATGCAAGGACAAAGCCATCATGTCAGTATGTTGTCCTGAAGAGCAATGCATGAGAAGGAAATCACATTGATGCATATGAGTAACTAACATGCATTGGTAATCATCTTGCTACTGATACAATGAGTATTCACAAAAAACTACAGTGCACACTTTGATAATCAACCAATGCATGATGGTTTGAGGAGATACCAATGATTCTAAAAATGAGTGTAGGATAGTCATGAAGGGCAGCCTTTGGGAAGGATTTCTTGGTAATCATGTCAAGGGCAGACTTTGTAAAGAAACTCATCATGCTAGTAACAGTGTGAAAAGATACATGTGAAGTATTGCGAAGTGATAGAACTACGTGAAGCATAAAGTGATGCAAAATTTGACAATAATGATGTTGGCTAGAGATTATGGACATGGCAAGAACTCTATTGATTCAAAGACAAGATATCATCAATATAAGGTAATGTAGTGCCATTTCTACTTTTAAAGGCTACATAAGATTAAAGTATGTAGCAAGTGTATGTAACTCAAAAGTTTCATGAAAGCCTATATCAGTCATGCATAATGATACTATGATTTAAATCAACAAATGACAAAGAAGATGAATTTATTTAAGTATTCATTTTCTCCAAGAAAGGAAATATAGAGCCTCTACCTATGTGAAACAAACCCTCAAAAATAGAAAAATACCTAGATATGAAGGAGCACTATCATGTATTTCCTTTTAAGAAAATTCTTGTGGAAATGAAAACTGAATGCAAGCATGGATGCAGCCATGATAAAAGGTATTTCTTCCATTTTTCTACATAAAATACTATCTTCTCAACAAAATACAAGTTCCATGGAGGGTTTTTTATTTTCCTTATAGAAAGACCAAAGATCGAGCATACAAGAATGAAGCATGAAAAAATAGAAAAATAGAGCATTTTAACCATTGTGTTGAATGGAGAGATATTGAAATGAGCTTTGATTCACATAAAACAAAGGAGAAAATCAAGGTATACATCAGCATAGAGCTTACTTGAGCTTGAGTTTGTTTGTTTTCATTGAATATGCAAGTTATTTTTCACCATGGGAAGCTTCAGAAAACTCAATCATGGTGGCCAAGAGCAAGGAAAGTTTCCAGAGAAGAAATGAAGAGAAGAATGCATTAGAAAAATTAAAGAGGCCATGATCGAGAAGCCTCGAAATGCTTCGAAAATGGAGTGAAAATGCTATAGAATACTCAAGAAGCAACTTACCATTCAATTCCAGGAGGATTTAGACCCCGAGCATGGAGGAATCAATTAAAAAATGTATGGAGAATGCTCAAACCCTAGTTCATCATGGCGTCTGAATACATAACTCTTTTCTTCCAAAGGTGTCAAGTAAAATGATTCACGGGTTTTTGAAAAACCCCATATCAAAGACAAACCCGGAATGCCATTGAATGAATCCCACAACCATAATCATGGAGCCATGAAGGAGGCTCAAAAATATAATAAAGAAAATTTTATACTCTGTTATTTTTGAAAATAGAAAAAATATTCTAGAGAGGTCGCGGCCAAGCTATCACTAGGAAAGAGAAAAAATGTAGAAATGAAAAAATCTTTCATCGTTTGATCAAACCAAATATGGAGAGTATGATTTTTTTAATTTCTTTTGATAGTGACCTAAGTCCAAAGAAGCCGAGCCAAGATAGAAGGGTTTCAAAATAAGGATGCATGGTTGAAACAAAACACCCATTCATTCGTGTCTATTGAGTCCAAATCAAGCTTGTTTTGATAGAAAATGAGGTAAGATACAAAGAAATGATGCATAGAAACTTACTCAACTTCTTGCTATTCAAAGAAATGCAAGCTCCAAAAGTGCTTTGATGTTAGCCTCAAGACAAGCAAGGCGTCGACAAAGTAAATCAAGAGAAAAATGCATGAGAATCCGAGAAGGAATGTCTTTGAAAGAATTGATGAACCATGAAAGCTTTACCTAATTCAGCCTCAATAAAAATTTCTATAAAGAAAACTCTCAAAAGAAGTGAGAAAATTGACAAAGAATCCTTCAGAAAGCTCAAGGTTTCAAACTATAATGATGGCAGCATGTGTAGGGCAAGGGAGCTCAGAAAAACCAAGTGAAAATGACAATTGAAAATTAGGGCTTCGGTATTTTGTTCTAACTCATCATGGTGAAGAAAATATTGATGTGAAAAAACTCGAATATGTTTAATCAAATATTCAAACAAATTTAGAAAACAAAATACTTATATTTTATAATAAAAAATGACTATTATCTATTAAATTAATTAATTTAAATGTTCAATTAATAATTAAAAACTATTGATGTTATTGTATATAAAATAAAAATATGAAAAATATCTTTCACAATTATTAATTTTAATTTTAAAACATATATGTATAAAATATTTTTGTAACTCAAGATTAAATCTGTGGTTCGATCTGCAACTAGAAATAACAATATTAACCCTAATCTAAAATCAAAACTAATCTAAAATCAAACAATAAAGAATGAAATTTGAAAACATAAATGTAAATTGAATTGATCTCACCGAATAATGTATTCATCCCTTCGAATTATCTCCATTGCTCTTCTCCATTTTGCCTTTTTAGTATTCTTGCCCTCAGATTTCTTTGTTTGAATGCAAGCATAACTTCGTCGAGTGTCTCAGCAAAATATTGAAGATTGTTTCTTCTCAAAAGTGTATAATGATTTCGGGAGGAGGAATAATGATAATGACAGGCCATTTTATAGATTTTTTGTTTTCGAACGATCGGCTCAGATTGAAAGAGAGATCAATGGATGAGATTGATGAATACCATGCGATGAGTTATGTGACAGATAGAACATGAGTTAGAACATGAGTTCCAATCTTCATCTTCAAAAATAAAAGAAATAGACTTTGTATGCAAAAGATAAAGTTAGAAGTTGAAGAATAATGCATTCGAATGCAAATTTGAGTTAATTAATTAAATAAAGATATTTTAATTAATAAACACATACATGCATATGAGTTAGAACTAGTTAATCGACTAGTTGTGATGGATAATCTTCCTGCAAAGATGATCAGTAGTTGAATTCAGAGATAACTGGAGAACTAAAAATAGATCTCAAGTCAGAAGGTGAGTGAATGATTTAGATAACTGAATGATAGAGGAATGTGACATAAATGAATTAAAAGTTAATTTAATTCAACATTCGAAGATAGAAGTTTTAATTAAATAAATAAAGATCATTTATTTAATTTGACTTTTAAAAAGGATTAACTGAATAATTAAATAATAAATATTTAATTATAGTTGAAAAGGGGATTAAATGAATAATTAAATAAAGATATTTAATTATAGTTGAAATATGATAAAAGGGGTAATTAAATAATAAATTATTTAATTAAGAAGGAAGAATTAATTAGTTAGGGATATAATTAAACAAATATGATTTATTTAATTACTCAAGGTGAATAAAGGTCATTTATGAATTAATGAATTAATTAAAAAGGGATATTTAATTAATAGAGGAAATATGTGTTAGAAAGGTTAATTAAATAATTGACATTATTTAATCATGACCATGGACTATAGAAAATTATGTCGAATGTGTACTCGCAGGCCTAGACCAATTTTCGGTGTCTACAGTTTGCCCCTCTTTGATACAATGTTGGTACGATGTTGTGTCAAAGAAAATATGCCCCAGTTGTGCCCCTATATGAAACAAGTTAGGGTATACCCTAGTGAAAGGGAGAATGATGAGGAGGTAGTGGTATGCCCCCTCGAGAGGATAGGCGGGTTTGAAGAACATGAGTGTGCTCTCGAAATGGATAGATAATGGTGGCGAAGATGTAGAAAAGAAGAAATGTTAGCATGGATGATTTTAGAATGTTAGTAAGAAATAATTAATGTTGGTTAATTTGAGAAAAAGACATAATCTTCGATATATTGCCAAATACGCTATACTTGCTTGTTATCATCATTGGGCAGGACATGACACAGATGGATAGTACACACTATGATATGAGATAGACCATAGTGTACAAAGTCATCCATCTGTGAAAAATAGATAGTTGTAGACAAGGAGTGTCTTAACTCAGAATAAGGACAAGATGCCCCAGTTGTTTGGTCAAGACAAACCACAGACAACAGACAAATAAAAGATGGGTCATGAGACGTCATTGCTCCCCTAAATCCTTGATAGGACATCCTTGAGGAAACTAGTAACATGACTCAAAAACCAATGTTAAAAAGACAGTTGACAGATAGCAACCAAAGAAAAAGAATCCTGAGACGTCGTTGCTTCTCTAAATCCTTCAGGGGACATCCTTGAGAAAGCTAGTAACAGGATCTTGCACAAATCAATAAAAAGATAAGACAAAATAAGATATAAAGTCATAAAGCCAAATAAATGTATTCACCAAAACTTGATCTTGTGGGATTGTTTGATGTTGATGTTTGACATAGCGTAATGTGAGAGAATGACACATACCGCATAAGACATTTAGTCTAGTTTCGACTTGGTGACTTCTATATAAGGCATGAAAAAGCCTGGTTTCAGTAAGACACGTGCCGTATAAGACATTGGAGTCCTATGACGTTGAGGTGAGAAGCCACATGAGACTATGACAATTTGATGATGTCTGTTGACAAGAAAGACATATCTTGCTAAGACATGGGTTGATCGCTTTGACAATGTGTTTGATATTGACTTGATGACAAGTTGAGTGTGTGCATTTAGACAGTGTATGACATGAGATGATACCTCAAACTATGATATGCAACATGTGTGATAATGATAGTGAATGAACCCTATTGGACTGACCTAGTGTGGTCTCAGGAGCTCATCAATTGATTAGCCTTGCCTACATTGTACACACAGAGACCTCGTAGTTCAACATGACCAATGACTTTGAATATACAAAGAGTCATGGTTTAAATGTGTGTGATACATAACAAACCTAGAATGACAGACCTAAAACCTCGGGGGCACATCGATTGATGGCCTTGCCTATGTCCCAGTTGCAGAGGCAATGTAGTTCGACTATGACTACGACTGACTTAACATGACTGACTTGACACTGTTTTGTTTTTGTTATTTTCTGACATGTTTTGATTTTTTTGGATTTTTGAAGTTTTCTAATGTTTTTGTTTTTTTCAAGATATTTTCTGATGGTGCGATGCTATCTACAAGGTGTTCATGGAATAGAACAAGGATTTGCCCCCAGTCGGGAATAAGACTTGTGAGATGGAGTGGATAATGTGACGGAGTGGGACGTTAGATGTCAATCGTTCCAAGCGATGGATAGGACAACCATTTATTATGAGTGATGGGGGAAAGTTTGATTGGAATGATGGTAGACGAAAGAGCGAGCTTGACTACACATGGTGCCTGTTTGCCAGGTTTTTACCATGGTACTTATCCCTAGTGCCACCGAAGTGGTTTTCACTATAGGACGAATTATTTCCCTTTACTTTTTTGATTTTCCAATTTTATTTTATTTTATTTATTTATTTATTTTTTTTTGTATTTTCTAGATTAAGACACTGATTCTCATAAGCTAAGCATAGAACCTCTTTAGATGTAGACTGTTGATAGGTGACAAAAGCAGATCTCCTTCAGGAGTAGATAGTTGGTACGCTCCTGAACCAAAGGCTTCTGTGACAATGTATGGCCCTAACCAGTTAGGCTCAAACTTTCCTGGTTTCTCTCGTTCAGCTTGGTTCTTCGGATTCTCCATTAATACCAAGTCACCAATATCAAAATATCTATTGAGAACCTTCCTATTGTAGCTCCGACAAAGACGATTCTGATATGCTTGCAAATGATCTAATGCGTTCTGTCTTCATTCATCTAGTAATTCAAGCTCTTGTAGCCTAGAGACACGGTATTCTTCATCGTCGACATGACCCTTCAAAGATACCCTTAGAGAAGGTATTTCAACCTCTATAGGTAAGATAGCTTTGGACCCGAATACGAGGGAAAATGGAGTGGCATTGGTGGGAGTGCGGATGCTTGTGCAGTAAGCCCATAAGGCAAGATTAAGCTATAGGTGCCAGTCATGACCAATGTCATTGATAGTCTTTTTAAGGATTCTAACAATGGTTTTATTAGATGCCTCAGCTTGGCCATTACCTTGTGGGTAATACGGGGTGGAAAAATGATGCTTGATGTGGAATTCTTCACATAAATGGTGTACTTCTTGGTTCTTGAATAGGCGGCCATTATCTGTGATTATGGATTGTGGTACACCATACCGACAAATGATATAGTTCAAAATAAACTTAGATATTTGGGTGCCAGTGATGTAGGTCATGTGAATGGCTTCAATCCACTTGGTGAAGTATTCGGTAGCGGTAATGATGAATTTGTGGCCGTTGGATGATGGTGGGTGTATCTTACCTATGAGGTCGAGTCCCCATTAGGCGAAAGGCCATGGTGAAGTAATTGGTCGAAGCTCTTGTGCTGGTGCTCTTATCAAGTCTCCATGTATTTGACATTGTCTACACATCTTCACAAAGACGTATGAGTCTTTCTCCATAGTAGGCCAATAGTAACCTAGTCTCATAATCTTATGGGCTAAGGTTGGACCACTCGAATGGGATCCACATATAACCTCGTGCACTGCTCGCAAAGTTGTTTGTGCTTCTTCAACGTTAAGACATCTCATTAGGGCATTGTCTAAGGTGCGTCTATATAGGGTTTCTCCGATGATGGTGTACCTCGTGGACTTATGGATGAAGCTTCGACGTTGGTTATTGGACAAGTCTTGAGGTAAGGTTTGATTTGTTAGATAGTCGAATATTTCTTTATACCAAGGAGATGTAGGACCAACAATGGTACACACCATCATAGTATCGGGGATATCATAAGCAGGGACCAACAGCTGTTCAACCAGACACTTGAACTTAGACACGTTACTCAGAATATCCAACAAGGAACCCACAGTTGCCATAGCATCTGTAGCTCTATTTTGAATGCGTGGTATTTGTTGAAAAGTTATGTCCTTGAAATATTGTTTGAAACTATTAGCCATTCTCTTGTAAGGGGCAAGCTTCTCATCCTTAGTTTCGTACTCATCATTTACCTGTCAGATTACCAGTTCAGAGTCACCAAAGACATGTAGGCTCTTAATGTTCCATTGTGCTGCCATTTTCAAGCCTATCACTAAGGCTACGTATTCTGCTATATTGTTTGTACAAGGGAAAGCAATCCTGAATGATTTGGGAATGGTATCACCTTGAGGTGTGAAAAATAAGACACCAGCTCTTGAACTACGATTTGTATGTGACCCATCAAAGTACAGTTTCCAGTTGGTTTTAATGTCAATGTTGAATAGAAATTCATCTGGAAAATCTGCCACTAAGGGATGATCTGCTTTTATAGGTGCATCAACTAATTGATCTGCAATCACCTGTCCTTTTATAGCCTTCCTCTTGACATACTCAATGTCATACTCACTAAGTATCATGACCCATTTAGCCAATCGGCCTGTTAAAGCTGCCTTACTTAGAAGGTATTTGAGTGGATCAATTTTTGCAATTAACACTGTTTGTCGATTGAGCATGTAGTGTCGAAGTTTTTGGGTAGCAAAAACTACCACAAGACAGGCACGTTCTATGTTGCTATAATTCAATTCATAGCCCACTAAGGTACAACTGATGTAATAGATCGCTCTCTCATGACCTTGATCATCTTTTTGTGTGAGAAGAGCCCCTAATGCCAACTGAGTTCCTGAAATATATAAGATCAAAGGCTTTCCTTCTATAGGTGGCATTAAGACTGGTGGAGTTAGCAAATAGTCCTTGATTTGTTGGAATGCTTCCTGGCATTTAAGCATCCACACAAATGGTACTCCTTTCTTGAGTAGATGTTGAAATGGATGAATCTTATCTGCCAGTTGTACTATGAATCGGCTAATTGACTGTAGTCTGCCCTGTAGAGTTCTGAGTTGTCCTATGCTGACTAGAGGAGGCATTTCTATAATAGCTCTTACCTTCTTTGGATCTACTTCAATGCCTCTTCGAGAGATGATATACCCTAACAGTTTCCCTAATTTGACTCCAAAGACACACTTCTTTGGATTCAGCTTGACATTGTAGTTCTCTAGCCATTGGAATATCTTATTTAAAACCTTTAAGTGAGCTTCTCTTGTTTCTGATTTTGCTATAATGTCATCAACGTAATCTTCCATGAGAATGTGTATAAATTCATGGAAAATTGTAGTCATTGCGCATTGGTAAGTAGCTCCTACGTTCTTAAGCCCAAAAGGCATAACGTTCCAACAGTATGTGCCCCATGGACACATGAAAGCTGTCTTATGTTGGTCTTCAGTTGCTATTTTAATCTGGTTGTATCCCGAGAAACCATCCATGAGGGATAGCATCTCATACCCCGTTGTAAGATCCACTATCATATCTATATTCGGCAAAGGGAAGTCATCCTTAGGACATGCCTTGTTGATGTCTCTAAAGTTTGTGCAAATTCGAATGCCCCTAGTTGGTTTAGTCACGGGTACAAGATTCGATATCCAATCTACATAGTCTATTGTCCTTATGAATCCTACATCCAAGAGTTTCTTTAGTTCTGTCTTGACCAATAGAGCAATCTGCGGGTGCATGTTTCTTAACTTTTGTTTGACTAGTTTGATGCCTGGCTGCAATGGTAAATGGTGCAATATTAGATTTGGATGCAGCCCAAGCATGTCAGCATATGACCATGCAAAGTTTATCTGTCTCTTTTGGAATAAGTCCTTAAACTCAGGTTTTTCTATCTCTGTTAGAGAAGCTGTAGAATATACCATCTTTGGATTCTGTTCTGTACCTATGTTGACTGCAACTGATTCTTCTACTAGCATCGGTGACTTTTCCTGTTCAACGGGGAGAATATTTAAACCTCTATCCTTGGGTGCCTCAAGGAGTTTTTCGCCCTTGGATACGTCCTTTATTTTGACTTTTTCTTCGTCCAAAGGTGCCTTTTGGTTTTCACCTAGGGACTCATCATTGTTCTTTTCATTGTCCTTTTTCTTTTTATCCTCATTTTTGTGACTAGAGGTGTAAATAGACTCCCCAAAATATGCTTTATCGTCCAAGTCTATGGTAAAACCAGCTTTATGATCCCCTCTTCGTATTCCTTCTCAAAGTCCCATGAACTCAGCAATTGCTTCATCATTCTCAAATGTGTCTAAGATAGGTGTACCTTGTTGATCCCAATCTATAAGTTCGGGATATATGAGGGGCATGTCATCATCATAATTTTTAAAGGTAGCCGCTGATAGGGTGAATAGTGAATGGTTGACATGGTCGTAGAAGTTCTGGACTAACTCTTTCTAGGTCTTTTCCTTACGGGTAGGTAAACGTTGATGTGGGAGCATTGCCTGGGATAGGTCGTTGGAAGATGGTGGTTCAGGTGCCCAAGATGCATGATCGAGTTTTTCCCAATAATAGATCTTATGCCATTCTTCTTTGGACAAATGTTTCTTAGGACAAGGACTAGATGGTTTGGGTATAGGTTTCACGTTTAGGTCCAATTCTCCAAATAGTGCATCTATGTTCATGGTGCTGGTAGATGAAAGGGAATCCCGTTCACCATCGCTTGACTAAGGGGATTCATCAAAGATTGGAGGGTTGTCGTAAAATGGGGGAGGTGGATCATGAGATGTCTCGGTGTCTGCGTAAGTAGTCACTTCCTCTTGAAATAGTGACGAAGTACTAGGAAACCCAATTCTAAGTGGTTGACACCCTAGCCCTAAGTATTTCGGTCGTGGGTGGACAGTAATCGGTTTCGTCCTTCCATTTTGATGTAGCCCTAACCCACTGTGCCCATCATAGCCTTCCTTTTGCATTATCTTAAAGCCTTTTCCATATTGGTTCTTAGCTATTTGAATAGATGGGGAGGGGTATTCATGTTCTTCTTGATACAACCAGGAATCACCTTGGTGCACAATTTCCTCGCTTAGCTCTCCCCATTTGATCAATGTCATTGTAGGGGGAACATTGAATATGACTATTGACTATATTCTATCTACCATAGGTAGGCCATATGCCTTAGGTGGAATCAGTTGACTGACACAGTATGATGCCTTTATATGATACTCGCGAAAGCCCTTGTCTTGGATTTCAAGTTTAGGAGTAGTTGATGGAGGTGTGAATGATTTGGACTTAGTGAGATGTGATGAGTCAATGTATTGGGATGAATTGGATGATGAAACTTCTTGATTAACTGGCACTTGGCGTTGTGGAATTTCCTTGAGGCTTGTACAATACTGAAATGGATCTAGATCACCATCAATAGTGATCTCGGTGCCATTATGTGGAAATTTGAGACATTGGTGATACGTTGAAGGTACAGCTTTCATTGCATGTATCCAAGGTCTACCTAACAACAAATTGTATGGAAGAGTGAGATCCAAGACTTGGAAGCTGGTGTTCATGATTGTTGGACCAATTCTGATAGGGAGTGTGACCTCTCCTTTGGATGATCTTTCCTTATCATCATAAGCCTTGATGACTATACTCTTAGAGGTATCTACACAATCTTCTGAGAATCCTAATGCCTTAACCAATTTTAGGGTACATAGGTTCAAATCTGCTCCTCTGTCTACCAAGACTCATCTGACTTTGGTTTCATGGACTAAGAATTCAAGATGTAATGGGTCATTATGATCAGATTTTTCTGTCGAGTAATCCTATTGGGAAAATGTAGCATGGTGAAAATTGGTTAAATATCCCACCATCTCTTTGAAACAATTGACAACTAAATTAGTAGGGACAGTTGTGTTTTGCAAAGCTTTATCAAGAATGGTTCGATGCTTAGGTGATAAGGTCAATAGTTCCAAGATAGATATTTGTGCAGGGGTTTTACTCAATTGATCAAGAAGGTTGTACTTGAACTTGGAAGCTTGTGTAGATGGCTCAGAAGAAGGACTTGGAATAGTGATCTTGGTTCTGCGTGTGTTGACACTACATTCTGGAGGCTTCTTAATGGTGAAGGTATCGACATGCTCATCTGCAGTGCGGAGGCTATTTATAATCTTTCCTTTTCCATAGTCAAAATTGGTGTTTGCGTAATTGGTTGATGGATCGGTCTTAGGTCCCGAACTGGAGACTTTTCCTTTTGTGTGGTCATGTAATGGGTCCTTGAAGACCTTATGATCACTGTTCTTGGTGTTTTTCTGTCCACTGACCTCTATGGTTCTGTTCTCCACAAAGTCTTGGATAATTCCCTTGAGTTGGCAACAATTTTGTAGGCTGTGTCCTTTTATTGGATGATATTCACAATGGGCTTTGTCATCCCACCAAGAAGGTTTAAATTGTCCAAGATCATATTCTCTTGGTTCCAACGGTTTGATGAGATTGTGTTTAATCAATTCTTTGTAAATAACCTCGATCGGTTGTCCTAGAGGAGTAAATTCACGTGTTGGAAATCTTCTTTGAGCTTGTTGTTGCTGTGAATTTTGGAGATAGTTAGTCATTTGATCTGGATTATCCATTGTGTCTTGATTTTGGTTGTATCCTCACGATGTGATAACTGGCCTTGTATGTATGTTTTTAGCATCGACAATGCCATCATTTGTAACATTCTTGTTTCTGGACCAGAATTGTCTTCTATCATTTGGCGCGTTTTGATTTTGGACAATAGGATTCCTACCTGGTACCTTTATTTCACCTTTGTCAATAAGGCCTTTCTCAAGGATGATTCCTTTCTGTACCAAGTCTAGGAATGAGGTACAACAATGTACTCTTAAATCACTCCGCAGTTTTGGATTGATGTTCTCTAGGAATATCATGACCTTTTGTTTCTCTGGTATCTCAACTGGACATCTGCTAGCTAGACTTCTCCACCTCTGAAAGAAAGTCGTGAAAGTTTCACCATCTTCTTCTATCTTGTGGCACAAGGTTGCGATTGTTATCTCATTATCTATGTTGAAGGCGAAATGTTCGACAAACTTTTCAGCTAATTCTCCCCAAGAGCGTATACCATATGGTAGTTTAGAAAACCATTCTAGTCCTATCCCAACAAGGGTTCGTGGAAATAGTCTCATCAGATATATGGGGTCATACGATATGTCCATGCATGCTGTTGAGAACTCCCTAATATGTTCTAGAGGATTCTTTTTCCCATTATACTTAGGCAAAATCGGTATAATGTATCCATTTGGAAAAGGTGTCATGTAAAGCGCTTTGTCAAATGGACATGGACATAAGTCTTGTGCTGAGATAGTTCGTTTGCCTGACATAGACATATTATCCATTTGTTGTTGGAGAGTTTGCATTTGATTCTGAAGGACATCAACTTGTGTCAAGGACATGGTTTTGGCGTTGTTCAGATCAATGTAGATGTTTTGATATGCCATGTTTTGCAACAAGTTGTGATTTGGTGAAGGAATATATCCCATTTGAATAGTCCGTTGTGAGATAGGAATATATCCTGTTTGAATGGTTTGACTTGGTGGAGAAATATGTCATTTGAATGGGTTGACTTGGTGGAGAAATATATCTCGTTTGAATGGGTTGACTTGGTGGAGGAATATTCCCTATTTGAATGGTCTGATTTGGGATAGGAATATTCATACCCACCTTGGATCTCTTACCAATCGTGTTGGTGCCAAAGGGGTTGGATGAAGTTGCTCCTGTCGTAAATTGTAAACCTTGTGTTATGTTGAAAGGGGTTGTGTTTACAATTGACAATGTCTGAGTTGGTATGCCAGTTGGTATTGCTGTGGTGATTTGGGGCATAGAACCACTTGATGTCACTATTTGCATTGGTTGGGTAGATGTCATTTTCAATGTGTGAACGTAAAATCCTAGTGGTAGTGTGGCACCTTCTACTAGCAATTTCGCTAGATAGCGCTGGGGATCATTTTCCAAGCACTCATCCATGAAGGATGCAAATTCAGGATCTTGGACTGCAGACTCTATGTCTTCAACAAAGACTCGTCCAATGGCGTCTCTAGTGACAAATTTATCAAGCAATGGTTTGTGTGGTTTGTTCTTCCTAGGTGGTTGAGTGCTGAAAGGATTGATAAACTCATTGGGGTCTGCCATTTCTTTGTGCCTCTTTTGAGACCTTGTTTCGACCATAAAAAAAGTTGCTCAAAATGGGGTAATGCAGAGCATGCCTAAGAACTGATATGACCTATTTCTATGTTTTTGGATTTTTTGGACAATAAGGATGTTGCTAAAATGATTTCTAGAAAGACGTATATTGAGATGATGTATGGTAAGATGGACAATATGTAAGACCTTGTGTAGACTATGATTCTAAAATGGGTATAACCTACCTCCTATGGAGTAAATGCATGCAAGGATTTGTTTTGACCAAGGAACCTAATTGTAGGACAAATGACAGTTGACAAGGTGAACTTTCCAAACTAGACTTGTTGAGCTAAAAAGATTCACTAGATAAGACTAAGGTGACTAGGTTCGATGAGTGTGACAAATCGGGACATGAATTTATCCAAAGACGAGGAAACTTATCTATGCTGTGATATGCAATTTCCTAGGGAGTATCTAGATGTATGCAACTTAGGATGACAATGACGAAGACGGGGATTGTAACTAAGATTTCCGAGGAAGTATCTATATGCATGTGACTTTGGATGACTATGACGAAGACGTGGATTGTAAATAAGACGTAAATAACCACGTAATGGATGCAAGATTTTTGAGCAAAATTTTGACAGTTTCTGTTCAGACTCAATTTGCAATTTTGATTGTTCTCTGTTAACAGGCAAATGCGGTTCACCTAATAGTGGCGGTTCAGGATTTGATAGTTGCGGTCTTTCCTATGACAGTTGCAGTTTACCAATTCACATGCGTTTTTCCTATTTTGGACTCTAAAAAACTAGTTTTCCTAACAAACACTTGCGGTTCGGACTTTGACACATGCGACTCAGGATGTGACAGATGCACTTCGAAACTTCAAGATTGTGAAAATTATGACAGACAGATGTAGTTATTCCCCTAATAGATGTGACTCGCTAATACAGATGTGGTGAATAAACTGACAAATGTGACTCTGTTCTTGACAGTTGAATTTTTTTTCTGAAAGTTGTTTGACTGACTTTGTTTGTTTGATTAAGATTTTGGCAAATACAGCAAACAGCAAACACGACATTCAAAGTATTTTAAGTTTTGTGATGAATGGACTATTGAGACTCAAAAAACATTTACACCCTAGGCCTTTAGGATAGTACTTGTTAAATTCTTACTTGGATTTCTCCAGCTACGCATATTTATGGTGGATGATTAGTAGCTTGACCCCACTAGCTCCCCTCCACGGCACTCACTTATACGAGGCAGCCAAGCTACAATACCCATGAATCTCCCATGGCATACTTTTCATCTCTACATGTAAACCATAAGATTGTAAGACGGTTTCATAGGTCCGACCTGTTGCACGAACAAGTAGATAGGATTTTGGTAACTCTACAACAAGGCTTTTAATTCGGGCATTCTGTTCGTGGGACACTAACCAACGTTGGCAAGAGTCCATTTCTGTCCATCTCATCGGATTAGTGCATGTGATTCTTGGGGTTTCCCCAAGAATTCACTTTTGTATACCGGCTGGAAGTTGCTTGGCTATAGCGTGCTACTGGTCTGAGTCGTCTTGGGGTGAGTACTTTTTCCCACCACGACAGGCCCAAGTTCTAGAGTCAGTAACTGTTTCTCTTACACCCAGGATCGCATGAATGTGCAAGGGGAGAGGATACTTCAATTACTAAATCGTGGGGTTATAAACTAACAATGCAGACACGAAAAACACTAGTAAATTATTAAGCCCAAATGAGATTGTTTACACTACCAAGTAGAAGTTCATTTTAACCCACAAAACGATTATCTATCTACCAAAACAAAAAGTAGCCTAAAATGATAAAAGCATTAGGTCCTGCTTGCAACTTTGTCAGTAGTTCATTGTTTGTCTTTGGTTTTTTATATTGTCTTCTACGCTTCATCCTGCAAACACTTGTTATTCCACCTTGACACAACTGAACCAAATATTAGTGAAAATCCAAATCACGAAAAAAAAGCGAAAATCAAAAAATGGATGCACAGAAATCGATAAAACAAATAAAAATCTTTACTAGCCAGATGCGGCTTTTGGAGCCACAGATGCGGTTCGAATGGTTGCAGGCAGATGCAGTCAATGGAGTGTCTGATGTGGTTTGAAATTCATCTACCGGCAGATGCGGCGATAGATAGGCAGATGCAGCGAACGACAGGTGGATGCAGCGATTGATAGCCTGATGCGGTTTATGGCATGGCAGATGCGGTTCATAAGTACGGATGCGTCATTGTTTTTGACAGATGCGGTTCACTAGACGGAAAACCTGCGAAAAAGAAACAAAAAAACAGAAACGAAAAATGGAAAGATGTGCGGATTTTGAAGTGCGTTCACATCGGGTTCACCAAATGTAACTCAAGATTAAATATGTGGTTCAATCTGCAACTAGAAATAACAATATTAACCCTAATCTCAAATCAAACAATAAAGAACAAAATTTGAAAACATAAATGTAAATTGAATTGATCTCACCAAATAATGTGTTCATCCCTTCGAATTATCTCCATTGCTCTTCTCCATTTTTCCTTTTTAGTATTCTTGCCCTCAGATTTCTATGTTTGAATGCAAGCATAACTTCGTCGAGTGTCTCAGCAAAATATCAAAGATTGTTTCTTCTCAAAAGTGTATAATGATTTCGGGAGGAGGAATAATGATAATCACAGGCCATTTTATAGATTTTGTGTTTCTGAACGATTGGCTCAGATTGAAAGAGAGATCGACGGATGAGATTGATGAATGCCATGCGATGAGTTATGTGACCGATAGAACGTGAGTTAGAACGTGAGTTCAACTGCATGATAAAGACTAATTTTAGAACATGAGTTAGAACATGAGTTCCAATCTTCATCTTCAAAAATAAAAGAAATAGACTTTGTATGCAAAAGATAAAGTTAGAAGTTGAAGAATAATGCATTCGAATGCAAATTTGAGTTAATTAATTAAATAAAGATATTTTAATTAGTAAACACATACATACATATGAGTTAGAACTAGTTAATCGACTAGTTGTGACGGATAGTCTTCCTGTAAAGATGATCAGCAGTTGAATTCAAAGATAACTGGAGAACTAAAAATAGATCTCAAGTCAGAAGGTGAGTGAATGATTTAGATAACTGAATGATAGAGGAATGTGACATAAATGAATTAAATGTTAATTTAATTCAACATTCGAAGATAGAAGTTTTAATTAAATAAATAAAGATCATTTATTTAATTTGACTTTTGAAAAGGATTAACTGAATAATTAAATAATAAATATTTAATTAGAGTTGAAAGGGGGATTAAATGAATAATTAAATAAATATATTTAATTATAGTTAAAATATGATAAAAGGGGTAATTAAATAATAAATTATTTAATTAAGAAGGAAGAATTAATTAGTTAGGGACATAATTAAACAAATATGATTTATTTAATTACTCAAGGTGAATAAAGGTCATTTATGAATTAATGAATTAATTAAAAAGGGATATTTAATTAATAGAGGAAATATGTGTTAGAAAGGTTAATTAAATAATTGACATTATTTAATCATGACCATGGAATATAGAAAATTATGTCGAATGTGTACTCGCAGGCCTAGACCAATTTTCGGTGTCTACAATTTATATAAATAAAACTAAAATGAATATGAATTAAATATATAATTTAATCATTAAATTCTGATTTTAATTATTATAATTTTTAAAAAAATGTGATTGTCATTGTGATATTACATTACATTCCTTCCACCCTAAGAATTTTTTAAATTAAAATAGATCTGCCTATTGCATTTCTTTCGAACCAGTCATATATTATTGTGAAAAATAAATTCTAAATAATGATTAATATTCAACATATAAATAAATAATGTGTTAAGTTCATGCTTTTATCTTTGTACTACTGGTTGATTGTGAGAGAGGTGTGGTAGCATGGTATACCAGCATACTGTGGGAGATTTCTTACTGCCTAGCAGTAGTGCAATGTATACTACCATACCGTGAGAGGCTTCTGACTGTGTCGCAGTATCGTGATATACTTGTTATGCCTGGCATAACCACCCCATCTTTTTCCTTGGTCAAAATGGGTCCCCCTTTGTTATTTTCATTCCTTAGTTGTTTTTTCTTTTTTAATTCTCAAACTCGAAACCGAAATCGGAACCGAATTGGGTTTTGAATATTCTTTTGAAATTTGTTTCCATTCCCGTCCTGACAATTTTCTTTTTCTTTTTTTGTTTAATGTTTACCAGGGTCGGAGCCGGAATGGAAGATTAAGTCGGTTTTTATTTGAAGTTTCAAAATTAAAATTCATTTCGGTTCCACCTCCGCATTTTGGTCTTTTGTTTTAGACTAAGTCTTTATGTTAAGTTTTTTTATGTCGGTCTATTTGTTTTTTTTTGTGTTTTGTTTTGTTTTATGCTTTGTCGGTGGAACCGGACCCGAAACGGGAATGAAGTTGGGAAATTTCTCAAGAATCCAAATCTGTTTCCATTTTGCGCCCGCTCCCGCTAGTTTGGTCGTTGACTTTTATTGAAGTCACCGGTAGTAATGGGCTAGTTCTTTTGCAATTCCGACTCTACTCTATTGCATTTAATGCGTTAATAACACCTGCCATGGGTAGGCAGAAACTTTGAGTTTTACCTTGATTAGGGATTAAACTCATAGTTATTATCATTATTCTTAAGACACTGAAGAGTGAACTGGAGTTGCAGTGAGGCTTTGTGTGAGTGAATCGATTAATAGAGAGATTGTTGCACACCAATTGCTTTAGAAGGTTTGCCTATTTATGCGCGTTCGAGGTAGGGTTTTTCTACTTTCATTCTTCTTTTATTTACTTTCGCATTTTCTCATTTTTGTTCATGTTTGATCGTTTTGCTTTAGGCAAGTTTGTTTTTCTCAGTAAGGTTTGCATGTTTTGTTCTTTGTTTGTTTGTTTGTTGTTCTTGTTTTCATTTGCTTTTATATCCCGTTTCTTTGTTTTAGGGCACGGTCGCTTTCACGTTTTTGTCGTGATCGCATCATGTTGCTTTTGATGTATAGTGAGGTAGATTAAAATTAGGGTTCTATAGTAAGATAGATTAAATTAGTGTTTTGCAGTGAGTTAGGGTTTAGTAAAATGGTAGTTTTTACTTAGAATCTTTTGCACATTCGATCTGGTTAAAATAGGAAGGGTTAAACTCGTGCCCTGGTTGTTATATCGAGTTTGTTTTAGATTAGGGTTTAAATGCATTTATGTATTTCTGTTTAGATTTAAAAATGATGCCCTAGAATGTACAGTCGACCCTAGTCATATGGGGATGGTCTTATCATGTTACATGTTAACCCCTTTTCGTTTAAAATGACCTAGTCTTTAAATCATGAAGTTATGCATTAAATTGTTTAAAAACATTTATGACGTCGCAGTCAACCTTGTCAGAAGCGGGATTAGAATCAATCTTGAACTTTGAATCATGTTTTCAAAAAGGTATCGATTCCATTTCCATCCTATCTCTGGATCCCTTATAGTGAAAGGCTTTATTTTGAAATAATGATAACCTAGGCGGAAGTGGAAACGGAACCGAAACAGAATATGAAAACAAAAAATATGAAGGAAACCGAATCAGTTTCCATTCCGGTTCCAGTTCTGATCACTATTCCACTTCCGACTCTAAGCCCACTTCTAGTTAATAGAATTTCAATAACAATTTTTTCTCTGATTTCGGCAATATTGTAAAAGAGGATTGTTTAAGATGTTTTCTGCTTGGTTCTGCCTCTGATATATGCATATGGTTTCAAAGCATTTTTTTGTAAGGATATTTAAGGATCTAACTAGAGGTTTTGTTGTAGGAAAGCTAAAAGGATGTTAGGAACATCAGGAGAAGTTGTCCAAAGGAATCGGCCTATAGGAACATCAAAAGCAATAGCTAAACCCAAGAAGATCAAGCAAGAACAGTTACCTTATACTTTAACGTATAATCACAGGAGTCCTATTGTCAAAGTAAGCAAAGTAGAATTAGATTGGTCAGATGTCACCGACACAAATTTGGGCCAATGCAATTTTGAGAAGTTGTATTTAGAAACCTTTGTTGAGGATATAATAGGGAGGACAAAGAATTGTTGATTCGGCTTGGCCCATATCACTCTGTTTCCTTTATCAATCCAATGCACAGAGTTAACCATGACAATAGTGAGTGCCTATAATCCTGCTACAAG
This sequence comes from Sequoiadendron giganteum, assembly GCA_007115665.2. Classification (NCBI taxonomy): domain Eukaryota; kingdom Viridiplantae; phylum Streptophyta; class Pinopsida; order Cupressales; family Cupressaceae; genus Sequoiadendron; species Sequoiadendron giganteum. The sequence continues at coordinate 512,151,714 of CM021108.1, read as the reverse complement.
GCAATGCATGGATTCACAAGATAATGTAATCATTGATCTTACTCCTCATATGTTTCAAAGTATATTTAATGTCCCAGATCCCAAGAACTTGGTGCAGTTCGATGAGGCAAAGGCCCTAGAGAAATATAGAAAATATAAAGAGTCCAACAAGTCCCACTTGAAAAAAAAGTGGTTAAAAGCAGAGAAGAAGTCTCTAACTAAGCTTGTCGACCAACCAAAGAGAGAAGATTTCTACAAGGAGGTATCAGATTTAATAATGATGTTGTCGAGGGCTTTTGGGAAGAGAGATGACTTTTATTTCAAGGAGTGGATGTTTCCCTTCATCCAATAATTTTAAATGGCACCCATCAATTTTATTGGACAATGATTGTATCAGATGCTATACATGATCAATTGACCAGCATTAGGGAGACTAAATGCTTTTTAATGACTTCTTACATTGTGTATGCAGCAACAAGATTAGGTATCTATCTAGGTCTAAACAGAGTAGGGATAATGGGAGTGTTAGATGGACAAAAGAAGGTGTGGGAACATTATAACCAACTATCTCTATAGGTTGCTGTGACTCAATTCAGAAGGGTTAATGATGCATTTATATATGTGATCATTAACCAACTCAACGGAGATGCTGGGTACAGACTGAGCCAAGAGGCCATGGAATTTATCACCGAATGGGGATGTTGGTACATTCAATACCCCAGGTATAAATACTTTAGCCTAGCTAGTTTTGAAGGTCATCCACATATGCTACCAAGATGTTGCAATAAGTGGATAGTGTTAATGGAATTTGTATATCAGGCTCTTGGGGTTAATGCCCGGTTTGGATTAAAACATAAGACAGGATGTCACAATTTCCCCATGAAGTTGGGTGAGTATAGTTGTTAGCATTTGGTAGGAGCAGAGGGTGGTCTCTAGTGAGTTGATATGGTTAAAGCTAGGTTTATACACAGCTCGTAAGTACTTTGACCCAAAGGGTAGGATGAATGCTTTGTTGCCTTCTGTTTCTTATAAACATTTCAATTTATTAGAAGATTTATGGAGTGTCCGATAGTATGAGTATGATTTGAGGAAGGAGAATTATGAAAGACTACTTGTCTCACTCATGTCAGAGTTTGGAGTCAAAAATGACGTTCTTGACACATTGGTGGATGATGGAGCTGTGTTGGATCCATCTTATGAAGCGTTAAACATTGGAACTAAAATTTTGGATCCAATTGACTAGGATAGTGACGAAACTATTGATATTAAATAGATAGGAAGAGAAGTCTTGCATAGAAGTGTTTAATGGTTGGTTCTAAGAACCAAAGCTCCTCAAGGACCAGCTCCTAAAAAGGGTTAAGGGTATAAAAGGCTCAAAAGAAAGACACCTCGCAAAGAGCCTTTGGAGTTCCTTCCTTCGGATATTGAAGAAATAGAGCTTGATGCAGTAGTTGATGAGACAAAGACACCAGAAGGAGATGCTCAAATGGGATCGGTTATTTCAACACCTACCTTAGGTGAATCTTCCACTCAAGTCCCACTTGCAAAACAACAAGGTGAGGAAGTTCAAAAGGGGACTCTTCATAGTATGGTGGAAACTATGAAGGGAAAAGAAGTGGAGATTGAAATTCATGATGTTGGAATAGATTCAGATGAAACTCTTTCAGATAAAGGAATACAAAAAAATATGCCTCTAGACGAGGATACTAAACACGTAATGACACAAGAGGATCAATGGGAATTGTTTGAAGAAGTGAGGAAAGCTGCTGATGAGCAAGCTATAGAAATAGAAAAGAAAAAGTTGACTGATGCCAAGACACAAGCTGATGCCATACTACAGTAGGAAAAAATTGAAACTAAGTCAAAATCTGATGAAGAAGAGAGGAAGCAAAGGCAAAAGGAGCATGAGCTCAAGGTTAACGAAGAAAATGACAAGTTATAATTGATACAGAAGATTCATGACCTTGAGGGGGAAAAAGGCTAGACATCGAAGGGAGAAAGAAGTCCTTATGGCTAAGTTGAAGCTAGTTGAGGTAGCTCACAGAAAAGAAAAAGAAGCAGAACGATTACAAAAGGAGAAAGAGGTCGAAGAGCTAGTTAGAAAGCAACAACAAGAAGAAGAAAATGCAGAAAAGCTTAAAGATTTAGAGACAAAGAGATTAGAGAAAGAAAAACAGGAAAAAGAAAGATTGGAGAAAGAAAAGTTGGGGAGAGGGAGATTAGAAGAGGAAAGGTTGAAGAAGGATGAAGATAAAAGAGTACAAGAACAAAAGGATAGAGAGGAAGGTGAGAAGCTTGTACAGATGCATGTGGTGCAAGAAAAACAAGAGGAATCAAGGGTTGATTCTCAAACTCAAGAAAACGTGCATCCACCCTCTACTACTACTATTGCCTCTTCTCCAAGTATGATGATTGTTACTCCAGGAGCTCCGACTTGGTTGAAATTGGACCTTAAAAAGAGAAAACTGACACCTTCTCAACCTCTCAATTGGGAGGATATGATGACGGAGATTGAAAGAGAAAGGCCTAAAAAGAAGGCCAAGATCCTACACTCCACCAAGCTCACGGACAAGGGAGAAATTGTTGCTGAGTGTGGCATACCGAGGATAGAAAAGGAGGTAGGGGACATGCAGTTAATAGATTGTCAATTAAGTAGTGTTAACTGTTAAAGGATGTAGAAATGAAGTCCAAGATGTTGTGAAGGATCTAACTAAATAATTTGAGGAGTTGGAGGAAGTCATCACTATCATAGTACATGTTAATAGAATAACAAAGGAAGGCCTACCTTTGAGCCAGATAAAAGAGAAATGGGGCAAAAATTTTAAAAGGCTCATGTAGAAAGGAGATGATGGTGAAGATATGTTGATAGATCGACTGATGGACATCAAAGAAGAGATAAAGGCTGCTAAAAGAGAATTGATGAAGTTGAAGGATATGAGAGGGTTTTCTGCAACAGAGTTGGAAAGAATTAAGTTCGAAGACAACTGGGTTGACGAGCTAGAATTATATGTATTACAACAAGTCTTGGCTAGTTATGATGAGTTTATTGTAGAACCAACTTCACATGCATAAATCTCCTGCATGCATGGATTTCTTCTTCTTTGCATGTTGCATGCAGCATTGGCAGTTCTTGAAGCGCATGACTTCCTTTTTCTCTTCTATTTTTTGTTCTCTAGTTTAACTGAATGTTTGATGTAAGAACTCAAGATCAAATTGATCTGAGTTTCCAAGAGAGTTGTAGCTCCTAAAAAGGCGGATCAGCTTAAAATAGAAGAGGACTACAAATTTTGTACATCTATAAATACCCTTTGGGTATCATATTGTAAGGGTCAGCTGATAGAGAATAGAATTGGCCACCTGAGAGTAGGAGATGGAATTTTCATAGTTGTTACAAAGATACATTGTTAATTAATTTTTACAGTTGAATAAAATTACAGGTTTACACAATATGGTGTTAGAATTTTGTTTTACTTGATAAGGTTAATGAGTTCTAATCTATCTGTATGCCAGTGATTGTGCTGAAGCATGATTTGTTTCTTATGTGATGAAAGTCATTAGAAGAAACCGGATTTAAGGATTATCTTGTTAGATTATCAGTGAATTGAAGTTATTGAAGTCTGTTGATCTATGATCTTGGCAATGAATGGATTGTGTTCTTTTGAAATCTTTGAGATAGTTGTGATATGCGAATAGTGGTATTAAATTAAGCACCTTAGATGCATGCAATGGTATAGTTTATTCTGTAAATTGTGTCATGCTTTGGTTTTTGTGATTTGTTAAAAAATATTCATTGTTGCAGATATATGTCTGGATGCTAGATAAGTATTCATCATGTTTATTGATTTACCCTCTGAACTATCTTTTTCTTTTTTTTGAAACCCGTTTTTTTTATTTACAAGAATAGTTTGGTGAATGAGTTATCGCTTGTATTCTTTTGTTACCAACACAGGCCCCTTTAACATTATAGTTGCATGGACCGATTGAGTGACACCAGACAGTTGAGAACCAGCTACCAGGACCTTGGGAGTTAGGCCACTACATGTTGTCTTTATTTTTTAGGTGAAATAGAGTAGAAATATTTTGTTTACACATTATTTGTGTCATTTTCAGCATCAATAGATTTGGTGCTAGAAGGAGGGCCTGAAAGGACAAGCTAGCTCGCATAGTGTCTTTCTCACCAGATAAATATGGAAGGATTCTGAGATCCTCTATCGACCCTGAACCATTACAAGAATTGCAAACCCTGGTTAGACCTAGACCCCATGCGCATAGGGTTTTAATACCTATATTTCCACCACCGCTCACTCCACCTGGATTTCCTCCAAATCCACCTACACCCCCACCAGTTTGACCTGCATCACCACCACCGGTTAGGCTAGTATCACCACCAATTAGGCCTATATCACCACCACCTACCCAACCGATCCTAGCAATGGCTTACTTTGTGAATAATCCCTCCCCATTAGGGACTATTCTAAGAGGAATCCATGACTTACCAAAGAACCCAAAAAAAAATTGTCCTAAATACATGCATGGAGAATCAAGAAGTGCTAAGGAGCATATACAAGCATTCAAAGATGCTTGTACTCGTGCCCAATTTTCTCATTAGGACGTGGTATGTAGATTGTTTCCTTACTGTTTAGGAGATATGGCATATAGTTGGTATTTAAATCTGCCCCAAGGATCTATTTTGGGTTGGGCAAATTTAGAAAATGCTTTTATTAATCAATTTAGGGTTTATGTAGACCCTGCCATATTATATCACCAGTTTGCCACCATAATAAAGGAACATCATGAGCCACTACCTTTATTTAACACTAGATTCCAGAGGATGTATCAAAGGCTACAAGAGCCTTACTTAGTGGCTGAGAATATGGCCATACAAGCATATTTAAGAGTTGTTGATCCTTTGATTGGCCTATTCTTGCAAAGAAATTATCAACCTGATGAGATTAACTCTCTATCTAAAATTTATCATCTAGCCATCAAATTGCAATAACAAATAACTCTGCAATCAGGAGGTTTAGGACTAGCTCTTCCTTCCATGAATTATCAAATGCCTAATCCACCATTATACAACACTATCCCAGGGATGTCTTACTCGCAATATGGACCAGTATCTAAGTTGCAAGCTATGCCTACTATGCCCTTCTTTGGTAATGGCATGCAAGATCCCTCCCATAAACCTCAACAACAACCTCAAAATCAACCACAACAAATAGGAGGATCAACCCATGTCCATTCCCCATCCATAGTGCAAAATGTGCAAAATGAACAAACTGTTCAACTGACTAGTGAGTTAGAGACTCTTAAAAAGACTCTATCTCAGATGTCTAATGATATGGCATGGCTTAGGAAAAACCCTCCCCACAATCAAAACTAGAATTATCAAAATCAGGGAGGTTACGACAATCAGGGAAACTATTCCAATCAGAGTGGGAATCAAAAGACCAACCGGAAACTTTCAGAATCAAAATTCCTCTAACCAAAATTACCAAAATCAGAACAGAGGATATAATTAGAGGTTCAATAAAAAAAATAACAACAATAGGTAGTGGAATAATAGTCCTAACAATGGAGGATTTCCTGATAATTATCAACAAGGTGAGGTTAGATCACACACTGCTAATGGTGTTGATCTTAATTTTATGACAAATTGGTGCATGCTACATGATACTGGAGCACATTCTGAGGTTAATTGCCCAGAAATAGAGAAAATTGTGAAGATTGCGTAGGCTGATTCCCATCCTCCAGCAGGAAATTCCAATTAGGATAATGGGTCAGTCAGTATTGGTATGACTTATGAGACTATTGAAGAGAAGTACCAGTTTCCCATGCAAGGGGATAATGAGCTAGAGGAAGATGTGTATGATTCCCAAGCTTTTCAGTCCAAAGGAGGTCACTTTCTGAGAAATCAGAATAAGGGCCCATTCACTACATCTACACCCCCAAACAACATGGTACCACCAAATCAAAATGTAGATAACAATCCACTACCACCAAAGGGGCCTTCTGACCTTTAGAATAGAGGCAATCCACCTCTTTTTCCTAAGTATCAAGTTAGGAATGATTCAGAATTTGACTTTATTGCAGAATTGCAGAGACAGAAGACATCCTTGTCATTCTTTGACATCATGAAGTGGTGCCCAACTCAACATGAGGTGGTATTGAAAGCCTTGGAGGAGATGGATCACTTAAAGGGAAAAGGTAAAGTGACTCCAACAAAGGAAACAAATGCAGTTATGTATAAAGGTAAGACCAGTACCCCACCTTTTCTTTTAAGTCTAAGGATCTTTGGAAAGAATTTGCACAATTGTTTATTAGACTCTGGAGCATCGGGGAATGTTATGCCCTTTTCGATATGTAAGAAGTTAGGATTGAGTCCTATCCCAACCAACAAGAAAGTGATTCAGTTAGATAAAATTGAGGTCAATGTGGTAGGTGAGTTGAAGAACATGCATGTACAGGTTGGATTGGATCCAAGGATCCAGACCTACATAGATATCCAAGTGGCTGATATCCCAGAAACATATGGTATGCTTCTAAGTTAGGAGCTAATGAAAAGTATAGGTGGATATTTGTCCTTGGATTTCTCTTACATGTGGCTACCCTGGAAGGGGGTTGCAACATAGATAAGGATCAAAAGTGAACCAAGACTCAAAAACATGATTACAGAATATGATGCTTCAAATGAAGTAGCATATTTTGAGATTGAAATAGGAGTTTACAAACAAGAGGAAGTCCTTACTTTCTCTGTAGTCAGTCTTGAGGATACATTTCCCTTACAACACAACTTGACCCAATTATCTGCATCAACCAATAGGTTCTAATAAGGAAATTGCAACAAGATAAGCTGGTTTTAGGGGAAGAAACTAATCTGAGTAGTTTATTGCTTCCTAATTGGTGGAGGATTCATTATCACAATCATTCTAAATTAACATGTCAATCATGTCTAGATATTCTAAGTCATGTACATCAGCCCCAACAAATATGTCAAAAGGAACCCACGGCCCCCATCAATGAGTTTTCTTTCAAAGTTAAGGATACTACCATCCTTACTCGGGCTACCCTTTCTCAAGAGAAAGGTTCCTCACCAGTAGCGCAGACTCAGGCTAAATGTTTTGAAATCCAACAAGAAGTTGAGGTGTCCCAATTCCTATTTAACACACCTACTCTAGGTAATTTTCCAATACACAAGGCATTGATGAGAAATGAGTTGGATTCCAATTTAACCGAAGAGGGTGTTCAAGAAGTAATTTCTGAGAAAGTTGAAAACGTAGAAAAATTTTCAACTGAACTTTGTCCTAAGTCAAATTCTGATAAACAGTAAAAGTCTGAGCAGCCATACATATTGAGTGAGTAATCCCTTGTTACTTCTAAAAAGAAGGAACTTCCAGCCAAAGACCAATTATGGACTCTTAAATTTGATTGTTCTAAATCTAAAGTAACAAGTGGAGTAGGGATTGACCTAACTAATCCAAAAGGAAAGAATTATTTTTCTTCTTATAGATTGCAGTTCGGTTGCACAAACAATGCGGCTAAGTATGAGGCACTTGCTCATGGGCTTATGTTTACTCATAAAAAGAAGGTTAATGCCCTCACAGTTATGGGAGATTCTGAGGTGATTATGAAATAGGTATGTAGCCAATAAACATGTCATAACAAAAGATTGGTTGCGTACATAAACATGGTTTGGAATTTAATCAAAGATTTTGATGATTTTGTGATTAGTTTGATCCCCAGGGAAGCCAATCAAATTGAAAATGCTCTGGCTGTTGTTGCTAGCACATTGGAACCTATGCAAAATTCTAATCTAAAGAGGTTTTCAATTCAGTTGATTTTAGTCCCAACTGTTCCGGATAATGTTAGACACTTTCAGGTATTTGATGATGATCAACACATATTGGCCTTTTTGGAAAGCTCTGATGCTTTTCAAGGACAAATTATAGATGAATCTGAATGAGATTAGGGAGATTGGGATCCTAAGAAAGAAATTCCATAAGGGATATTAGATTTGAAGAGTAATAGCATTCTGAAAGGAATGGTTGCTTTGGAGAGGATCTTTGACTCAGATCCACAAGCTCGTTAAAGGGTGCCTACAAAGAGTGATGGGGGGAAGTATGAATATTTTAATCTCACTCACTCAGGCCCAGAAAGGAGTGTTCTTATAGGAAAGACTTGTCCTCAAGAAATTAAGGACAAGATAATCAAGGTCTTGCAGTAGAATATTGAGGCTATTGCTTGGAGCTATGATGACTTGAAATTTTTTGACACTTCAGTGATTACTCACACTATACCTCTCAAGCCAGAAGTTAAGCCTTTTCACCAAAAGCAACACCTGGTCAATGCTTTAATTGAGCCTCTGATCCAAAGAGAAGTACAAAAGCTTTTAGTTTCCAGAATAATGTTTCCGGTTAGACACTCTACCTAGGTGGCTAATTTGGTTCCTGTGCGGAAAGAGAATGGTGACATCAGACTATGTGTTGATTTCAAGAATCTAAACAAGGCCTCTGAGAAGGACAATTATCCATTACCTTCTCTTGATGAATATTAGAAAAGGTTAATGGATCCTAGATGATGTCATTCTTGGATGGGTATTCTGGATACAATCAGGTCCTTGTTAGTACTGAAGATAGGATGAAGACAGCTTTTACTACTAAATGGGGCACATTTTCCTATAGAACGATGCCTTTTGGTCTCATCAATGCAGGAGCTACAATTCAAAGGGCAATGGATGTAGCTTTTAAAGATCTGATAGGAAAATGTATAATCATTTATGTTGATGATTTGACCATCTTCCCTAAGAATAGAGAAGATCATGCTGTTGACCTGGAAAAGGTACTACATAAATGTATAAGTTATGGTGTCTCTCTTAATCTGAAGAAGTGTGTGTTTGGAGTGTCTCAAGGGAAACTCTTGGGTCACATTATATCAGAAGAGGGGATATCTATAGATCATGATCGGGTAGAGGCCATCTTGAAGTTGACAAGGCCAGGCAACAAGAAGAAGATGAGATCTTTCTTTGGAAGGATCAATTTTGTTAGGAAATTTATAACAAGGTTTGCAGAGATTGTCAAACCACTTAATGAGATGATGAAGAAAGATGCAAAAATTGAATGGAGTAATGAAACAAATCTGATTTTTTGCAAATTAAACAGTCTATATCTGAGGCACTTATTCTGACAAGCCCGGATTATCTTAAACCCTTTTACATTTATTCTTTTGCTTCTGATCATTCATGTGCAGTTGTATTGACACAACGAAGAGAAGAGAATGAGGAGAGACGTATTGCCTTTATGAGCTCTCCATTTAAAAATGCAGAAGTCAAGTACCCACCACTAGAGAAGCAATCCTTTGCATTGGTACGAGCAGTGAAGAATTTTAGGCATTACATACTTTAGAGTCAAGTGATGGCTATAGTTCTAGATCCAGCTGTGAAATCTCTTCTCATACAAGGTGAATTAGGAGAACGAAGAGGAAAATGGATGGCCATTTTACAAGAATTTGACCTGGAAATTCACCCAATGAAACTCGTTCAAGGACAAGGTTTTTCAAAAGCGATGGAAAAAGTGGACAAAAGTATTACCTGTCAACAATACACTATCCAATCATTCACTAGGGATTATGAAATAGGTATGTAGCCAATAAACATGTCATAACAAAAGATACATAAACATGGTTTGGAATTTAATCAAAGATTTTGATGATTTTGTGATTAGTTTGATCCCCAGGGAAGCCAATCAAATTGAAAATGCTCTGGCTGTTGTTGCTAGCACATTGGAACCTATGCAAAATTCTAATCTAAAGAGGTTTTCAATTCAGTTGATTTTAGTCCCAACTGTTCCGGATAATGTTAGACACTTTCAGGTATTTGATGATGATCAACACATATTGGCCTTTTTGGAAAGCTCTGATGCTTTTCAAGGACAAATTATAGATGAATCTGAATGAGATTAGGGAGATTGGGATCCTAAGAAAGAAATTCCATAAGGGATATTAGATTTGAAGAGTAATAGCATTCTGAAAGGAATGGTTGCTTTGGAGAGGATCTTTGACTCAGATCCACAAGCTCGTTAAAGGGTGCCTACAAAGAGTGATGGGGGGAAGTATGAATATTTTAATCTCACTCACTCAGGCCCAGAAAGGAGTGTTCTTATAGGAAAGACTTGTCCTCAAGAAATTAAGGACAAGATAATCAAGGTCTTGCAGTAGAATATTGAGGCTATTGCTTGGAGCTATGATGACTTGAAATTTTTTGACACTTCAGTGATTACTCACACTATACCTCTCAAGCCAGAAGTTAAGCCTTTTCACCAAAAGCAACACCTGGTCAATGCTTTAATTGAGCCTCTGATCCAAAGAGAAGTACAAAAGCTTTTAGTTTCCAGAATAATGTTTCCGGTTAGACACTCTACCTAGGTGGCTAATTTGGTTCCTGTGCGGAAAGAGAATGGTGACATCAGACTATGTGTTGATTTCAAGAATCTAAACAAGGCCTCTGAGAAGGACAATTATCCATTACCTTCTCTTGATGAATATTAGAAAAGGTTAATGGATCCTAGATGATGTCATTCTTGGATGGGTATTCTGGATACAATCAGGTCCTTGTTAGTACTGAAGATAGGATGAAGACAGCTTTTACTACTAAATGGGGCACATTTTCCTATAGAACGATGCCTTTTGGTCTCATCAATGCAGGAGCTACAATTCAAAGGGCAATGGATGTAGCTTTTAAAGATCTGATAGGAAAATGTATAATCATTTATGTTGATGATTTGACCATCTTCCCTAAGAATAGAGAAGATCATGCTGTTGACCTGGAAAAGGTACTACATAAATGTATAAGTTATGGTGTCTCTCTTAATCTGAAGAAGTGTGTGTTTGGAGTGTCTCAAGGGAAACTCTTGGGTCACATTATATCAGAAGAGGGGATATCTATAGATCATGATCGGGTAGAGGCCATCTTGAAGTTGACAAGGCCAGGCAACAAGAAGAAGATGAGATCTTTCTTTGGAAGGATCAATTTTGTTAGGAAATTTATAACAAGGTTTGCAGAGATTGTCAAACCACTTAATGAGATGATGAAGAAAGATGCAAAAATTGAATGGAGTAATGAAACAAATCTGATTTTTTGCAAATTAAACAGTCTATATCTGAGGCACTTATTCTGACAAGCCCGGATTATCTTAAACCCTTTTACATTTATTCTTTTGCTTCTGATCATTCATGTGCAGTTGTATTGACACAACGAAGAGAAGAGAATGAGGAGAGACGTATTGCCTTTATGAGCTCTCCATTTAAAAATGCAGAAGTCAAGTACCCACCACTAGAGAAGCAATCCTTTGCATTGGTACGAGCAGTGAAGAATTTTAGGCATTACATACTTTAGAGTCAAGTGATGGCTATAGTTCTAGATCCAGCTGTGAAATCTCTTCTCATACAAGGTGAATTAGGAGAACGAAGAGGAAAATGGATGGCCATTTTACAAGAATTTGACCTGGAAATTCACCCAATGAAACTCGTTCAAGGACAAGGTTTTTCAAAAGCGATGGAAAAAGTGGACAAAAGTATTACCTGTCAACAATACACTATCCAATCATTCACTAGGGATCCCTAGTATATAGATTTAATTTTCTTCCTCCTCAATAATAAATGTCCAAAAGGAATGAATGCTACTCGGAGGAGAGCATTGAGGATGAAGAGTGCTTATTACATGCTCAAAGGGGGATCAATCTACAAGAGGAATTTTCAGGGAATTTACTTACGTTGTTTGGATCAACAAGAGGCTAAGCAGGCCATTAATGAATTTCATGGAAGGCATGGAATAGGGCATGGGTTTGCTGATGCTTTGACCCATCAGATTCTAAGGCCAGGCTACTATTGGCCTTATGTATTTAGAGATGCACATCAGCACTGCAGGATTTGTCATATTTGCCAAACTTCTGCACCTAGAGAAAGAAATCTTGCAATTCCTTTGCAGCCAGTATATGAGGTAAGGTTGTTTGCTCAATGGGAACTTGATTTTGTAGGTGTAATTAATCCTAATTCTTCTGCAGGTCATAAATTCATCTTGACTGCAATGGACTACTGTACATGGTGGATAGAGGCTCAGCCCTGCAAGAATAGGACCACAAAGGCGGTCATCAAATTTCTGACTGAGAACATCACAACCAGGTTTGGAGTTCCATTTGCTCTAGTATGTGATAATGGCCCTGCTTTTTCTTCTATTGAATTCATTTCATGGGCGTATGAGCATAAAATTGTTTTGAAGTATTCTTCCAATTACTACCCTCAGGGGAATGGAGTGGTCGAGTCCATGAATAAAAACTTGTTGGAAGTAATAAGAAAGTTGTTAGAAATTAATCGTAGGGACTGGCACACCCAGTTGATATTTTCCTTATGGGTAGATTGAACCAGAATCAAAGTAGCCCTAGGAAATTCACCTTTTAAGTTAGTCTATGGCCAAGATCCAATCTTCCCCATTCATTTACAAATACCTGTTATGAAGTTTATGTAGGAGTTTTACTCCAAGGATGATAGGATCGAAGTTAGACTACTTAATTTGCTTAACATAGAAGAGCAAAGAGATGCTGCTTTGCAGCAATTCTCTAAGCATCAGGCTGTTATCAAACATTGGTTTGAAAGAAGAGCCAAGATAAAAGATTTTAGGATATCAGATCTTGTACTGCTATGGGAGAAAGCTAGAGAAAAGAAGGGAGATCACCATAAGTTTGATAGACTTTGGCTAGGTCCTTATCAAGTAGTTGAGATACTAGTTGAGAATGCTTTTCGTTTAAGTACCTTAACAGGAGAGCTTGTTCCATTTCTAGTTAATGGTCAGTTTCTCAAGCATTATTTTGGTGCATAGAAGGTTTGATATTTTAAAAAAAATAAAAAATGTATTATACTGTATTATATGTAATAAAGTTTCTGTTTTAGTTTTGTCTTTTAGTTTTTGTGTTTTGTCTGATTCTCTTTCTCTTTCTTTGTTTTTGTTTGTTTGTTTTGTTTTGTCTTGTTTCATTGGGGATCCTCATTTTTGTTCATTTCAAATTAAGGGGTTATTATTCAAAGTATAGTGTTGGTACTAGGAGAGAAATTGGTTTAGGTATTTTCATCATCATCATTGAGAAGGAATTCGTTTTGAAACTTATGTTTTATGACCATTCTAGTTTGGGTTTGAAAAGTTATTAAGGATAGAAGATATGTTGTGAATATCAAATGAATTGTGATAAAAAATATGTCACCCAATTAGGAAAAACATTTGCATAAATAGGTACCTATTTGTTTTAGAATGGCTCTACCTTTGATTCAAGTGAAAAATCTGATTCCAAGACTATCATGAAATCCATAGTAGTTCTCAACCCATGTTTCAGATTCATTATGTCTCAGTATTGAGGAAGGTGCATAAAGATTTTCACAAGCAAGGTTTTAAAAAAAAATGAATGAAAGAAAAAAGAAAGAAAGAAAAGGAAAACTCAATATCAAGTGGGAAATCAAGTATCTCTATCGAGGCTATGGATGCCTGGCTGGTAGTAGAGCAATGCTTTGTGAGAACTAGAGGTATCTCCATCAAGGCTATGGACGCCTATTTGGCAGCGGAGAAATACCCGGGATTTTATTGCATGATAGTTAAAAGACTCAACCTATGTAGCTTGAATCTTAGGTATAGTTGTTCAAGAGCAGAGAAAATATCTATGAAGAATGATGCACTATATAGGAACACACTCAAATTCAGAAATAACTCATGAGCACATACATCTAAGATTCCAACTCAAACTTATCCTATTCATAACTAATTTTTTTCAAGTTAAAGTGTTTATAAGACAAGTAGTTTTTGGGTGACTAAAATTTTCTTTGGGTATCTTGAAAATGGGTAAACCATTTTCCCAGCCGAGTAACCATTTGTTATGCCTAGCATAACCACCCCATCTTTTTCCATGGTCAAAATGGGCCCCCCTTTGTTATTTTCATTCCTTAGTTGTTTTTCTTTTTTTATTCTCTCTGTCGGAACTGGAATCGAAACCGAATCGACTTTTGAATATTATTATGAAATTGGTTTTCATTCCCATATTGACAATTTTCTTTTACTTTTGTTGTTTAATCTTTATCAGGGCCAGAGCTAGAATGGAATATTAAGTCGGTTTTTATTTGAAGTTTCAAAATCAAAATTCATTTCAGTTCCACCTTCGCTTTTTGGTCTTTTGTTTTAGACTAAGTCTTTATGTTAAGTTTTCTTATGTTGGTCTATTTGTTTTATTTTTGTGTTTTGTTTTATTTTATGCTTTGTCGGCGGAACCGGAACCGGACCTGGAATGGGAACGAAGTTGGGAAATTTCTCAAGAATCCAAATATGTTTCCGTTCTACGCCCGCAACTGCCAATTTGGTCGTTGACTTTTACTAAAGTCATCAGTAGTAATGGGCCATTTCTTCTATAGTTCCAACTCTGCTCTACTGCATTTAATGCGTTAATAAGAGCTACCATGGGTAGGTAGAAACTCTAAGTTTTACCTTGATTAGGGATTAAATGCATAGTTATTATCATTATTATTAAGAGATTGAAGAGTGAACCATAGTTGCAGTGAAGCTTTGTGTGAGTGAATCGATTGATAAAGAGACTATTGCACACCGATTGCTTCAGGACATTTTCCTATTTATGCGCGTTTGAGGTAGGGTTATTCTACTTTCATTCTTCTTTTATTTACTTTCGCGTTTCTCGTTTATGTTTGTGTTTGATCATTTTTCTTTAGGCAAGTTCTTGTTTCTTAGTAAGGTTTGTGTGTTTTCTTCTTTGCTTTTTTTTTTGTTGTTCTTGGTTTTGTTTGCTTTTATATCCTATTTCTTTGTTTTAAGGCACGGTCGCTTTCACATTTTTTTCATGATCGCATCATGCTGCTTTTGATTTACAGTGAGGTAGATTAAAATTAGGGTTCTACAATAAGATAGATTAAATTAGTGTTTTGCAGTGAGTTAGGGTTTAGTAAAATGATAGTTTTTACTTAAAATCTTTTGCACATTCGATCTGGTTAAAATAGGAAGGGTTAAACTTGTGCCCTAGTTGTTATATCAAGTTTGTTTTAGATTAGGGTTTAAATGCATTTATGTGTTTGCATTTAGATTTAAAAATGATGCCCTAGAATGTACAGTCACCCTAGGTCATATGGGGATGGTCTTATCATGTTATATGTCAACCCCTTTTCGTTTAAAATAACCTAGTCTTTAGATCATGAAGTTATGCATTAAATTGTTTAAAAACATTTATGATGTCATAGTCAACCCTGTCAAAAGTAGGATCGGAATAAATCTTGAACCTTGAATCATGTTTTCCAAAAGGTATCGATTCCATTTCCATCCTATGTCTGGATTTGCTTATAGTGAAAGGCTTTATTTTGAAATAATGATAACCTAGGAAAAAGCGGAAGTGGAACCGAAACGGAATACAAAAATAGAAAATCTGAAGGAAACCAAATTCTTATCCATTCCGGTTTCAATTCCGATCACTATTCCACATTCGACTCTGAGCCCGCTTCTAGTTAATAGAATGTCAATAACAGTTTTTGCTCCGAGTCTGGCAGTATGTGAAAAGAGGATTGTTTAAGATGTTTTCTACTTGGTTCCACCTCCAATATATGTATATAGTTTTAAAGCATGTTTTTGTAATGATATTTAATGATCTAACTAGAGGTTTTGTTGTAGGAAAGCTAAAAGGATGTCAGGAACATCAAGAGAAGTTGTCTAAAGGAACCGGCCTATAGGAAAATCAGAAGCAACAGCTAAACCCAAGAAGATCAAGCCAAAACAGTTACCTTATACTTTAAGGTATAATCACAGGAGTCCTGTTGTCAAAGTAAGCAAAGTAGAATCAGATTGGTCAGACGTCACCGGCACAAATTTGGGCCAATACAATTTTGAGGAGCTTTATTCATAAACCTTTGTTGAAGATATAATAGGGAGGACACAAAGAATTGTTAATTCCGGCTTGGCCCATATCACTTTGTTACCTTTTTCAATCCAATGCCTAGAGTTAATCATGATAGCAATGAGTGCCTACAATCCTGCTACAAGGCAATGCATGGATTCACAAGATAATGTAATCATTGATCTTACTCCTCATATGTTTCAAATTATATTTAATGTCCCAGATCCCAAGAACTTGGTGCAATTGGATGAGGTAGAGGCCCTAGAGAAATATAGAAAATATAAAGAATCCAACAAGTCCCACTTGAACAAAAAGTGGTTAAAAATAAAGAAGAAGTCTCTAACCAAGCTTGCCGACCAACCAAAGAGGGCAGATTTGTACAAGGAGGTATCAAATTTAATAATGATGTTATCAAGGGCTTTTGGGAAGAGAGATGCCTTTCATTACAAGGAGTGGATGTTTTCCTTCATCCAGATAATTTTAAATGGCACCCATCAATTTGATTGACCGATGATTGTATTAGATGGTATTCATGATCAACTGACCAGCATTAGGGAGACTAAATGCTTTTTTATGACTTCTTACATTGTGTATGCAGCAGCAAGATTGGGTATCTTTCCAGGTCTAAATAGAGTAGGGATAATGGGAGTGTTAGATGGACAGAAGAAGGTTTGGGAACATTATAACCAACTGTCTCTATAGGTTGCTGGGACTCAATTCAGAAGTGTTAATGATGCATTCATATATGTGATCATGAACCAACTCAACAGAGATGCAGGGTACAGACTGAGCCAAGAGGCCATGGCATTTATCGCTGAATGGGGATGTTGGTACATTCAATACCCTAGGTATACATACTTTAGGCTAGCTGGTTTTGAAGGTCATCCACATTTGCTACCAAGATGTTGCAATAATAGGATAGTGTTAGTGGAATTTGTATATCAGGCTCTTGGCGTTAATGCCTGGTTTGGATTAAAACATAAGATAGGATGTCACAAGTTCCCCATGAAGTTGGGTGAGTATAGTTGTCAGTATTTGGTAGGAGCAAAGGTGGTCTGCAGTGAGCTAATACAATTAAAGCTAGGTTTATACACAGCTCGTAAGTACATTGACCCGAAGGGTAGGATGAATGCCTTGTTGCCTTCTATTTTTGATAAGCATTTCAATTTATTAGAATATTTATGGAGTGAGCGACAGGATGAGTATGATTTGAGGAAGCAGAATTATGAAATATTACCTGTCTCACTCATGTTAGAGTTTGGAGTCAAAAATGACATTCCTGACACATTGGTGGATGATAGAGTTGTGTTGGGTCCATCTTATGAAGCGTTAAACATTGGAACTAAAAGTCTGGATCCAACTGACTGGGATAGTGAGAAAACTATTGATATTAAACAGATAGGAAGAGAAGTCTTGGATAGAACAGTTCAATGGTTGGTTCTAAGAACCAAAGCTCCTCAAGGACCAGCTCCTAAAAAGGGGAAAGGGTATAAAAGGCTTAAAATAAAGACACCTCTCAAAGAGCCGTTGGAGTTCCTTCCTCCGGATATTGAAGAAATAGAGCTTGAAGCAGCAGTTGATGAGATAGAGACACCAGAAGGAGATGCTCAAATGGGATCAGTTGTTTGAACACCTACCTTAGGTGAATCTTCTACTCAAGTCCCACTTGCAAAACAACAAGGTGAGGAAGCTCAAAAGGGTACTCTTCATAGTATGGTTGAAACTATGAAGGGAAAAGAAGTGGAGATGGAAATTCATGATGTTGGAATAGATTCAGATGAAACTCTGTTAGATAAAGGAATACAATAAAATATGCCTCTAGAGGAGGATATTGAACAAGTAATAACACAAGAGGATGAATGGACATTGTTTGAAGAAGTCAAGAAAGCTGCTGATGAGCAAGCTGGAGAAATAGAAAAGCAAAAGTTGGTTGATGCCAAGACACAAGATGATGCCATACTACAACAGCAACAAATTGAAACTAAGTTAAAGGCTGATGAAGTAGAGAGGCAATAGAGGCAAAAGGAGCATGAGCTCAAGGTTAAGGAAGAAAATGACAAATTAGAATTGATACAGAAGATTCATGACCTTGAGGAGGAAAAGGCTAGACATCGAAGGGAGAAAGAAGTCCTTATGGCTAAGTTGAAGCTAGGTAAGGAAGCTCACAGAAAAGAAGAAGAAGTAGAATGATTATAAAAGGAGAAAGAGGCCGAAGAGATGGTCAGAAAGCAACAAGAAGAAGAAGAAAAGGAAAAAAAGCTTAAAGCTTTAGAGACAAAGAGATTAGAGAAAGAAAAATAGGAAAACGAAAGATTGGAGAAAGAAAAGCTGGAGAGAGGGAGATTAGAAGAGGAAAGGTTGAAGAAGGAAGAAGATAAAAGAGTACAAGAATGAAAGGATAGAGAGGAAGCTGAGAAGCTTGTACAAATGCATGTGGTGCAAGAATGACAAGAGGAATCAAGGGTTGATTCTCATACTCAAGGAAACATGCATCCACCGTCTACTACTACTATTGCCTCTTCTTCAACCATGATGACTATTACTCCAGGAGCTTTGACTTGGTTGAAATTAGACCTTAAAAAGAGAACACGGACACCTTCTCAACCTCTCAATTTGGAGGATATGATTAAGGAGATTGAAAGAGAAAGGCCTAAAAAGAAGGCCAAGATCCTACACTCCACCAAGCTCACAGACAAGGGAGAAATTGTTGCTGAGTGTGCCATACTGATGACAGAAAAGGAGGTAGGGGACATGCAGTTAACAGATTATCAATTAAGTATTGTTAACTTGGGAAGGCCTACCACAGATCAGCAAATGAATCTAATTGATGTGGTAGTTTCGACAACCAGTTCAAGGATGTTAAAGGATAAGCAGAAGAAAGATGAGCTTAGGGCTTAGTTAGATCAATTGCATTCCTTTTTGAAAAGTGTCTCTTTTCCAAGATCACAATAGGTAGCTACTATTGAGACTCCAATTTTCCTAAGAAAAAAGGAGGTAGATGATTTAGTACAAGTAAGGGGAAAAGAAGAGATGTTAGATAGGTGGGTTGACAAGTTAAATCAAGAAGTAGGTGAAATTTTGATCGAAATTTTTGAGGTTCACAAAGGGACGGAAGAGTTGATAGGGGAAATGCATCAATATATTGAAGCATTGGAGAAGCAGGAAGAGGAATATAAAGAATATAGTTAGAAATTGAAGAAGGTTAGTACATTGCCTTTGACTACTCTTCTTGAACAGTCAATACTCGAGGAGGATAATAAAGATTTTATGGAAAAGACCTCTCGTATACTCCGATTCAGAACAAATTTCTTGTGCAAACATAGAAATGAAGTCCAAGATGTTGTCAAGGATCTAACTGAAAATTTTGAGGAGCTGGAGGCAGTCATCACTATCATAGTAGATGTTCATATACTAACAAAAGAAGGCCTCCCTTTGAGCCAGATAAAAGAGAAATGGGGTGAAAGGTTTAAAAGACTCATGCGGAAAGGAGATGATGGTGAAGATCTACTAATAGATCGACTGATGGACATCAAAGAGGAGATAAAGGCTGCTAAAAGAGAATTGATGAAGCTGAAGGATATGAGAGGGTTTGCTGCAATAGAGTTGAAAAGAATTAATTTCGAAGACAGTTGGGTTGATGGGTCGGAATTAGATGTATTACAACAAGTCTTTGCTAGTTATGATGAGTATATTGTAGAACCAAGTTCACATGCATAAATCTCATGCATGCATGGCTTTCTTCTTCTTTGCATGTTGCATGCAGCACTGATAGTTCTTGAAGTGCATGACTTCCTTTTTCTCTTCTATTTTATGTTCTCCAGTTTAACTGAATGTTTAATGTAAGAACTCAAGATCAAATTGATCTAAGTTTCCAAGAGAGTTTTAGTTCTTGAAAAGGTGGATCAACTTAAAATAGAAGAGGACTTCAGATTTTGTACATCTATAAATACCCTTTGGGTAACATATTGTAAGGGTTGGCTGATAGAGAATAGAATTGGCCACTTGAGAGTAGGAGATAGAATTTTCATAGTTGTTATAGAGATGCATTGTTACTTAATTTTTACAGTTGAATAAAATTATAGGTTTACGCAATATGGTGTTAGAATTGTGTTTTACTTGATAAGGTTAATGAGTTATAATCTATCCATTCGCCAGTGAGTGTGTTGAAGCATGATTTGTTTCTTATGTGATGAAATTCATTAGAAGAAACTAGATTTAAGGATTATCTTGTTAGAGGGTATGTGCAAGATCATGATGGGCCAAAAAGTGGTGATATGTAAGTGATATGATGGCCCATGTGGTTGATGACCATTTTTTTACCCAAAATTGATGAAACGAGAAGGGTTTTTAAAGGAGATTCTCATCTTTCCACCAATATAAACTATGCTTTACTTTGAATTTAATAAATAATTATTATTCATTTTCTATTTGAATTACGACTAAAGTCCTAATTGATAGGTTGATTAAAAAACATCTATAAATTTCAAAGAGTATCACATTTTTTGAATCTGAAACATGCATCACATTCTATGCTTCACATACTATAAGATTAAAATTAAAAAAATTGAATTTCATGAATTTTTGACAAAGTTAAGGTGGTCAGACATATGAGTTTTTATATTTTTTAAAATTTGTAAAAAAAATTCATAATTAATTATTTAATTAGAAAAAAATTACAAAAAAATATGCATCACATCGGGACATGAGTCCTCTACTTATATCTAAAATCTTATAAAAAAATATTATCATTTTATTGTAGTTAGGGTGGTTAAACATACACCTACTTCTTATTTTTTCCTTGAAATTTAAGTACTATTGCATTGAAATTTCAAATTTTCACCAAATAGATTTTTTTTTCTTTTTAAATAAGCCCAGTAGTTTAAAAACTACATTAAATTTTCTACAGATTATATTCTTACATATTTTTGAAATAATATAGATAACTTATTCAAATTTTTACGGCAAGTTGTGTAACTTTGATTTTTTGAATTTTTTTGCCACTTAAGGGCCTGTTTTTTCCATGATGATCCTGCACATACCCTAGATTATCAGTGAATTGAAGTTATTGAAGTCTGATGATCTATGATCTTGGCAATAAATGGATGTGTGTTCTTTTGAAATCTTTGAGATAGTTGTGATATGCGAATAGTGGTATTAAATTAAGCACCTTAGATGCATGCAATGGTATAGTTTATTCTGTAAATTGTGTCATGCTTTGGTTTTCGTGATCTATTAGAAAACACTCATTGTTGAAGATATATGTTTGGATGCTAGATAAGTTTGGTTCATGTTTATTGATTTACCCTCTGAACTATCTTTTTCTTTTGTTTGAAACCCCTTTTTTTTATTTACAAGAATAGTTCAATGAATGAGTTATTGCTTGTATTCTTTTGTTACCAGCACAAGCCCCTTGAACATTACAGCTGGATGGACCGATTGAGTGACACCAAATAGTTGAGAACCAACTACCAGGACCTTGGGAGTTAGGCCACTACATGTTGTGTTTATTTTTCGAAGAAATAGAGTAGAAATATTCTATTTACATGTTGTTTGTGTCATTTTCACCATCAACAATACTGCCACCCTGTGGAAGCCTTCTAGTAGCCGACTATAATGCAGTTACCACCATATTGTGGGAGTCTTCAACCTATCAAGCGGTAGTGTGCGTTATATGCAGAATTGGTTGATAGCTGAGGTGTATGCCAAATAGTGGAGGACATTGCTGACTTGGCTCTAAACTCGATGCTAAATATGGCACTAAAATAGGTGCTAAACCTAGTGCTAAATCTGGTGCTAAATCCAACACTAAATCTGGTGCTAAATCCATACCACCATGCTGTGAGAGAATTTTTTACTACCCGACGGTAGTGCAGTGTATATCGCCATACCGCGAGAGGCTTCCAACTATCTGGCGGTAGTGCGGTATAACGCCATCTCATACAAGACTTCTAGTAGTCGAACGGTAGTGCGCTTATTGCCATACTGTGGGAGTCTTCAACTTGTCGAGCAGTAGTGCAAGGTATACGCGGACTTGGTTGACAACTGAGGTGTACGCCAAATAGTGGAGGACGTTCTTGACTTGGATCTAAACCTGGTGCTAAATCTAGCACTAAAGAAGGCATTAAATCCGATGCTAGATCCAATGCTAAATCAACTGCTAAATCTGATGCTAAATCTGGTGCTAAATCCAACACTAAATTTAGCACTAAGTAGCACTTGATTTGGCGCCTACTTGTCTTGATTGGTGCAAAAAATGCCAAAAATGGTGCCAGCCCAATAAATAGCACCGACTTTTTCAAAAAATTGGAGAAAAATACATTAAAAGAGTGGGTGGAAGCAAAAAATAGAGCAAAAAAGGGAGCTAATCATAGGGATTTGTTGTAGTCAAAGTTATCCTCAACTCATCAAAAGCATCCAATTCAACAAATCCCTAGTTCAAGCTTGGAGGCCTCTTTTTGTCTATTTTTAGCAAAATCTGAACCAGCTATCTTTGGAAACCAAAGTGTAGACCGAGGAATCCAATATCCTCTTTCAGATTCTTGAAAACCCACAAGAGGACTAAGTCACCCATAATGGTGAGCTAGTTCCTCTGAGCTTGTGTTTCAGGGACTTTCACATTTTTGACTACCCATTTGACAGAAACCTGTTCCGACCAAGTTTCCCGACAAAAGGACTAGGTCGCCCAACTTGGTGGAAATGTCCCTATGAAGATTTCAGTCATTTTCTAGAGGATTCTAGGGCCTTTCATCTACAAGTTTCCATTTCTAGGTGTACAAGTTTCTATCTTTCCTGTTTCCTTTTTGTTTGCAAGCATTTAGGTTATTTTCTTTACATTGTATGTAGTCTAGAGTTACAGTATTATGTTTACACTTCTTTAGTTAGTTTAGTACTATTTCATTTCTAGCATTCAACCACACGAAACACTCACACACCTCACAAACCCCTTCATTGAATGAACACCCAAAAACACAAAACCATTAGTGTGAAAGAGAGTTATTCTTCCAAAGTTAGCTTCTAAGGTGAAAAACCTTAGAAGCTCATTGGTGAATCCTCTTTCCCTTCTTGTGTATATGTTTTTGGTGGTTCATTCTGGTGAACTCGATGTCCTCACATACTTCCTTTCTGGTTTAGAGTGCATCATTGTCCTAGAATTAGCTTGCATTGCATGCTGCATTAGTGAAATTGCATCCTAGGGTTTTCAAAATTTGTATTAGTGAAGAGTGCATTTAGGTTGCATTTGTGCATGCTAAATCATCAAATCCTTCTGCATTTTTGCATTTTCTTCTTAGCTATGCACCGTACAATACAAAAACCACCTATATCAATCCAAAACAATTGAAATCTCTCAAAAAAATCATCAGGTGCACTAGGTCGCCACTTTGGGCGACCTAGTCTCTTCAGACTTTTGAAACTACCCTTTACAAAGCTAAAAACCCAATTTTTGAGATTTTGTTTGGTGCCCAAACCTACCTGTATCAATAGGCTATGTTTCTGATACATGTATTTTATTAGAATTAGCTTAATTTATCTCATTTCATGCATTGCTTAGTTTCAATTTTACATATACTCCATTTCTTTTTCAGATTGTTACATAGCATAATAAAAAAATTACCTTTTTTTTTCTTTGTGAATTATCACATTGTATTCTCTTCCCCCTCTCCTCTCACCATGTTTTATTTTAAAATATGTGGATTTGATTTGGTTTCAAATGTATTACAAAAATTCAATGAGTTCAATGTAGATGTTAATAATGAATTCATCAAAGCACATGTTAATAACCAAAACATTGACACAATTCTTAATTTTACATTATCCCTCAGTAAGAACCCTTGTGTTGACAATCATAACAATCATACTTGTAATTCTCCATATACCTCTCTTATTTGTAATGAAGGTATTTTTGTGATAGAAGACACAAGTGTTGAAGGTATTGATTGTCCCTATCCTCACCCCCCTTGGCCAACCATTAAACAACAACATGATAAAATCATACACATTTCTTGACATGACCTTACCTAGTCTCCCTAACCATGACCTCAAACTTGCTCATCTCCTAACATCCCTCCTTGATGCAAAGAGGATAGTTTTCTGTTAGAAGATACCTTGCCCAAGGCCCATGAGACTATTGACCCCCCTTCCCTCACGCTCCTCCCCTTTGGGGTAATCTATTCGACAATCATAGTGGACCATCTCTTGATGCCTCCCTCCCATGTGATGAAGCATGTGAATAACCTCTTCCATGCTCTCCTACTAGGGTTGATGGTATGGAACAATAGAATGAGACCTTTGACAATAAAATAGATGCCCTTCTTACCCATCCCCCTCCTCCCTATCTCACCATTGATCATTCCCCTACTAGTGATGAAGTTATTTTAGAAGAACCGCTCCTTGAATGTCAAGCACATGAAGCTTGTAGTTCTTCTAAACTCTCTTCCTAGGTAGGATATCATGATGCAAACCAAGGATACCATTGACTCTCCTCCTCAAGGCAATGTTAATATTATTCAACCTCAACTTGTCCTCTACCCACCTTCTAAACCCGAATTCACTCTCTCCCCACCTAAGCCTAATGTGTTGGAGCAATTGAGTTATAATACCAATGCTCATACACATTACACCCGAAACAACCTACATTCTCAACCACCAACCTCAACACGTTCACCTTCATCCACTCCCATCCTTCATGCTGCCCCTCTCTTCAATTCCTTCGTTAGGGAGTATGAACTTGTTGACCAACTCAGGAATACTCCCGCTAAAATATCTTTATGGGACCTTATTCAAGCCTCCCCTCACTATCACAACCTGACATAGGATGCCTTACAACAAATTCATTTGCCTTCCAATGTACAAACAAATGACATTGTAGCTATGATCTAAGGCTTGAACGATGATATTGTTTTCCACCAAAGTGAGCTCCCTCCTTTGGAAGTGCAAAATAAAGTTGAATCCTTCATGATCATATCTCAATACAAAAGTAGAGGGATCAAGCAAGCCCTTGTTGATAATGGCTCCTCAGTTAATGTGTGTAGTGTCAATCTCTTGGATAGGCTCCATATCAATAGATCAACCATCCAACCTTCCTCCTTATCTCACTAGATTTGACAGTATCAGACAGCAACCGCTTGGTGTGATCACTTTGCCTCTTACAGTTGGAGTGGCCACATTAGACACATCAATCCATGTTATGCCTAATGATGTTTCATCTAACCTCATCTTAGGTAGGCGATGGATTCATGAAATGAATGGCAATGAAGTACATCTATAATAACAAAGTGTACACACTTGATGCTGATTCTGAACCTTACAGTGTCTTATACCTTGAGCAAACAAAATCCAAACCCTTCACCACTACACCAACCAAACCACTAGAACCCGTACAAACAAAGTCCTTTGACAATGGTTGGGGTTCCTTAAACTTCACTCCTCCCCTAATGGGAAAAACCAAGACCAAAAACAAAGACTCTCACTAGGAAACTGCAATCTTGTTAACACAAGACTCAACCGATTCTTCGATAGCATCCAACTCAACTCCTTTAGCCACCAATGCAAGCAATGACCCCTCACCTGATCCAAAGAAGCTTAAAAATATTTATGGAAAAGGTTATGAGATCATGAAGAAACTTGGCTATAGTGGACAAGGTTGTGGTGCTAACGAACAAGGAATCTACAACCCTATAGAGCCTAACATGCAATCAACACATCATGGTCTTGGATTCTATCCTTTCATCGAAATCATCATGCCTTCTTCCAACATCAACACCATCCCAACCCATTCCTCTCACCCAGCCTTCCCAAGTGATCCTTTGACACCAAAAAAGGATTGTTTTCTTAACACCAATGTCATCTCGCAATCTCCTCTTGATTCTAATTTTACACACTCCTCCAAAGGAGTATACAAAATCTCGTAATCTATAGAGCCTTGCGTAGGTATGCCATCCTATACTAAGTAAGATCCTTCCTTGTTACCAACCCAAGGACCATATTCTCCCCTTGATCAAGAGGGAATCTCGTTGAGACTCCTCCAAGATCACTTGATCTCTCTTCCTCCCAGAACTTGAAAGAAATATCCTAATAAACATTCATTTTGTGCTTATCTCCGAGTTCATGACCACTCCACTAATGAGTTGAAGGCCTTGAGTTCCAAAATCCAGCATCTTAAGGCATTTGGTGTCCTTCCATCTATGGGGGAACCTAATTCCTCTAGTTGATATTGATTCTCACCTCAACCTTGCATTCGCTCAAACCTTTTGGCTCACTCTTTCCTTGCACTAAGTGGGGGCAAGGGGTTCATCAACCTTTTCCCTCGTATGTCACTTGTCGTTGTCTCTTTTGACTTGTCGTTAACCTTTCATGAACATATAAGAGCAAGCTTGGGATGTGGATGACATGTCTTAAGTTGACTCGCATGTGACATACACCCCTTCTCCTCATGACCCAACTTGTCAAAACCATATGACTTAGAATAGGGCTTCCCAAACAAGCTCTCATGTCCTCTTCCTCTTCTCTACTTTAAAGAAATTGCTCACAGTACAATGTTTCAAAATTCCTTTAAAGTGGGGGCATACATCACCACTCACATTTCATTGTGTGATCTTCTTTTTCTTATGATTCCTTCTCTTGAAAACATTACACACAATGTTGCTTACGATGACACATCTACATTTTTCCTCTTTTGCATACAAGATGAGCCCTTACGTCTCTTGCATACAAGATGAGTACACTTGCATTTTGTCTCTCTTGGAAACATTAGACATAATGTTCCTTACGATGAGATATTGCATGAACAAAGCAAAATCCCTTTGAACAAAATCAAATTTTAAAACATCACTTTCTTTTGTGGCACCTTATCAAAGTTATCACGAGACATAACTTTGGTAATATGGTTAAGCAGGAAGCCCAACGAGTAGCACAACTTTCCCCATAGCCGTCTTTATGAGTACATACCAACCGTGTGTATGTTTCTCACCTTCTTTTGGGACTTCTCACCCCCTGAATGACCTGATGTTCTATGGCCCCAAATTGAGCACATATTTTACACCCTTTCTCTTCACTTCAAATCTTGTCAAATGTTGCATGATTATGTATCTTTTCTTATTGTAATTCATTCACCTTTGAATGTATTTTTCATTGATGTCGAGCTGACTTAGAATCTCAAATCCTTAGGGGCTTGACCACCTTCTTCATCTTTTCTCATTCTTCACCATCTCCATTGGGCTACTTTAGTGTGAGTTTGAAGCAATTTCATACTCTCACTAAAGTGGAGGCTAAATGTGTCACCAAAAAGTGTGGACTTTGACAATTTTCGCTCATTTGGACCTTTGCTTATGGATTTTGGACCATTTTCAACCTATTTTTACACCTTTCCAAGCTTTGTGACGAAGTGTTGTAAGGTTTTGTAAAACAAAATCACACTCTCCTAGGCTTGTCATCGCCAAATTAACACAATATTATGCCAAAATGACCCCTTAATACACATATATGACCTATCTTAGTATGTTTTCATGAGAGAATCCTGAAAAAATATAATAATCATATTTTAATCTCCGAAAAGTAATGAAAAATTCCTAGGTGGACTAGGTCACCACCTTGGGTGACCTAGTCCCATGTCGCATATAAATTTTAATTTAAAATTAATTTCTATCAAGATTTTGGTCTCTAAAACCCTAAGGTCGGTCAATATGATGTCATTTCGGGAAAATTAGGGCATAACTTGTATAAATAAGCTCCAAAAACCTAATTTATCATTAGGTACCCTCATTATGCACCATCCATTTTCTTCTCCACCTCTCTCTCTCTCCCTCCTTCTTTCTCTCAAGCCAGCTAGGGTTTCACATTCTAAGTCAACAAGATATCTTATTGAAGCACTCAAGGGTTTAATCCTCCATTGCTGCAACTCAAGGTCATTCATCATGGCAAGCTAACAACTCTCTCTCACTCCTTTATTTCATGCTTCATTACTTCATTTATATCTTCATTTAGTTTGATTACTTAAAAGGGGTTTGACCAAGGCAAACCCCTAATCTCTAACCCTAACCCTTGTCTTCTCTTTGCATGTATGATTTGCAAGTTTTTGTATACAGGTTTGTGAAGAAGAAATGTGTTAGAAAGGTTCCCTCAACTCATCAAAAGCATCCAAATCAACAAATCCCTAGTTCAAGCTTTGAGGCCTCTTTCTATCCATTTTCAGTAGAATTTCAACTAGGTATCTATTGGAATCTAGAGTGCAGACCGAGGAATTCAATCTCCTCTTTCAAATTCCCTAAAAAACTAGAAGAGGACTAAGTTTCCCATAATGGCGACGTAGTTCCTCTGAGCTTGTGTTTCAAGGATTTTCATGTTTTTGATTACCCATTTGACAAAAACCTATTCCGATAAAGTTTCTCGACAAAATGACTAGGTCACCCAAATTGGCGGGAATATCCCTGTGAAGATTTTAGACATTTTCTAGAGGATTTCAGGGCCTTTAATCTACAAGTTTCTATCTTTCTCATTTCCTTTTGTTTGCCAGCATTTAGGTTATTTTATTTACATTCTATGTAGTCTAGAATTACATTGTTATGTTTAAACTTCTTTAGTTAGTTTAGTACTATTTCATTTCTAGCATTCAACCACATGGCACACTCACACACCTCACAAACCCCTTCTTTGAATGAACACCCAAAAACACAAAACCATTAGTGTGAAAGAGAGCTATTCTTCCAAAGTTAGCTTCTAAGGTGAAAAACTTTAGAAGCTCATTAGAGAATCCTCTTTACCTTCTTGTGAATATGTCTTTGGTGGTTCAGCTTCCAAATGTGACTTTTTTTAGATTAACTCTTTTGATTAGAGCTATGAACTAAAGGGGGATTTTAAAAGGGCCTCAAAAGCATGCTTAATGTGAATAGACAACAACCAAATAAGACTAAAATAAAGGGACAAGAGCTAATGATAATATGAGATAAGATCTGCCAAAGAAATGAGCCTTAAAACTAAAGATACCCCTGAGAAACATATAGCAATGCTACAACAAAATGACAACCATGAAAACAATCATAAAGGTTTAAATTGGAACCTTGTCAAAGAGTTTTGGAATGGAAACAAACCCTAATCCAAATGGTCCATTCTACCTCTTTTCCAAGAGGATCCAAGTTTAACCAATAAAAACTTAGTCACAAATTTAGGTTTTATATTTTCCTAAAGATTATACCACCGCACATCTACAATAGGAACCACAAGAACAAGGAAATCAAAACCTTTCTTTCATTCCTAGGTAAAAGCACAAACCTATGTCACTTTATAAAGGAATCGACCAACAACAACAAAAATTATGAACTTCAACCACATAAAAGTGGTCTTTATGTTTTGAATTTAAAAATGGTGTAAACTAATGAAATGTAGAACTTTTGATGAAGTTTATTCCTATAATTTTTAAAATTAAAAAAAAATATATTTTCATTATGTGTTTTTTCAATTTAAGGACAAATTTTGAAATGCTGAAAATTTCAAAAAGAAATGACTACATGGGCCGTCAAGAAAAAAATTTAAAAAAATCTTCATTTCTCCCTAATTTGTTTTTCTCCAAATAGGTAACTTCAATATCTATTGCATGAAAAAAAAAAAATCAAATTTTGATATATCTTTTTCTTGTAATAACATTTTAAAGTCAAGCATGTCACAATTTGATAGTTTTCACAGGTTGTCGACTATTTTCAAAAATTTTAATCATTTTCAAAAAACAAATTATACCCTTTTGAAAAAGACTCTCTCCTTTACTAGACCATATAAGTTTTAAAGAATTTTAATATGTTTTACTAATTGTTTTTTAATTTTTAATCAGCATCATTTTTAATTTTAACAACCTACTTGCATTATTTTAAAAATAACATATATTAAAACTAATCAAAACTATTAAAAAATTTAATATTTGGATTCACCACTCCAAGCTCTACAAAACGGTATTTTTCGTTTTTGCAGAAAAACCTTTATGACTAGAGAAATACTTAGTTAAAGTTGAAAGTTTCAGAAAATTCTCAAAAATGCTGAGTTGGCTGCCAACTAGATAGTTTCGACTGAAATGGTTTCTATCGGAAGGGTTTCAGGCCCGAACATATAATAAGCCAAATTGGAAGCCGATTTGAAAGTTAATGGGAATTTTTTTATTTTTTTGGTTTCGATCGAAACCTATTTGGCCGAAACCATGTGTGCCACATATACGCTACATGGTTTCGACCGAAACATTTCTGGTCAAAATTAGTTCGCTCAGAACTATTTATTAGGTTGAAAGTGTGACACAGATTTGTGCTTTTACCCTCCTTATATGACATCACTCTTTAACAATATTTTGACACACTTTCCCAAGCTAAATAGGATATGTGATACCTTTTGTCTCAATGTTGTGTTTTTCTTTGAAATATTGGTAAGAATAAAAGAAGTGTGCAACTTTATGGCAATTTAGGCAAATGTGGAAGGAGGACTTGAATGGATTTTTCTCTCCCAAACATTAAATTTCAAGAAAATTTTTATAGCATTTGGTAGCACCTTATTAGTATCAACACACACAGAAAATCTAGTAGAAACTAAATATTTGGTAGATTTCATGACATTATCAATAGATAAATGTAGACCAAAAGAATTGGAAATATCACAATATCCTTTTGATCTTAATACTCTAAAGAAATCCTTGGGAGTATGACCCAAATATAGACCTTTTTAAAACATTTATTGGTATCATCAAAACTAGTAGACCCATTTTTTAATGAAAGATAAAACTTAAAAAAGAACCTATGGTTGCCCTACAAAATTCTAATGCTTTCCTAAAAATATTTGAAAGAGAATAAGAATAATCCATTTATCATGGTAGCCACCTAAATTTGACTAGGCACATGCCACCCTTTTAAAACCCAACTTTGAACAAAACCTATCTTCATACAAAAGCCTAAGAATTGCCTAAAGTGGACATTCCCCATGTAGAAAAAACCTCTATCAACATAATCATTAAGGAATCTAAAAATGATGCAAGATCTATTCAAATCAGAAGGATCTTAACCCAAAAAATGGTCAAAAGAATACAAGGAAGACTCAAACAGGAATCCACTCGCCACTAGCCTAATAGAAGAAGCCTTAGTTTACACAACACCCACTTTTGAGTCTCATGGGAAGAACGAATTGGTTGGAGCAAATTGGAAGCTTGCAAAGCTTGGGAGGAACAACGAGTTGAAGTTCTAGGAGTGCTAATGTCAAGCAAAGTAGGGAAGGGCTCCATAGAGGAGTAAAACCCAACACCAAATCTTCCATGCAACAAACAAGGCAATGGACTAAGAATCTTCATCTTCATCCCAACCCTAATAGGGCCCTCATAATCACCCCTAACAACAATTAGACCATCCATGACTCCTACAAGTGACTAATCAAACAATATCACATCCTAATCTATGACCATATTCTACTCAATGCCATTCATGCTTTCAACTACCATTCGGTCAAGAACATTCACATCGTGAACAAAAATGATGATTTGAGTTGTAATTTTTTCTTCGTCATCATAACATTGCTTGAAATTCTAACAATCTTAACCAAATATTGTATGTCATAAATAATTTCTTAGAAAACATGTTAAAATTCCTCTTATAAATAAACCACTGAACTAAAAATAGCTCAAAAACAACAAAAGGCATTTTATTTTCAAAATTAATAATCTATATATTTAAAAACTTATTTTTCTTTATAGAGAGTTCTATGGATACTACGACCATATAAATTCTTGGTTATTGCCGGCAGCTTTTGATTTGTTTCGCATCGCCTACCACAGCCAAGAAATAAAGTCGCCTATCTCCATAACTACCGAAAGTTACGGCAGGCGTGTCGCGTAAGCGGGGACCGTATCTTCAATATGGCGTAGCCGTCCCGCTCGAATTGATGTTTTGGTGTGAATAGAATAATCAGCCACGCAATCATAATTGTTAGTTATGAATCGCCGTAAGAAAATAAACTTGCCCAAATTAGAATTTCAAGGTAGCACGGTAGAACCAAAGTGCATGAAATACAAAATTTTGATGAAATATAATCTAGAAACCATGATAGCATGTTCGTTCATAGGAAGGCAACACTATAAAGTCATATAATAATCATTAATTTTTTTATTAATTATTCTTGTAAATTTATGTTCACAAGATTAAATGAATTAATAGGTAGAGTTCAATTAACTCAGTGTTGATCACAATTATATAAACCTAATTATTTAGTATAAGAAATTGTGAATCAATGTGTTTTTAGAAATAATATGTTTTATTACTTATTGTAAATATGGTTTTTTGTTGTGATCATTATATTTTAACATATGATATTATGCATATGATGGCAAAAGGTGATGATAAGTAGATTATTTATATGGATACATAGTTCGTATGAGAAGATGAGAAAGTTTGCTAAACTTGTTTGATGCATACTATGTCTAACTTATTAAAAAAAATGTATTTTCTTATAAATTATGATTCACCCTTATGTATGTAGTCAATTAATGCATTTTGATATCAACATCATTATCTTTTTTTTTGTCATGCATTAATTAGAGAGAAATTTCTTTAATTATTAAGTTAGATGTGTAGATAGAATCCACCATTTCCATTTATTAATGTCGATGTTTTATATTCCATGTAAGGTTTCCAAATATGTTGATCATTTATATCCTACTTTCTTCTTTAACATTGTCACCTTGATTGGAATTCTAAAGACCCTCATCAAAAATTCTCCATCATAAATAATTTCTTACGAAGCATGTGTGAAGTCTACATATAAATAAACCTCTAAACTAAAATTAATAATTGAACGAGATCAACATATAAATTATATATGTAAAAAATTATTACAAAGTATTTGCTTGTGAAGATTTTGTTTCTCAATAGAAAAAAAATAAAAATTCAAAACTTATAATTCATATAATATTTAGAAACTTTATTTACATGTAAATTCATAAAAATTAATTTTGATTTTATCTTTTTCTTAAATAAGAAACATTATAAAGTCATATAATTCAAACATTCATAAATTTTTTAACCATTCACATTAATTTACCACAAGCTTAAATGAATTTGTATCCTTAGATATACTAAAGTAACTTTAATACATAACTAGATTTGATGAAATTCAAATTATTTCATTTATTAGAGCAACTTCTTAGCAATTATAGGAATATGTGAAATAGTGGGACCTATTATTACTTATGTTTTATAGTCACTTATTGATGTATGAGACAAGGATCTTCCATTGATTAGTTTTGTAGGCTTAAATTTATATATCATACTCCAATATCTTAGCAATCCCACTTTTATTTCTTTTTAATTTGTTTCTCCAACAATAATATATTTTATTATATTTGGATAAATAAAATTATCATAAATCTTACTATTAGAAAAGTCAAGTGTCTAAATATTTTTTATTCTTGACAAGAGCATATTTTCATATTTCCACACTATTATATTTTACATCATATTACTTTAATGTTTGGTTGAATAATTCTATAACATTTTTAGTCATAATCAACAAGTTCTATGTGAGTACAATTGTAATTTTGAACCCTCCATTTACATCGATGATAAATTTGGGTTGTTGATGTCTCGATTAGGAAAGATTGGAGATTTTGAAATAGATTGTTTAATATCCTCAAGAATGTTGTTCCATCTTCCATTGATTTTAATACTACACCTTTCTTCAACAAGTTGATCAAAGGAATAACTATCTATGTAAAAGGATACATGAAATTTTAAAAAATAACTTTCCTAAAAAGACTAAATAGCCTTCTTGTGTTGTGGTAGTGAAAGGATAAAATAACCTTCATTCTATCAAAATAAAGAGAAACAACATATTTCACATTATTTATATTTTAAGATTTAGATAATTTCCAAGATCTTAACAACACTACAACAATTTTTATTAATGTTTTCAATGTTCTTATTTTCTCTTGGAGAAGACAATCAATTCATTTGAGTAGTTTAAGGTGATTTGATTGATTAGGTCTTCAGAAGAAATATCCTTTCCCTCTAAAATATTGCACTTGAATTTGAGAGACCATAGTAGAAAAATATCACCCAATTGGTGTACAATAAATTTATATATCTCCTTCATTCTTGAACCAAACTTGATTATATATAAAGAAAATCCATGTATTAGAGATAATTTCTAAGCCCACCACTATTTTTTCAATCGTATACATAGATGAAAATGAATGGTTGTCCTTGAAGGTCACTAAATATTCAATTCCCTAAATTATATGCATAGTTTAGTCTCATCATTCTTCTTTCCTACTGTGTCACAAAAAAGTGTAGCTTTGACACTTTTCACTCATTTGCACCTTTCTTGTGGTTTTTGGCCTATTTTTGCCTAGATTTTATGTTTTAATGTGGCCAACGCATTCACATTAGGTCTTAAACCCTTGCAAATAAATAAGAATTCTATGGTGTCTTACAAAGGTGTTGTGAAGTGTTGTAACATATTTTCCCACTTTTCTAAGAGTCTTTCATCATAATTCAGCTAAACAACCTCTTTTTACCCCTTTCCAAGCATTATTTCAAAGTGTTATAAAGAGTTGTAACAAACTCTCACACTTTCCTAGGATTTTCATCAACAAATTAATCCTTTCTCATGATAAAATGACCCCTTTATGCACTTATAGGTCTTACTTAAGTGTGTTTTGGAAGACAATCCTGAAAAACATCAATAATCATCTTTTAATTCCCAACAACCACTCAAAAATGCCCAGGTGGACTAAGTCGCCACCTTGGGTGACTTAGTCCCATGTGGCATAAAAATCAAAAGTAACTCAAAATTATGGTGGGATATTGTCTCCTAAACCCTAAGGTTGGTCTGTGATGTGTTATTTTTGGGAAATTAAGGCATAACATGTATAAAGAAAGGATTTTCTGCTCATTTTCACCATAATTCTAACAACTCTTCCATTGTAAGTCTCGTTTCTCCTATCTCCTTCTTATATTCATCATTCTTCTCAAGCAAGCTAGGGTTTGAGCATTCTAAGTCATCAAGACATCTTTTTTGAAGCATTCAAGAGCTAATTGCTACACCAACTCAAGATAAATCATCATGGCAAGGTACTAACTCCATTATTTCATGCTCATACTTCATCAAATTTTCTATTCATTTTGGTTTAGTGACCTAAAAGGGGTTTGACCATGGCAAACCCCCATGCCCTAACAATCAACATTTCTCTCTTTCTCTCTTGGTGTGTTTGCAGATATAGGTACATTGAAGATCATTGAAGGCTTTTAAGACTTTTTGAAGATCTCTCCTTGCTTGCAAATTCCAAACATCAACTAAAAGTCACTCTCATGCCTGAAAATCAGAGTTTCAGAAGCAGATACATGTGAAGAACCGAAGTGCAGACCGAGGGATTTTGTCTCCCCTTCTAAATTATTAGAAATATAAAAGTGGACTATGTCAACCCTAATGGTGAATTAGTCCCACTAGAGAATCCTTGCAGTTTGCATATTCAGACACCCTTTAGGTAGAAATGGGTTCTAGATCATAATTTCCAGATCTGGGACTAAGTCACCCAGATTGGCACAAGTGTCCTAGTCAGCTTCTACAACAATTTCATCATGATTCCAAATCATCTTATCCCTCTTCATATTCCAGGTGCACTCCTTCTTATCTACTCTTTTATCTTGTCCTATCTTGTCTCCAATCTATCTTTTTGCATATCTCAATGTGTTTTCAAAAAAGTTGCATTTTTAAGTGTTTAATCTCTTTTATCAATTTCTAGCATTTAGATCATTTCAATCAAACACACCCCCATCACTCACATTAATCTTTGAATGTAACATTATGCATTTTTTTGAACTTGACCTTCAAACACCCTTCTTTCTGATTTGGAGTCCCTAATCCCCCTAAATTTAGTTGGCATCACATTTTTCATTTTCTCTATTACATTCTAGGGTTTCACATTTTTTGCATGCATGAAAGTGCATATACATTGCATTCTTTCATCTCAAATCATTCTTAATCATCCAAAAGTTGCATTTATCTTTCCTCTTCTACTCATACATCAAAACCATTCAAACCAGTTGCAAATTTTTTGGAATTTTGAAAAAAAAAACTAACTGGGACTAATTCGCCATTCTGGGTGACTTAGTCCCTATATAGATTTTTCACTATTTGTCACAACATCAGAATCCTCATTTTTTTGATTTCTTATCCTCCTAGTATCATATACTATAAGTCTGGAAATTTTTGAGAACATTGGATTTATGCATCTAGCTCAAAATCATTAATTTAGGGTAGTCATTCTTAAAATCATTTCATCATTAAATCTGAAAATGCTCACATTTCTGCAATTTTGCATAACATTGATAAAAGTACTTTTCACTTTTTCATATACAATGTGTCTATTCATAAAAATTTTCTTAAGTTTTTTAAAAGTGCTTTTCATTCTTGCATGTACATTATTTATATTCTTAAAGCTTAACATATATTGGATAAAAATGTTTTGTATGTTTGGATATACATTGTTTATTTTGTTGAAACATTACATGAAATGGTTACATGCACTTTTCATTTTTGTTCAAAGAATGTTCATAGCTTACAAATCTAGACATCCTAACAAATATTTCCTATCCTCTCCCTATGAGAGTGTCTTAGTGAAAGAAGATACAACCTTGGACATTCCTAGTGATCATATTTGTTCTTCTCCTAATCTCTCTCCTCTTGGTGATGGAGAGATTTTTGAGCTAGAAGAACCAATCAATGAGAGTTTTGAGAATCCTAGTTGTTTCTCTCCTCTTACTTCTCTTAGCAGACAATATATTAATAAACAAGACATTACAAACATAGGTAATCATGACAATAACATTTTTTCTTCTCCTAGTATTTCTACTAGTTGTGAAGAAAATACTTTGTTGTTAGAAAACACAATTAGTGAAGGCCATGAGAATCTTAGTTGTCCTTCTTCACCTAGGAAAACTCTTATCTTGCATGAGAACTCAATCATTGATCATTCCCCTACTTGTGATGAACTCCTTTTAGAAGAACCAACCTTTTATTCTCAAGAGGAATTGGTTTGTAGTTCTCCTCGAACCCTTCCTCCTAGGGAGGATATCATGATCTAAATGATAAGAATAATAGTGACAATAATAATATTGTATCCTTAGAAGCACATGAAGAGACAATATTAGCATCTCCCTTGCTCAAGGAAGTTAATATTATTCAACCTCAACTCATCCCTTACCCACCATCACACAAACCTCGAAACAAACCCAAACTTGTCCTCTACCCACCTTAGCATAATGTGTCATAGCAGTCAAGTTATACTACCATTGCTCACACACATTACACATGAAACAATCCTTGACCACAAAAACCAACCCCAACCCTATTACCGTTGCCTAATCCAATCCTACCTGCTACCCCTCGCCTAAATTCACTCATTAGGGAGTATGATCTTGTCAAGCAACTTAAGAGTAATCTTGCTAAGATCTCATTATGGGATCTTAATCAAGCCTCCCCTCACTATCAAAAAATGATGAAGAATTCCCTACAACAAGTTCCTATCCCTTCTAGTGTGCAACCAAATGATATAGCAGCTATTGTTCACAAAATCAATGCTGATGTTTTTTTTCACCAAAGTGAGCTTCCTCCTTTGGAAGTGCAAAAAAAAATGACGCTTTTGTAATAATCTCTCAATACAACACAAAAGGGATCAAGAAAACTCTTGTAGATGTTGGCTCTGCCCTTAATTTTTATAGTGTGATCCTTCTAGATAGGCTTGGAATTGCTCGGTCAACCATTCAACCTGATTCTTTATCCATCATAGGTATTGAGAACGTCACAAACAAACCACTTGATGTGAGCACTATACCTCTGACAGTTGGAATGGCCACATTGGAAACAAAAATCCATGTTATGCCTCATGAAGAACTTCATATAATCTTCTCTTAGGCAGATTGTGGATTCATGCAATGAATAGCATGCGTTCCACTCTTCATCATAATATGAAGTACATCTACAACAACAAAGTGTACACACTTGAAGCTGACCCTGAACCTAACAGTTGCTTGAACATTCAGAAACATGAACCAAATCATTTCAACACCTTAACACCAACCACCCAAGTGGAATCCGCACAAAAAATACACAAAGAACAACATATTGAGTGAATCATGAAGCTATTGGATGATGATTAGGGTTCCTTAGACTTCACACCAACATCCTTGGGAGAATATGAGATCATACAAAAATACTCTAAAAAGGGAACCGTAGTCTTGTCAACACAAGACTCGACAGATCCTTTACAAGAATCCACCTTAAATAATTTAGACAAAGAAGAAAACAACGAACAACCACCTAATCCAAAAGAAATGAAAAAGATTTATGGAAAACATTATGATCTTATGAAACAACTTGGCTATAGTATAAAAGGATGTGGTGCTAACGAACAAGGTATCTGCAACCCTATCGATACCTTGTTCATTAGCACAAACCAAGACCATGATTTGTCCCTTGATCAAAATCACCTAACTTTCACCTCACATTACCACTATCCCAAACCAACCTTAAAAGGTAGCCCTTTGCAACACTTGAACCAAACAAAGAAAGCTTCACCTAATGTCAATGTCATCTCGCAACACATTACTGATTTAGATTTTACACACTCCTCTATAGCAACGTATAAAATACTACAATATATTGTGCCTTGTGAAGGTATGAAATTTTGTACTAAGCAAGAGACATCTTTGACACAAGATAGAGGAGCATCTTCTACCTTCGATCAAGAGGGTATCTTGTCGAGACTCCTCCAATATCACTTGATCTCCCTTACTCCAAAAACCCAAAATAAATTCTATTACAATAATTCCTTTTGTGTTTATCACAGAGTCCAAGGTAATTCTACTAATGAATGTAAGGGCTTGAGTAGTAAAATCCAACATCTTAAGGATTTTGGTGTTATTCCTTATGTGGGGGCACCTAATTCCTCTAATTGATACTGATTTTCACTCTACCTTGCATTTCATCAATCCCTTTGGCTCACTCTTGTCCTACACTAAGTGCGGGAAAGGGGATAGTTAGCCTTGTCATCATATGTTACTTGTTATTGTCTCTTTTGGCTGGCCATTAACCTTTCATAAACATATAAGAGCAAGCTTGGGACATGTATGACTTGTCTTAAGTTGACTCGCATGTGACATACTACCCTCTTCATAACATTTCTTATCAAAAACATATGACATGGCATAGGTATTTTTGAACAAGCTTTTATGTTCTCTATTTCTACTTTAAAGAAATTGGTCACAACAATGGTGTTAGCAACTACTTTAAAGTGGGGGCATACATCAACACTCACATTTCATTGTGCAATTTTCTTTTTCCTACAATTCCTTCTCTGGGAAACATCAGGTACAATGTTGCCCATGATGAGACATTGCACTTGTCCTCTCTTACAAACAATATGAGACCATTTGCGCTTTTCCTCTGTTGGAGACATTACACATGATGTTCCTTAATATGAGACATTAAACCAACTAAGCAAAATCCCTTTGAACATTCCTTACACCTGTGATCCTAATAAAGTGTTGCTTCCTAAAATGTGAGATGTTAGATAAAACTAATAGTGCAATGAAGAGAAACAACAAGATAATAGGGCACTTCAATGATTAGCCTAAGAAAATGAACAATATGAAAGCAAGATAGACAAATAAATTGCTGTTATACCTTCATGTTGTTGCTTCCTTGGTTGGCCCTTGATGTTGAAGTCTTGTGTGCTCCTTGGATGGCAATGAAATGAAGTGGATGCAAGATGAATTGATGCAATATGGATGCTAAAATGGGTGAGAGCTTGAATGGCAATTTTGCAAGAGTTTATTTGCAAAAGACTTGATCCTCTAAAATGAAGGAATTGAAGGGGTATTTATAGGCCAAATTGAATTCTCTAGAGAATTCAACGGTTGGGATTGATCCAACAAAGATCAAGATGAAGGGCTATGGTGAGTTGAGGACTCACAAGCCCTCACATCTTGACATGTGGAGGGTGAGATGTCCTAAGGTGGAGTGATGTGGAAATGAGGTGGAAGAGAAGGACAAGAGGTGGAAGGGAAGTACATGAGGTGGATGAAGGACAAGTACCTTTGAGGTACCTTGGGGAATGAGAAGATTTCCTCAAAAAGGAACTTCTTGTCCCCAAATGAGTATGAAAGAGACTTTTGAGGAATTTTAGAATTCCTCAAAAATCTCCATGGGAAAAGGGGAAATGTGTGGGAAGAATAAATGTAAATTAAAAATTTACATTTAATGGAGGATTCATTGGATAAAAGGAGATCTCCAAAAAGTTGGAGATTTGTCACATGTGGGAGATGTGACAAGTCCAAGGTTCTAGAAGCCCTTGGCACATGTGAAGTGACAAGGCAAGGCTTCTAGAATCTTGCATGGGGATGGGAAAGACCTTGGAAAGATAAAAGTGAATTAAAAATTCACATGGGGAAGGGAGTCCATATCAAAAATGGTAAGTGGGAAGGTTGACCAAAAAAGGTAAGCCAAATGTGGCTAATTATTCTGATTAAGGTTATGTAAACACATGGTTAAGGTAATTAATGGGAGATTAGAGGCAAGTGGGAGATTATGGAGGATGTGACACTTAATCAAGATTAAGTGGTGCACATCCTAATCATAGATTAATTAATTTAATCTGGATTAGAAGAGGATTATGGAGAATGTGACAAGGAGAGAGAAAAGAGGAATTAAAAATTGATTTTAATTCAAATGGGTTAAAAGGCTAAATTAAATAATTTGTCATATTTATTTAATTTAGAGAAGAATAGGTTGTAAGGTAAAGTATTTAATTTATTTAATTAGATACTTTAGGAACCTTAGGCAGAAAATGAAATAATGATTAAATAAATTATTTAATCACTATTAATGGAATAGATGAATATAATAGACGATTTTGATCATATGGAAGTGACCAAATTTGGATGTCTACATTTTGCCCCTCTTCGAAGTATCGTTAGAATAACAGTACTTCGAAGAAAAGAAAGTGCAGATGACTACAAGAAGTGACTGAAAGGAGATGCCACAGCATGGGAAAGAGGATTTGAGTCGTTTAGTTAATGAGGAATGGATGAAGATGCCCCAATTGTGGAAGGTGGTTATTATGGTCGGAAAAAATTGTAAATGTGAAAGGTAGGTATGCTTCCTCGAGAGGGCGATGCGGAAAAAGAGAGGGGTCCCGGGTGACCTCTCGATAGGAAGAAACAGATGGTATAGTTGGAAAGAGGGAAAAAATTAGGCAAGTTTTCCTGTTGAACGAAGTCAATCGAACAAACGGGGTGCAAATGGCGGCACCGGGAAGGGAAGTGATTAGTTAGAGGAATAAAATATTAAATAAAAGGTAAAAATACCTTTTAAAAGGGGAGGGAAAAGAGAGGGGTCCCCAAAAAAATCTCCCAATAGAAAGAAATGGAGGGTATGGTTGGAAAGAGCTCGAAAAAATAAGCAACTTTTCCTTTTGAATGAAGTCGATCCGACGCACGGTTTGCAAATGGCGGCCCCGGGAAGAAAAAGGAGAAAAAGTGTTGTAGAGGGGCGAATTTGCCCCACTGCAGAAGGGGCGAGTTCACCCTAGGAGGGCAGGTTCACCCCAGGAAGGGGCGAGTTCAACCCCGGAGGGGGCGATTTCACCCCAAGAGGGCGGGTTTGCCCCAAGAGGGCATGTTCGCCCCGGGATTGGGCGAGTTCACCCTGGGAAGGGGCGTGTCCACCCCTGGACGAGGCGAGTTCACCACGGGAGGGCGGATCCGCCCCAGCCGAGCCGATCGAGGGTGGGTCCACCCCGCTACAGGGGGCGGATCTGCCCCGCTACAGGTTGAGGGTGGGTTCGCCCCTCTATAGGGGGTGGATCTGCCCAACTACAGACCGAGGGCGGGTTCACCCCAACAGTCTGAGGGCGTGTTCGCCCCGCAGGCGGGAGGAAAGAGGGAGGGGGAAGAGGAAAGAAAGAAAGAGAAGAAGGAAAGAAAGAAAGTGGGGGGAGGAGGAAGAGAATGGGGAAAGGATGAAAGATGAGATGAGGAAAGGGGATATGAAAATGATGATGTAAGTTCATGGATGATGATAAGCGATGGGAGATAAAGGCGAGCACAAAAGAAATATGATGTTGCCCCAGACAAGTTGCAGAAGTGCGGATACACCCTTTGGATTGCTACAGAAGTGTGAATACACCCTCTGGATTGCTGCAGAAGTGTGAATATGCCCATTTGATTGCTGCAGAAATGCGAATACACCCTTCTGATTGCTGCAAAAGTACGAATGCGCCCTCTAGATTGCTGCAGAAGTGCAAATACGCCCTCTGGATTGCTGCAGAAGTGCGAATACGCCCTCTGGAGTGCTGCGAAGGGGCGGATGAGTGATGAAAGATGAAAGGATGTGGGAAAAGATGAGAGATGAGATGATGAAAGGGGATATGAAGATGATGATGTAAGTTGATGGATAAGAAATGATGATAAGTGATGAGAGATAAATGTGAGCACAAATGGATGCAAGAAAAAAAATGTGATGTTGCCCCAATCTAGGTACAAGCCAGGTTGGGTGGATGGTTGATGGAGTGTTGTTGATGAGGACATGATACATCCCAAAACAACACAAGGATAGGGAAGGATACATCCTGATGAGGATGAGGATGAGTGTTGTTGACGAGGGAATGATACATCCCAAAACAACACAAGGATAGGGAAGGATACATCCGGATGAGTATGAGGATAAGCGTTGGTGATGAGGGAGTGATACATCCCAAA
Organism: Sequoiadendron giganteum; assembly: GCA_007115665.2. Lineage (NCBI taxonomy): Eukaryota > Viridiplantae > Streptophyta > Pinopsida > Cupressales > Cupressaceae > Sequoiadendron > Sequoiadendron giganteum. Next base: position 512,109,050 of record CM021108.1, on the reverse strand, counting down.
ACAACACAAGGATAGGGAAGGATACATCCCGATGAGAGTGTTGTTGATGAGGGAAGGATACATCCCAAAACAACACAAGGATAGGGAAGGATACATCCCATAGATGATAATGATGATGATGATGATGAGGATGAGGATGGGGAAGACATGCAAGATGATGGAATGGAAAATGACATGTAATCCTAATGCAATTTTCCATTCATAGAGCACTGATTTTTGCTATAGCATAAGACACTGGGCATCAGGGTATGTAAACCAAGACGGATTAGTGTTCAATGTATAAAACAAACACAACAGACACGAAGGCTATTCCAATACCCCAAAATTGTGATGACTTTGGTCGGGCCAGGTATTGGAATAACCGCAAGCACAAAAGGATGCCCTAGTGTAACACAAGACCTCAGGGTGGGTACTACGTGGGACAACCAAGAAGACAAAAACAAAGAAAAAGATCAAGATACGCCCCTATGTTTACTAGTCAAAGCACACCATGATATGATGGATCAAGGTGACCATGACAAGTGATGATAGGGAGCTCAAATGATAAACAAAATGTCAAAAACATCAAAAGATCACAATCAAGTTTGAAATGTCCTTTGCCATAGGATCAAGATGATGGATGGGGTTGATGCAGTCTGTTAGGAAGGATACATCCTGTTGAGACCAAAGGTGGAGAAGTAAATTAAAAGATCAACATGACTTAGGATACCAGAAACTGATTGGATCTTGTGATACAGATGACCGTTGTTTGATAAGCACTAGCTCGGATAGGGACATACTTGATGACACGACAAGACGACATGATGACAGGATCAAAGGACAAAAGGCAATAAAAACCCTAAAGACCTAGGGGCTCAAGGGTTGATCAAAGATCAACCTTGCCTATGTGAAAGCACAGAGCCCTCGTAGTTCGATAAGAGACCATGGATAAAAGCAGAAAGAGGAAAATGAAGACCTCGATGGAGGGCAATGATCAAATGAAAAAAATGCCCAGGGGGTGGACCAAATGATTGACCTTGTCTATGTGAAAGTGCAGGGGCCACGTAGCTCGACACAAGGCCAAAGATAGACGATGGAAGAGACAAGACAGACAAAATATAGAACCCCAGGGGCGGATCAAATGACTGACCTTGCCTACGTGAAAGCACAGGGGCAACGTAGTTTGACCAGAGACCGACGACAGATAATGGATAAGGGATGATGAGATGACCAAGATAAATGGATAAAATGATGGAGTGGATATGATGAGCTAGGATAGGCCATAGGATTGGATAGGATGATGGTTGATATGTGTAAGATATGTAGGATGTGAAGCTTAGGGATGGGATAGGTAATTCAGATCATTAGAATATGAATTTGAGAGGTGATACGATGGATAGATGAGTGATGAAGATGTGAGAAAGATGTGGTAAATAGATAGGAGGGACAAATGATGATGTGAATGGCATTGGGTTCCATGCGGGTAGCCTAGAGCTAGTGACCAATGACAAGGGATAATAGAGGGAAATGGATGGATGGATAAGAAGATGCTTGGGTAGGTGGATGGATGAGATGAAGATTGAGGGAATATTGTAAAGATGTGAGAAATAGATAGGATTGATGATAGTGAGATATCAAGTCATTGGATTGCATGAGGGTAGCCTATAGCTAGAGACCAATGACAAGGGACTATGAGATGGAAGGAAAATGGATGGATTGATGGATGGATGGGGAGATAGAAATATTCTAGGATATATGGATAGAAGGATAAGGATTCAGAAAGATGACATGGATTATTGGGTAGATAAACGGATGAGGAGATAAGGATGAAAAGATGGAAAAGGATTTGTGGATGGGTAGATAGGAAGATAAGGATAGGGAGATGTATTGGATGTTTAGATAGAGGAATGGGGAGATGGAGAAGATTACCTGGCGGAATGGATGGACGATGTCTCCAAGGACCCAATTGCAAATAAGGAGATGCCCCCACTCTATATGTGTCATGCATGACGAGGCAAGAGGGATAGCAAGATGGGTGGATAAGGGAGGGAGATGGGCAATGGAAGATAGATAGAGGTGGATAAGGAATATGATAGTGTATGGATGGGAATATATGCCAAGAGGTGTCCAAAGCATGTATATAGGTTTGCCCCTACATTTATCAAGATCACAAGGAAGAGGGAGGAAGTGGGATAAATGGGATAGGATGGATAGGATGCAGAAGATAGGTAGATGTAGGAGATGGAGGAAAGGAATGCGTAAGTGGATGTTGCCCCCAATCGTGGAACGAGATGAGATGGGGAATTTACGCATGATGCTTGTTTGCCAAGTTTTCATCATGGTACGTATCTAAGGCGCTTGTTTGCCAAGTTTTCACCATTGGACGAATGATTTTCTCTTTATTATTTTTTTGTTTTTTGTATTTTTCTGATTTTTTGGACTAGGATGTGGACGAAGATGGATAAAGATAGGGATATGGATATGCGGATTTTTAGAGGAAAATTGATAAGGATAGGGATGAAGGACTCATGCATCAAGTTCCATATGAGGTAATAAGAGCCCATGTTTGAAGTGGCCAGCGGATGTTGGTACAACCCTATTAGACTGGATGGTTTATGCAAGAGGATGGATTAAAGGAATTTGATGGGAGAGATAGAGAGGATAGTGGAGGGGATGTGGGAAAGTGTATGGATGTAATGATGGAGTGGATGTATGATGGGGGAAGGTGTTCAGGACCAACATTGGCACATGTGATGGTGGATGCGAAAAGATAGGTGGATGAATAGATGGAGAGGGTGGCGATAATGGAGGAGTTGGGATAGTGATTTTTGGGATGTAGGGACCCAAAATAGATTTAGGAGATGGAGGAGGTGAATGGTTTTGTGGAGAAATAACAACTTTGGATGTCATTATGGACTTTTCAATTGAAGGTATGGCACCTTTTTTCTTTGGGATCCACATGGTTTTTATTTTTGTTTCGGTGGGCCTTTGTGGCCTTTTGGATTGATTTGGATTTTGGACTCGATTTTTCTGTTCTTCAACATGTCTGTGGAAGGGGACATGAGGAGCTTTAGATTCATGTGGATGTTTGGATTTATGTATTGTTGCTTTGGTATCCAAAGTTCTTATAGTAGCAAGGGGATAGATGCGAGGAGATGGATGATGGGGAGTGATGGAGGTAGGCATTTGATGAGGAAGTGTGGATGGATAATGTGTAGGTATGTGCCTTTGTTGATCCTGATTAGGAGTTATGAAGGTAGGATTTTTATGCTGTGTATGAGGGAGAGGGGGTGATTTTGGGATGTAAGGACCCAAAATAGACTGTGTATATGGAGGATGTGCGGGTTTTGATGGAGGGATATAAGAAACCATAGTACATGAAGGATGAGCAATGATGGATGGAGGGACATAAGGACCCAAAATGGATTGAGAGGATGAGGGAGGAAGATGGATGGTTGTTTTTACGTAGTATGATGGAGGAGGGGGGATGGTGGCATATGTCTTGGCAGAACGATGGGAAGTACCTCTTGTGCCTTTAGAAGAGGATCGTTTAGGATGTATGAAGGTTGTACCAACATCTTTAGAGTGCAAGTTTTGGGAGAGGTATCCAAGATCATGTGTGCTTGGATGTTCTTTGAATTGAATGGGTTCTAAAATACCTTGCTCATGAAGGCCTAAACCTTTTCCTTGATAGTTCATGTTCTCAAGCATATGATCTATTGTAGGATGCTTATTCTTTTGGAAGAATGATGCGATTGCATTATTAGGTGAAGGAGGATGGGTGGTGCATATAATTTGATTTTCTTCGACAAGAAGACCACCATGGATGCACGTAATGTTACCAAGGTGATACAAAAGTGGCATTGGGATGGTAAGATTAGATGGCAATGAAGGATCATGCGATGGAGATGAGGGGATAGCCGCATCAAGAGGAATGAGTGATAAGGGATCACGAGAGGTAGTGGATGATAAGGGCTCATGAGATGGAGTGATTGGCTCTTGAAGGAAAATGGGATCATGGGATGGAGTGGAGGAGATAGTGTGATCTTGAAATGGGGTGGATGGGAGGATAGGATCTTGACATGGTTGAGGATATGGATCAGGAGATGAAATGGATGGAAGACGATGTTCTTGAGAGGGAGTAGATGTGATGGAGTGATCTTGATTTGGACGAGGGGATATGCTTGTATGCTTAGGATCAAGCTCTTGGCATGACTCATCTTGTGTGGGATGTATGATGATGGAAGAGTGTTGGAGGGACTCCTCAATTGGGGGAGAGAGGAGGATGGAGGATTCATGAAGGTCATTGGATTGAAGTTTGTGAATATTAGGACTAGGAGGAGGGGATTGGATGTCTTCAATGGATTCGGTGGATCTAGTAGTAGAATATGGGGATTCAATGGATTCGATGGGTTTGACCGGCTCAATCATGTGGATGGTGGTAGGAAGGGTGATGAGAGGGATAGGTGTAGGATGGAGGAGGGCCTCATCACTAGTGATAGTACATGATAAAGTGGGAGTGCATGGTGTCTCTTCTTGCATGAGTCTTTGGGAAACATTTGGAAGGGTGTAGGATTAGGTAGAGTGATGGGAATGTATGGGGGATTAGGATTAGATGTAGGGATGGAAATGGATGTAGGACTAAGCAGAGATGGAGGATTAGGATGAGATGTGGGTAGGGGATTGAATGTAGGACTAGGATTAGATGTGGGTAGGGGATTGAATGTAGGACTAGGAGGAGATGGAGGATTAGGATTAGGATTAGGAGGATTATATGATTGGATGTGTGGATGAGGATTAGAGGTAGAACTAGGAGGAGATGGAGGATTAGGATTAGACGAAGGGATGGGACTAGATGGAGGACTAGGAGTGATTGGAGGATTAGGATTAGATGAAGGGATGGGATTGGATGTAGGACTAGGAGTGGTTGGATGATTAGGATTAGATGAAGGGATGGGATTGGATGTAGGACTAGGAAGATATGGAGGATTAGGATTAGATGAGTGGATGGGACTAGATGGAGTACTAGGAGTGGTTGGAGGAGATGTAGGATTATGATTAGATGGAGGATTAAGATATAATGTGATGAAAGGGAGAGTGATGTAGGAAGATGTGGATGTTGGATTAGATTGGGATGGGGAGTGATAGTAGGAAGATGTAGATGAAGGATTAGAATGGGGAGATGTGGAATTAATGTAGGGGTATGGGGATGGGGGATTGTGATAGGAAGATGTGGATGTTGAATTAGAATAGGAAGATTGAGGTGGTGAACCATTGTAGGAGGATATAGATGGTAGATTAGGATGAGAGAATTGAGATGGTGGGTGAGGATAGGAGGAATATTGGGATTGATGATGATGAGGATAAGAGGAAGTGGATGTTGGATAGGATAGAGGTTGAAAGGGAGGACATCATGAATATGTCGATGGTGAGGATGTTGGATAACCCTTGTCAAGGGTAGAATAAGCACCATTATTATATGTGGATGAAGGCATGGTGGGATAGTTTGAAGAAGTAGTGGGATTTTGGGAGGTGATTGGAGAGAACTTGCTAGCAATGATAGCGTCAAGGGAATCTATATAACAATCTTCATGATCAACAAGATTTTCATTATCGTCCTCAATGGAGTTAAGATTCCCCTTGACTACTATTATTGGTCGTGTGAGAGGGGGATAAGGATTCATGATGGATATAGATTAGAAGGAAATAATAGATGATGGCTTAGAGAATTAGGATGGATTGAAAGCTCAGATGGGGATTGGATGAAAGCTCAGATTGGGATTGGATGAAAGCTCAAATTGGGATTGGATGAAAGCTCAGATTGGGATTGGATCATAGGATATGATAGGATTGGTTTGAAAACATGATCATGGGTTTCAACTAGAGGACGTAAGATGTTGACAATCAGATTTTTGCCAAATTTGGCAGTTTTCAAAAAATTTCAAATTTTGCCATTTTAGGAAACTTCGTAAGCATACGTTTGAGAGTCCAATTTTTTCCACAAAATACCCAATACTAAGATAGGATGAATTTCCAACTAACATCGGAAATATGAGACATGCATTCAGAGTTATTAACGGAATAGTTCATCAAAACTGGAAATTTAAAAAAAAATAAATGCTAATTTATGATTTTGAGGGTCAAGATGAAAGTTTGAGGCTCTGAAAACGTGTCAAAGGAGGATCCAATGGACTTAGTAGTCTATTGGGAATCCAAATGCCAGCTCCTAATGCAACCACCCATAAAATTTCAGCAAAAACCCACATCCGAGTCAAAAGTTATGGCCTCCGGAAGTTTCGGTATAAAAATCAAAAATTTCAAAAATGAAGTCTAGATGATTGGGATGGATGATTTGAGGATAGATATGGACTCCAATGATGTTCTAAGAAGCACTTATGCAATCTGGTCAATGAAACATTGATTTTCAGAAAATGTTGACGCATGCTTGGACAGGGAAACGACCATTCAGAATGGGTGATCGGATATTCAGATTAGATATATAGATGGTCGGGAGGGGTGAATGGGGGCTTGGAATGGCCAAATGAAGGTTTGGATTTATCAAATGGTCAAATGGAGGCTTCAGGGATTTGAACGGAGGTTAAATGGGTGAAACAAAAGGCAAGGTCGCCCCTCTGCAGAAAATAGTTGAAATAGAGGGCAGGGTCGCCCCTCTACAAAAAATAGCTGAAATAGAGGGCAAGGTCGCCCCTCTATAGAAAATGGATGAAACAGAAGGCAAGGTCGCCCCTCTGTAGAAAATGGTTGAAATAGAGGGCAATGTCGCCCCTCTATAGTGAAAATTTGAACTTGGTTTGGATAAAGAATTTTGGCAAGGACTTAAAATGGTTTAATGATAGTTTGACTTACCAAAATTTACTGGTTCCTCATATAAAGACACTTTGAACAAGCACAATCCTATGATTAACGTTTTAACAGGTATGGCCAGCAAAGGTCTTACTCTAGGATGAACAATGTTTCTAGGGAGTCCTCGATATACACTCGGTACGTGAGGCACAAACCATGAACACCAGTCCGTCACAAGCATGAGTCGGGAGCCCCAGCGAGATATTGAAAGGCTCGGACCAACTCTTCACGTCTATCTAGGTATCACCCTAGCTTTGATGCTCCACCAATTACGATGCAACTGGATTGGGGTATAGCTTTGGTTCTCCCCCCTTTATATACCCTACCGGTACGCATGGTTGGGATCGTCCCTTGGGGTGATGAAATCCCCAAGCAGGTCCCGCTAAGAAGATGACACTAATTGTTTCCAACTACCTCCTTCGGATCTACACAACATGCAAAGGAGGAAAGTGAAAACAAACTAATTCCCCCTTAGGGTAAAATAAGTAAAATAGACACAACAAACAACAAATATTACTTTCCCCTACTTATACTAAGTACCTAGATAAAGTAGCAACGAAAGACTTTTAAAAATCGGAATAAAAAGGAAGGTCCTGCAAGGAAATGTTAGTTGTTTATCTTCTTGCCCTTCTTTGTGATGTGCAACAAATCTGACTTCCTGAATGTGCTATTAAGGGCAGATTCACCTCTTTGCAGAAAATAGTCAATCAGTAAAGGGCAGGGTCGCCCTTTTGCAGAAACAGTCAAAAGGGAAAAGTCGCCCCTCTGCAGAAAACAGTCAGAAAATAGTCAAAAAAGGGCAAGGTCGCCCCTCTGCAGAAAACAGTCAAAAAGGGCTAGGTCGCCCCTCTGCAGAAAATAGTTAGAAAATAGTAAAAAAGGGCAAGGTCACCCCTTTGCAGAAACAGTCAAAAAGGGCAAGGTCGACCCTGTACAAAAAGTAGTCAAAAGGGCAAGGTCGCCCCTTTGTAGAAAATAGTCAAAAGGTCAAGGTCGCCCCTCTGCAGAAAATAGTCAGAAAACAGTAAAAAAGGGCAAGGTCGCCCCTCTGTAGAAAATAGTCAAAAATCAGCCTAAAAGGGTAGGGTCGCCCCTCTACAGAAAACAGTCAGAAATAGCCTAAAAGGGTAGGGTCGCCCCTCTGTAGAAAATAGTCAGAAACAGAGGGCAAGGTCGCCCCTCTGCAGAAAATAGTCAGAAACAGAGGGCAAGGTTGACCATCTGTGGCGTCCGAGAGGGAAAGTTCGCCCCTCTGCGACCTGAATCTGCAAACAAGCAAACAACAAAAAATGTGAAAGAAAGAGACCCCTATGTGGGTCCCACCGGGCATTCCAGAAATGTGATCCTAATAAAGTGTTGCTTCCTAAAATGTGAGATGTTAGATAAAACTAATAGTGCAATGAAGAGAAACAACAAGATAATAGGGCACTTCAATGATTAACCTAAGAAAATGAACAATATGAAAGCAAGATAGACAAATAAATTGCTGTTATACCTTCATATTGTTGCTTCCTTGGTTGGCCCTTAATGTTGAAGTCTTGTGTGCTCCTTGGATGGCAATGAAATGAAGTGGATGCAAGATGAATTGATGCAATATGGATGCTAAAATGGGTGAGAGCTTGAATGGCAATTTTGCAAGAGTTTATTTGCAAAAGACTTGATTCTCTAAAATGAAGGAATTGAAGGGGTATTTATAGGCCAAATTGAATTCTCTAGAGAATTCAATGGTTGGGATTGATCCAACAAAGATCAAGATGAAGGGCTATGGTGAGTTGAGGACTCACAAGCCCTCACATCTTGACATGTGGAGGGTGAGATGTCCTAAGGTGGAGTGATGTGGAAATGAGGTGGAAGAGAAGGACAAGAGGTGGAAGGGAAGTACATGAGGTGGATGAAGGACAAGTACCTTTGAGGTACCTTGGGGAATGAGAAGATTTCCTCAAAAAGGAACTTCTTGTCCCCAAATGAGTATGAAAGAGACTTTTGAGGAATTTTAGAATTCCTCAAAAATCTCCATGAGAAAAGGGGAAATGTGTGGGAAGAATAAATGTAAATTAAAAATTTACATTTAATGGAGGATTCATTGGATAAAAGGAGATCTCCAAAAAGCTGGAGATTTGTCACATGTGGGAGATGTGACAAGTCCAAGGTTCTAGAAGCCCTTGGCACATGTGAAGTGACAAGGCAAGGCTTCTAGAATCTTGCATGGGGATGGGAAAGACCTTGGAAAGATAAAAGTGAATTAAAAATTCACATGGGGAAGAGAGGAATCTTGGTTGAATAAATGTGAATTAAAAATTCACATGGGAAGGGAGTCCATATCAAAAATGGTAAGTGAGAAGGTTGACTAGAAAAGGTAAGCCAAATGTGGCTAATGATTCTGATTAAGGGTGTGCAAACACATGGTTAAGGTAATTAATGGGAGATTAGAGGCAAGTGGGAGATTATGGAGGATGTGACACTTAATTAAGATTAAGTGGTGTACATCCTAATCACAGATTAATTAATTTAATCCGGATTAGAAGAGGGTTATGGAGAATGTGACAAGGAGAGAGAAAAGAGGAATTAAAAATTGATTTTAATTCAAATGGGTTAAAAGGCTAAATTAAATAATTTTTCTTATTTATTTAATTTAGAGAAGAACAGGGTGTAAGGTAAAGTATTTAATTTATTTAATTAAATACTTTAGGAACCTTAGGCAGAAAATGAAATAATGATTAAATAAATTATTTAATCACTGTTAATGGAATAGATGAATATAATAGACGATTTTGATCATATGGAAGTGATCAAATTTGGATGTCTACAACACCATTTAAAAAGTCATATTCTTTTGTGACACCTTATTAATGTTATGAGGAGGTATAGCTTTGGTATGGTTTGAGCAGGAAACCCAACTAGCAACATGACTTTCCCCATAGCCACCTGTGTGTGTGTGAGTGCATACCAGCCACGAGTGTATGTTTATCACCTTCTTGTATAGCGATGAGTGTATGTTTCTCACCTTCTTGTACTTCTCACCCGACAGACAACCAAGAGTTCCTTCGCCTCAAAGTGAGTATGCATTCTTGGATAAACAAACTTGATCTAATCCACAACTAGCTGGACAAATGGTCTAAGCTTGATCCACCTTTTTGCTTTCCTTCTTCTCTTCCTTCTAGTTCTTGTCATCACATGATTGTGTATCTTGTTTTGCTACAAATAATTCACCCTTGAATGTGACCCTTTTCACTTATGTTGGTTTCACTTAGAATCTTGAATCCTGGGGGCTTGACCATCTCTTTCATCTTTCTCATTCTTCACCATTCACATTGGCACCACTTGGCTACTTTATTGTGAGTTTGAAGCAAGTTCATCCGTTCACTAAAGTGGGGGCTAACTGTGTCGCAAAAAGGTGTAGCCTTGACACTTTTCACTCATTTACGCCTTTCTTGTTGTTTTTGGCCTAGTTTTGCCTAGATTTAATGTTGTAATGTGGCCTACACATTCACATTAGGTCTTAAACCCTTGAAAATCAAAAAGAATTCTATGGTGTCTTACAAAGGTGTTGTGAAGTGTTGTAACATATTTCTCCAATTTTCTAAGACCTTTTCATCATAATTCAGCTAAACAACCTCTTTTTACCTCTTTCCAAGCCTTATTTCAAAGCTTTGTAAAGAGTTGTAACAAACTCTCATAGTTTCATAGGCTTGTCATTAACAAATTAACCCTTTCTCATGATAAAATAACCCCTTAATGCACTTATAGGTCCTACTTAAGTGTTTTTTAGAAGACAATCCCGAAAAACATCAATAATAATATTTTAATTCCCGAAAAACACTCAAAAATGCCCAAGTGGACTAAGTCACCACCTTGGGCGACTTAGTCCCATGTGGCATAAAAATCAAAATTAACTCAAAATTTTGGCAGGATATTGTCTCCTAAACCCTAAGGTCAGCCTATGATGTGTTATTTTTGGGAAATTAGGGCATAACATGTATAAATAAAGGTTTTTCCTCTCATTTTCACCCTAATTCTAACAACTCTTCCATTCTAAGTCTCATTTCTCCTATCTCCTTCTATTCATCATTCCTCTCAAGCAAGACAGGGTTTGAGCATTCTAAGTCATCAAGACATCTTTTCTGAAGCATTCAAGGGATAATTGCTACAAAAACTCAAGATCAATCATCATGGAAAGGTACTAAATCCATTATTTCATGTTCATATTTAATCACATTTTCTATTCATTTTGGTTTAGTAACCTAAAAGGGGTTTGACCAAGGCAAACTCCCATGCCCTAACAATAAACATTTATCTCTTTCTCTCTTGGTGTGTTTGTAGATTTAGGTACATTAAATATCATTGAAGGCTTTCAAGACTTGTTGAAGACCTCTCCTTTCTTGCAATGTCCAAACATCCACTAAAATTCACTCTTAGGCCTAGAAATCAGAGTTTTAGAAGAAGACGCCTTACAAGAACCAAACTTCAGACCGAGTGCTTTCATCTCCCCTTCTAAATTTTTGAAAATACAGAAGTGGACTAAGTCACCACTAATGGTGAATTAGTCCCACTGGACATGCCTTTCAGTGATTTTTGTATATTTAAACATCCTTTAGGTAGAAACAAGTTCCAGACTAGTTTTTCTAGATCTAGGGCTAAGTCACCCAGATTGAGACAAGTGTCCCAACTAGCTTCTACAACAATTTCATTAGAATTCAATACCTCCATCTTATCCCTTTTCAGATTCTAGGTGCACTCCTTATCTTCTGTTTTATTTTGTCTTGTCTTGTCTTCAATTTATCTTTCTGCATATCTCAATGTGTTTTCAAACAAGTTGCATTTTCTAAGTGTTTAATCTCTTTTATCAATTTATCTTTTTGCATATCTCAATGTGTTTTCAAAAAAGTTGCATTTTCTAAGTGTTTAATCTCTTTTATCAATTTCCAACATTTAGATCATTGTACTTAGACAAATTTCAATCACACACACCCCCATCACTCACATTAATCTTTGAATGTAACATTACGCATTTTTGTATCCCTCTCTCCTTTTAGGTGAAAACCCTAGAAGTGTTAGGGAACCCTAAGGTGATATGAAAATCTTCATTACACCTACTAGCACAATAATAAATACCTAAGCGTAGTTGTGTGTAGGTAATCATTCCTATGAAGTTGTTTCCTAGTTTCTAGTCCATTATGTTCCTAAATGTGTCCAATTTTTTAATCCTAGTCACAAAATGAGTATGAGTATTGTCTAGCATCAAAGTTTTCCAATTCCAGTCATTCTTGCATGTATTCATACTTAGCTAATTTACTTGATTACCTTTGGTCGATCATCAGTAGGGATTTGAAAACTTGGTTAACTCTCGATAGGGTCTTCACAATCTATTATTTCCTCAACTTTGGCTCTTGTTATGTCATCTAATCTTAAGACACCCCAAGTCAAGTTTTTTAAAATAGGTCATCTTCTTATAGAATTGTTAGTTTCCTTTCAACAATCACAAAGGTTTCCAAACTTAATTTTTCTCCCAAAGAGCCCTTTTGAAAGAAAGAAATGTTCAAGAAATCAGAAGCTAGATCTTATACTATTTTGAGAACTCCCAATGGGGCCAATATCATTTTCATAACTAGAGTGGACATCGATGAAGTTTTATGAGTACCATTAAAACCTGACTTCAATACATAGAGATTGTGTAAAGAAAAGAAAAGAAGGCATTCAAAGTAGGAATTGGCCAAGGCTTAAAAAATTTATTAGACTCCATCTTAGTTCCAATTTTTTTTTCAAAAACCTAACTCAATCCAACACTTTATAGAATCCAAAAGTGGCACCAAGTGGCCTACCTATCAAGGATTTAATGTTATTACAGCCAATTTAGGTGAAATACATGTCTAATTATATGTGGATTAAGGTACTTTTGTGGAATAATTATTCTCACATTCACAGAGATAATTGAGGTTTGTGAAGTGAAAAGAAGTGAAGACATGACCAAAATTCGCATAGAGAATTTGATTGAATTTGGTGGTGGAATTACTAGGTAATCAACATTCTTAAATCTCCTTCTAGTTTCAATAAATTTTTCGAAGTAGGATATCTCCATGGGAGGAAACACTAGCCAATTTTCCTTAGAAATTTATATTGGAAGTCTAGGTAAAGATGATGTACAAATATCTTGGATAGTTGAGCATTTGTTTGGGCTAGAAATCTCATTGCCAGAAATAGGTGATACTAAATTGGGTCACATTAATTTTGGAGAGTTTTTGGAGAGAATTAAGAAGCTAGAAAAAAATCCCATTACTTAGAGGCTATTTGAAAGTGGTTTGTTAGAAGAAAATACCATTTTGGTAGTTGTACAATGTACAAACCTAGTTCTAGAAATGCAAAAACTGCTATAACCCAGAAACTTGGGAGATTAGGAAAAATGACAGTAATTTATTGATAACTCTTGAAAGAACCACCATTACTGATCACTTCAGGTTGCTTAAGAGGAAAGGTTTTGTAGAATTTTATTTTACCTTGTCACAATATTAATTTTATAAGCGGAAGGGATATTTGTGGAACATTATTGCAAAGGAATGGTTTGCAACTCTATGGAAAGGGAAGTCTCAACTACCCAAGAACATGCATAACTCACATTTTAGAGATGAAAATTTAGATATTATTGTCCTCCTACATAGAGTAAGAGAGAATGAGAATGCTCAGTATTTCGAGGAGTGGATGTACTTCTTCATCCAAATCATTTGCATTGGAAAGCAATATCTGGATTGGTTGACTAATCAATGAACAATTGCATAATATGATACATAATTTTTCTAGTAATAGAGATTTTTATATGTCCTCCTACCTATTTTATGCATTCACATGTACAATACCTTGGATAGGATTAAACCTTATGGAGGAATACGATGAAAAAATCTATATTTATGATTACTACCTTGAATTGTAGCTTGAGAGGAGCTAAACAATTTTTTAGAGAATAAATGATGTGTTTACTATATTTAGTTAGGGAGCTACAAGGTGATTTAGATCACAGGGTTTCTCCAAAATCTTTCCAACTAGTCACTAAATATGCTAGCATCTTTATTCAGTTTTAGATATTTACATACTTGAGGGTTGGAGAATTTTATGGATTTCCCCAAAAACTTCCCAAATATGTAGAAGGAAAATTCATCTTGACGGAGGTATGTCAGAAATTTAGAAAACTCAATAAGATATGCATAGAAAGAAAGAAGGTAGGAATTCCTTTCCTCATTGGTCTGGGATTATACCAATGTAAGTCTCAATATACATAATTATATTGTAAAATATAGTTTCTCTACATATGAGAGAATATTCTCATTTGATAGATAAAATTTCTAACCTCCTTCACCTCAGTCCAGGGTTTTACCATGTGACACACTTGGAAGATTATTGGGCCAAATATATTGATGATTATGAAGTGAGGAAGCAAAATTTGATGAGAATGACCTTAGGGTAGAGTTTTAATTTCAAATTGGGATGGGATATCAAAGGATTTGAGGATGATGGGTCTTACCTGATTGACCCTATCTATATCATTAATATATAAATGTAACCTATAGTTCCAATTGATTGGATTATTATAGAACCTAAAAACTTGAATACTAGAACTATTGTGGTTATAAGGATATCACAAATATGGCTTACCAATAAAAATGGAGAAGTTGTTAAGGATCCACCTAAAGATAGATGATGAATTAGAGAGCAAGCTAGTGCAGGCCAGGTAAGTAGATCCTCCTCTATTTCAATGCCTCCACCATCACAAAGTACATCATTTCCAAGTGAAAATAGAGATGGGGAGGATCCTCTTGAAAGGAACAAAGGCCTTGAGAAGACATGTTGTGAACGTTCTCTTGGCAATGTTGTTATTGAATAATAGGGAGAAAAGGAGAATGAAGAGGAAGAAGGAGAAGGAAATGGTCGAGAATAAGAAACTAAGAGGGGCACTTTTTATTCACATGAAGAGAAGCTAAATCCGGTCTTAGGATGTCATTGAGAAAATTGCACAAAAAGTTAAATCTCCAAGCTCTTTCCCTTTGAATTTGTGAAGTGCAACAAGGAATCTCCCTCTAAAGAGATACCATCTATTTTCTACACCCAGGGCTTCTCAAAACCTTGATGTTGCCACCCTATCCCCTTCTTGGTTAGAAGATACCTTATCTAAGAACGGAAAAATAATGCCCATAGCTTTTCTAGATAATAATGTTGTTAAAACATGGAAAATATGGGGGGGGTCCACCTTTTGGAAGGCATAACCTAAGATCTATTTCCTTCAAGTTTCTTTCAAGGAAAACGTAGAGATCTCAATCCAAGGATGGAATTAGGGAAAGAGATCTACTAGAAGGGTGTCCTAGGGTATGATTAAAGACTAAAGATGGGTTCACCACCAAGCTAGGGCTTGGAAAAACTAGTAACATGCAAGATCCAATGATAAAACCTAATGATATGTAAGACTCAAATAAGTGACCCAAAAATGAACGCAAATTAGAACAGTAAACTGACAAACTAGAGAGGTACACTTGGAAACCTATAGAAGCTTTAATGAAGATCTGAAATGTTGAAAATGTTGATTTTAATGCACACTAGGACTTATACATGAAGCTAGGTGATTTAGACCTAGATCAAGGTTTCAAACAGAAATTTGAATCTGGAACTGCTAAATTAGGATCTACTAAAAATGTTTAAATTTAGGTATACCGGGACTCATACACCACAAGTGGTGATTTAGTCCTATTATTATGGTTACTCTCAAACTTTGATATCCTTTGATGACTTCTTGTAGCTTTCTTCTTGCCAAATCTCCAAGTCTAAATCACTGAAATGTAACCTATAGGTGACTTTTCATGATCTTACAAGTAGGATGACAACTTTGACAACTTTGATAACTTCTCTTATTTTTTTATTTTTAATGGATCTTCAACCTAGACCACCTAGGTCTATAATCACACATGAAAGAGAGGGAAATTTTTTTTTTGGTCAATGGATAGGGGTTTTCCTTTGGCAAACTCTATTTCAGTAATCAAACCTTGAAATGAAATGAAATAGAAAGGAGGAAAGATGAGTGAACAAATATGCAATATCGCAACTCACCAAACCTTTGAATAGGATGTTGCATAGATGTATGAAATGGATACAAGGGATATAGATCTTGAATCTTCCTTGAATTATATGGATCTTTACTTGAATAATTTTCGAATCATAAAACATTACATCAAAAATATTAGCTAAAAAAGAAGCATGGTGCATGATGACTTTCACATGATGCTTGATACTTGAATAATGCTCCAAAATGCTTGATAATCACTCTTGAATGCTCTTGTAAACTCTTGTAAATGATCTTGATAAAAAAATTGATATAATGAATGAATATGTGAAAGCTTAGAAGAAAAATAAGTGAAATAACCTTGTATTTATACTTGCTTATGCCAAATTTCCAAAA
This sequence comes from Sequoiadendron giganteum, assembly GCA_007115665.2. Classification (NCBI taxonomy): domain Eukaryota; kingdom Viridiplantae; phylum Streptophyta; class Pinopsida; order Cupressales; family Cupressaceae; genus Sequoiadendron; species Sequoiadendron giganteum. The sequence goes on along the minus strand of CM021108.1, from coordinate 512,092,774 downwards.
ATTACAACACTACAAGCTAACATAAAATCTAAGAGAATAAAATCCTGCCAAGAATTTGAATTTAATTTAGGTAAAAGCTAAGTAGGACTGATATTGCAATTGTGGCATATGAGTCCCATTAGGTTAAAATTGGGACACATTTTTCAAGAAATGCTTAATTTAATGTGAAATCTGGATCTAGACCTCGAAACCTAGGTGGGACTCATATGCCCAAGGTGGCGTATGAGTCCAGATCACTAAATCTAGGCCACACAATCCAAAATAATTAATTTATGAGTGGTCACTTGATATATTTCAGGATTATCTTTGGAAAGATGCATTAATTAAGGCTTTTGGATGCAAAATAAGGCCAATTAAGGCATTAAGAAGCCCAATTAACTAATAAAACCCTAGATTAGTGTGAATGTGTAAGAAAACACTTAAAAATCTAAATAAAGTACAGTTAAGTCCATTTAGTTCACAAGGGCCCAAAAAAGTGTGAAAATGTAAATGAATTCATTTGTTTACACTACATTTAGCCCCCATTTTAGTGAGAGGAGCAACTTGCTTCAAACTCACACTAAAGTAGATAAAATATGCATCAAGAGGTATCCAAATGTACCAATGGTAGTAGGATAAGACATAAATGATCAAGAGGAATGTGCAAGCCCCCAAGATCAATATCTTATAACAAACCAACATAGGCACAAAAGAACACACATGTAAAATGATATAGAGAGCAATAACAAGACAAAAAAATGCACTATGAAAGAAAAATAGAAAGCAAATAAAAAAAGATGAGGTGGATCAACCTACGACTGCTTTTCCCTCATGTTATGGATCAAATCTAAGCTATTTGTCTAAGAAATTTTACAAGTGGAACATGATGTCCACTATGTAAACCAAATACATGCTCACAAGGGCTAGTGGAACCTCAAATCATCCACTAGGTGAGCTCCCAACAAGACACATAGGCACGTTGCCATTATGCGCTCACATAGATAAGAAAATGGCTATGGGAAAGTCACACCTAAGTTCAGCTCCCATACGTACAACCATACCAAAGCTATACCTCTTGATAAATTTGATAAGGTGCCACACAACAATGAACTTTGATCTTCATGAGGCAAGCATGGCTTCGTATGCTTGGAAATCATGAAAAAACAAGATGGCTCCATAGGTAAGCAAAGTGCATTATGCAAGGTGGCCATATAAGAGTTATTGTAAAAAATAGGTTCAAAGAAGTTTTTCTTTGTTCATGTAATGTCTTAACCTAGGGAACATTGTGCCTAATGTCTCGAAGAGAGGACCAATCAAACAATAAAATATTCACAACTTAGGGGATGCAATGTGTCACATCAAGGCACTAAGAGGAATATAATATTCCAAGAGAGATCATGCTCTTTGAAGGACATCACACCCAATGTCACCAAAAATCTGAAGACACATCGCATGAAGTAAGAAGACGTTACACAATGAAAAATAAAATACAAAAGAATAATGCCAATGTATGCCCCCACTTTAAAGAAATTGCTAACAACCATGCTATGAGAAATTACTTTAAAGTAGTGAATGATAAATGCTAACAATAAAAATGACATGAGAGTTTATTTGGAAAGCCCTATGTCAGTTCATATGTTTCCAAATAAAGCTACGTCATGAAAAAGAATGGTTTTTCCCCCAAAATTAATCTCCAAACACATGAGGGATCCATGGATTTCGGGTCAGTATGTTCTCAATACAATTTTTTTAAGAGAGATTGGAACTTTCATCATCCCCCAAATACTCATCGAAAAAGAAGAATGACAAAGAGAGCGAAAAAAAAAAAAGAAAAAACTTTCAAGTCAACATGGAAGAGACATGAATGTCTCGATGCCTTGCATCATCCCCAAAATAAAAACACAAGAAAAATGATAAAGATAAAGGAGAATATTTTGGGTCAAAAATGAAAAGATTTGAATGCCTCAGTGGCTTGTGTCATCCCCAAAATGAAAACACAAGACAAATACGACATAGGGAATAATGTAGATACAAGTAGAGGAATGCAAAAAAAGAGAGACACATCAAATAGAACACGGAGGATCACATAATGCATATGCAATCACACAAAACCATGAAAAGGAAAATAGTGCAAGAGACTTGTAAGGCACATGCGAGTCAACCTATGAGAGAGTCATCTGCATCCCAATCATGTTAATCATATATAGAAAGTAGACAACTAGCTAAATGAATAATAGCAAGAGCTGAACTAGGGTCATCACCAAGTTCAACACTCATCCTAGGAGAATTGTCCTTTAAACTCATAGAAGAGGAAAACAATGTATTCAATTCATTATGCACTTTGTAAAATTTAGCAACTTCATCATCATCATCTAAGTTAATCACAACAAGAGGTTGAATGATAATATCTAAAGAAGGCTATAACTCATGTTACGGGATGGGATTTTGTTGTTGCACCAAAGGAGGAGACTCATCATGTATTTCTTCAGTCAATTTTGGATTTTTATTTTGTTTGTTGTTTTCCTCATTTAACCTTCGAACAAGAGCATAATGTCTACACCTATGTTCTCTAGAATTTTTTTTCCATTAGTATGATTTTCAAGTTGTGTTTTTTAGGAGTCGGTATATCAACCATAGGTTTCCTTTCTTCCCTAAGGGGAGAAACAAAAGGAACCAAAGAAGGTTGTTCAACCACTTTCTCTTTAGCTTTGTAAAGTTGTTTTATCTTAGGAGGCGTGACAGTATTGTTTTTGTTATCTCTTGGTCACTTATAGGATATAGGTGAAAGATCTATCTTAGGTTGTTCTTATTTATTTGGAATGTCTTTAGGTTTGATCATGGTTTCATCAAGGATGCTAGGCTTAATCATTGGTTAAGGCATGTTTGTAAGGGATAGTTTCGCTATTGATTTTGCCTTAAAATTTTGATAAGATTTGAAAGAGAATTATTCTCGAGGTTTAATAGGTTCCATAGGCTTAGGCCAAAAGAAATATAATGAAAAGCTCCCATGGGAAGACAAAGGATTAAATCCACTATGGTGCATAGGAAAAATTTAATTGTCAAATGGAAACTTTAAGCATTTATGCGTGATCGATGGGTTGGCTTTCATGGAGTGTAGCCATGGGTAACCAAGCTTCACATGAAATTGGTCTGACATCGATATGATGGAGAATGAGAAGTTTAATTTTTTTGATCCTATTTGTAAAGGAAGTGTGATTGATCCCATCGTAGGGCAAGTGAAACCATTATGCGTCTTTATCCATGATTTTATTTTATCATATGTTTCTTGATAGAGTTCATGCACAAGTAAGAATTCCTCAGTGATCACATTCTCTCCATAGATAGGATCAATTAATATCCCATTAGTGGGCTTCTCATTGATTTGTCCAACTATGTAAAGAAGACCATCAGGTGTATTTCTAATTATGTCTTTAGATGAGAAAGCAATATCAAGAGGATTTTTAGTTATGTCCTTAAGATGTTGAGTTTTGACCAATTAAACCAAACCATCAATAGGATTTTGTTCAATATTATCCATAGGATCATGTTTATCAATATCTATGTTTCCATCATCCATGTCAACATTCATCACATCATTCTTCTTGGTTTCACTAGCTTTGACAAATGAAATGTTATGATTAAGCATTGGGTTGGTAAAGATTTACAACTTTTGGCTGGGAGGGGAAATAAACTTATTTCCTTTATCATTAACACCTCTAATTGAAAGTTGACTGAAATCAGTGACGTCTTGCACAAGATGTTTAAGATGCTTAAAATGTTGTATATTGTGTCCATTTTGTGGGTGATAATGGTAATAGGAATTGGATCTAAAATTTGGAGGTAAAGGTTTATTAGGATCGTGAGTTTTAATGAGAGGCAAGGTGATCATCTTATGTTCTAAAATTTGTGACATTGTGTTATGAAGGGTATTTTGTAAGGGAGTGAATTATCTAGTCGGATCCCCAAATGTGAAATGAGTTATCTTCCTGATAGTAGCTAGTTGGGTATTAACATGTTGAGTTATTTGTTGAGGGGTATTAAGTTGAAGGAATATCTTTTTATATTTCCTAAAAGGTTGATAATTGTTATGATTTATAGATTTAGATGTTTTAGGTCGGTAAGATGTGGGTTTTGTGTCATGACTACTAATCGAGTTTTGATAATCGTGAAGGGCATTACACAAGTGTACGAAGGAAGGAAACCTCATTATGGTAATCTTATATTGTGTCTTAGTTTTCAAGTTCTCAATGAAAATCCATTGAAGGTGAGGATCGAGAATCTTTATGTGGATTTGGGAATAAAGCGGTTGGTAGCTTGAAATGAAATCAGTAACTTTTTCATCATCTTTTTCCTTACATCTCATCAAATCTACTAAGGTCATCGTAGAAGTAATGTGAACTTGGAAATGGTTTATAAAGGCCTCAATGAGTTAATTGAATGAATGGATTGAGTTATTGGGTAGCAAGGAAAACCACTCTAAGGTGGCATCCTTCAAGGAGCTAGGGAAAATCTTAGCCAAGAGCTTATCCTCAAGGAAAAAATCACTACATAATGTAACTAGTATAAGTTGAAACATGGTTAGAAGGATCTTGTTTCCCCCCCATATTTCTCAAATCTAGGAATCTCTAGACCTTGTGGTATCAGTTTTCTCAATATCTCCAAGGATAAGGGATTGCTTTTGACATAGTATGTAGGCTGGCCATTTTGATTTTGATTTATGGTGGAAACTTTCTTTTGAAGGGATAAAATGATTTGAAAAAGTTGATTTATGATGGTGTAATTGGTTGTATTTTGGGATGGGGGTTAACATGGTGGGGTTGTATATGTGTTAACCACAAAAAATTATCCATAATAAGGAAAGAGGATTCCCCAATGAGCTTCTAGGGTTTTTCACCTAAAAGCTAACTTTGGAAGAATGGCTCTCTTTCACACTAAGGTATTTTTTGTGATTGCATTCAAAGCAGGTTAGGGACTTAGTTTGATGTGTGTGGAGATGTCCTAAATGCTGAAATAGAAGCTAACTATGAATGTAAAACTATTGAAGTGCAACTATGTTTGAAAACACATGGTGATATGCAAACATATACAAGATGACCTACGAATGTACACTAAACTATACAAAAATGAATGAGTTGGAATGTGTGCACCTGATATTTGAAGAAGGATTTGTTGGAGGCTCGAATGTTGTTGAAAATGTTGTAGAAGATGAGAGGCACACTTGTGCTAATCTGGATGACCTAGTCCTAGATTCTTGAAAACTAGTCTCGAGCCCATTTTTGCCAAAAGGGTGTAGAGAAATGTGAAGATCCCCAAAAAGAATACTCAGAGGTACAAGGTCACCATTATGGGTGACCTAGTCCTCTTCTGGGTTTTTGAGAATCCAAAAGTTGAATCTAGTGCCTTCTGTCTATATTTTTTGCTCTTTCAAGTGTCTGGTCCTAATAATGCGGAATTTGATCTGTAGAGATCCTCCAAGCTTCAACTAGGGTTTCTTCAACCTTAGTGGGCTTGGATGATTTTTTGAATGATCATCCACATACAAAATACCCAAGTCTATGAAAACACATGCAAGGAGGAGACAAGGGTTAGGGTTAGAGATTAGGGGTTTTCCTTGGTCAAACCCCTTTGATGATAATCAAATCCAAATGATGTTTTTAAATGAAGCATGAAACAAAGGGAGTGATAGAGTTGTTACCTTGTCATCATGTTTGATCTTCAGTTACAAAAATGGAGGTTCAACCCTTGAATGCTTCTTGAGAGAGATTCCTTGGTGACTTAGAATACTCAAACCCTAGTTTTCTTGAGAAGAGGAAGGAGAGTAGGAGGAGAGAAGAATGTGTAAGAGCGGAAAAATGAATGTGGCTTATGATAAATTAAGGTTTTGAGGCTAATTTATACAAGTTGTGCCCTAATTTTCTCGAAATAACACCATACTGACTGAACATAGGGTTTTAGAGACCAAAATCTTGAAATAAATTAAGTTTAATTCAAATTTTATGCCACATGGGACTAGGTCACCCAAGGTGGCGACCTAGTCCACCTGGGAAAATTAAATTAATTTTTGGGGATTAAAGTATTATTATTTATATTTTTCAGGATTTTCTTCATAAAACACACTAAAGTTGGACCTATAAGTGTATTGAGGGGTCATTATAGCATAACAAGGGGTTATTTTGATGATGACAAGCCTAGAGGAGTGTGAAAATGTTTTACAACACCTTACAACACTTCGGAACAAGGCTTGGAAAGGGGTGAAAATAGGCTGAAAATGGTCCAAAATCCATAGGTAAAGGTCCAAATGAGTGAAAAGTTTCAAAGTCGACACTTTTTGGTGACACATTTAGCCCCCAATTTAGTGAGAGGGTGAACTTGCTTCAAACTCACACAAAAGTAGCCCAATGGAGATGGAAAAGAATGAAAAATAAGAAGAATGGGAAGGATGAAGGAGATGGTCAAGTCCCCAAGGATTTGAGATTCTAAGTCAACTCGACATCAATGCAAAATAAATTCAAGGGTGAATGAATTACAACAAAATGAGATGCATGATCATGCAATGACAAGGATTAGAGTGAAGATAAAGGTGAAAAGATTTTCTCACTCTGGGGCCACAGAACATTAGTCATCCATGGGGTGAGAAACATACACATGGTTGGTATGTACTCACAAAGGTGGATATGGGGAAATTCATTCTTCTTGTTGGGCTTCCCCCTCAAACCATACCAAAGTTTTATCTCATGATAAATTTGACAAGGCCCCACAAAAGAAAGTGATGTTTGAAATGATTTTGTTCAAAGGGGTTTTGGTTTTTTTCATGTGATGTCTCATCTTAAGGAACACTATGTGTAATGTTTCCAAGAGAGGAAAAGTGAAAATATGCACATGTTGTATCCAAGAGAGGGAAGGGCTCATCTTGTATGCAAAAAAGGAAAAATGCAAATATCTCATCCTAAACAACATTGTGTGTAATATTTTCAAGAGAAGGAATCTCAAAAAAAAAAAAAGATTGCACAATTAAATGTGAGTGTTGATGTATGCCTCCACTTTAAAGCGATTTTTACACATCATTCTGTGAGAAATTGATTTAAAGTAGAAGAGGAAAGGGAGAGTTCATGGGAGCTTGTTTGGAAAGCCCTATGCTGAGTCATATGTTTCCGATAAGCTGCATCATGAGAAGGGAGAGGATATCACATGTGATTCAATTTAATATAAGTTGTCCACATCCCAAGATTGATCTTATATATGTTCATGTCATATTAATGACAAGTCTAAAGAGACAACTACAAGTTAAATACGAGGGAAAAGGCTAACTAACCTCTCGCCCCCACTTAGTACAAGACAAGAGGAGATGAAAAGAGTGAGGAAATGCAAGGGAGGATGAAAATAAGTATCGATTAGAGGAATGAGGTGTGACCACATGAGGAAGAACACCAAGCTCCTTAAGATGTTGGATTTTTCTACTCAAGGCCTTACATGCATGAGTGGAGCGATTGTGAACTCGTTTTTAAGCACAAAAGGAATATTTATTATAAAATTTATTTCAAGTTCTGGGAGGAAGGGATATCAAGTGATCTTGGAGGAATCTCAACAAGATTCCCTCTTGATAAAGGGTAGAAGATGGTCCCTGGGTGGGAAAAAAGGGAGGTTCTTGCTTAGTATAAGATTCCATCCCTACACAAGGCTCTATGGATTGTGAGATTTTGTAGACTCCTTTGGAGGAGTGTGTAAAATTGGAATCAAGAGGAGGTTATGAGATGACATGGGAATTAAGTGAAGAGTCCTTTGTTAGTTGCAAAGGATCACTTTCTAACGTTGGTTTAGAAGGGTGATGAGGGATAGAGTGGGTGTGATGGGAAGGCTTGGTGATCTTGATTAGAGGACAATAACCAAGACCATGATGGGATGGTTGTTGGATATGCTTGATAGGATTGCAGATACCTTGTTCATGAGCACCACAACCTTTTCCACTATACCCAACTTGCTTCATGAGATCATAACCTTTTCCATAAAGCTTTTTCAGCTTTTTTGGATCGGGTAATTGTTCATTATGTGCTTCAGTGGCTGAGGTAGTTGAGTTGGATGCATGTGAAGGATCGACTGAGTCTTGTGTAGACAAGACTACGTGTCCCTTTTCAGATTTTTTTGTCTATGATCTTGGATACTCCTACTAAGGGAGGGGTGAAGTCTATGGAACCCAAGTCATCATCTAAGAGCTTGGTAATTTTCTCAAGATGGTGCTCATTATTTTTATGTTATGAGGGTTCAACATGTTTGGTTAGTATTAGGGTATTGAAGTGATTCTCTTTGGATTTGGCAATGTGTAAGTAACTGCTAGGTTTAGGGTCAACATCGAGTGTGTACACTTTATTGTTAAAGATGTACGTCATCTTTTGATGAAGAGTGGAAGGAACTCCATTCATACCATGAATCCATGGCATAACTAAGAGAATATATATGAAACCTCCTAAGGCATAACATGAATGGCAGTGTCTAATTTGGCCATTCCAACTGTAAGAGGGATAGTGATCACACTGAGCGATTTCTTACTGACATTGTCAAATCCTCTTACAAAGAGAGAATCAAGTTGGATGTGGGATCTATCTATGCAAAGACAATCCAAAAGGCTAACATTACACACATTAAGGGCAGAGCCTATATCTACAAGAGTTTTATTTATCCCTTTTTTTTGTATTGAGAGATTATCATGAAAGAATCATTTTGTTTCTGTACATCCAAAGGAGGGAGCTCACTTTGTTGAAAAACAATATTAGCCTATATTCCATGAGTAATAGCTGCTATTTCATTTGATGGCTCATTGGAAGGGATGGGAACTTGTTGTAGTACATTCTGCATCATGTGGTGACAGTGGGGAGAGACTTGAATAAGGTCCCATAAGGATATTTTTGCAGGAGCATTCCTTAGTTGATCGACAAGGTCATACTCCCTAAGGAGGGAATTGAGGTGAGGGGAAGCATGTAAGATTGGATTAGGAAAATATAAGGAGGTTGAGGGTGATGGTTGGGAACATGGGTTGTTACAGGTGTAATGTGTATGAGCAATGGTATTAGGACTTGGTTGATGTAACACATTATGGGTAGGTGGGTAAAGGATGAATTTGGGTTTGGTTTGGGTTGAATGGGGGTAAAGTACAATTTGAGGTTGAATAATATTAACATCCTTGAGCAAGGGAGAGGCCAAGGGTGTCTCTTGAGTTTCTTCTAAGGATGTAATATTAGTATTGTTATGGTTATCCTTATTGGGAATCATGATATCTTCCCTAGGAGGAAGGGTTTGAGGAGAACTACAAACCAACAATTCAAGAGAATCAAAGGTGGGTTCTTATAAAAGAGCTTCATCATGAATAGGGGAAGGATAAATGATAGAATGGTTATGCTCAATAAGTATGTGTTTAGGTGAAGGGGGGAAACTAAAATTTTCATGACCTTCACTAATTGGGTTTTCTAACAGCAAAGTATTTTCAACACAATGAGGAGAAATACTAGGAGAAAAAAAAATGTTTTTGTCATTATTATCTACGTTTGTGTTGTATTGGTTGGTAAGGTCATGTCGACTAAGAGAGGCAGGAGTAGAGGAACAACTAGGATTCTCATAACTTAGATTAAATGGTTCTTCTAACAAAATATCTTCATCACTAAGAGGAGAGATATTAGGAGAACTAACATGATCGTTAGGAATGTCCAAGGTTGTTTCTTCTTCCACTACATTATCATAGGGAGAGGGGAGTGAAGTGTGTGAAACATTTATATTTATGTAAGATACTAACATTGTGTGAATACAAAATAATTTTACATGTAACCATTGTATGCAATGTTTCAACAATATAAAACAATGTATATGCAATAAGACAAAACATTTTTATCCAATGTATGGTAAGCTTTAAGAATGTAAATAATGTGCATGCTAGAAGGAAAAGTAAGTTTAGAAAACTAATGCAAAGTTGTATGAATATAAAAATTGTATAAGTGAAATTAAAAATTACTTTTGCTAATGAAATGCAGAATTGTAGAAAGGGAAGCATTTTCAGATCTAATGATGAAATAATTTTAAGGATGACCACTCTAAAATGGTGTTTTTGAGATTGAAGGGTAAAACCTATGTTCCAAAAACTTTCTATACTTATAGTATATGGAACCATTAGCCTAAGAAAGCACAAAACTGAGGTTTATGGTGCTATGACAGATAGTGAAAAATCTAGATAGGGACTAGGTCACCCAGAATGGCGAATTAGTCCTAGTTAGAGTTTTTGCAAAATTTCCAAACATTTACAACTGTGTTGGGTGGTTATGATGTTGGATGGACAGAGGAAGAAAGTAAGGTGCAAATTTTAGATGAATGACACTAATATTTGATGCAAGAATGCAAAATTTATACACTTTCATGCATGCAAAAATATGAAACCCTAGAATGCAAGTTAAACAATGCAATGCAAACCTAGGATGAAGAAGGACTCTAAATAAGAAAAGAAGGGTGCAAGAATGTAGGGTTCACCAAAATGAACCACCAAAAATGATGTACAATAGAGAAAGAGGATTCCCCAATGAGCTTCTAGGGTTTTTCACCTAGAAGCTAACTTTGGAAGAATGGCTCTCTTTCACACTAAGATATTTTTGGTGATTGCATTCAAAGGGGGTTAGGGGATTAAAGTGATGTGTGTGGATATTCCCTAAATTATGAAATAGAAGCTAACTATGAATGCAAAACTATTGAAGTGCAACTATGCTTGAAAACATATGGTGATATGCAAACATATACAAGATGACCTAAGAATGTACACTAAACTATACAAAAATGAATGAGTTGGAATGCGTGTACGTGGGATTTGAAGAAGGATCTATTGGAGGTCTAGAATGCTATTGAAAATGTAGCAGAAGCCAATATGGACACTTGTGCCAATTTGGGCGACCTAGTCCTAGATTCCTGAAAACTAGTTCGGAGCACATTTCTGCCAAAAGGGTGTCCAAAAATGTGAACATCCCCAAAAATCATACTTAGAGGGACAAGGTCACCATTATGGCTGACCTAGTCTCTTCTAGGTGTTTGAGAATCCGAAAGTGGAATTTGGAACCTTCTGTCTATATTTTCTGCTCTTCTAGGTGTTTGGTCCCAAAAATACAGAATCTGATCTGTAGAGGTCCTCCAAGCTTCAACTAGTGTTTCTTCAACCTTATTGGGCTTGGATGAGTTGTTGAATGATCTTCCACCTACAAAATACCTAAATCTAGAAACACACATGCAAGGAGGAGACAAGGGTTAGGGTTAGAGATTAGGGGTTTTCCTTGGTCAAACCCCTTTGGTGATAATCAAATCCAAATGAAGAAAAGATAAGGAAATGAAGCATGAAACAAAGGGAGAGATAGAGTTGTTACCTTTTCATGATGTTTGATCTTGAGTTACAACAATGGAGGTTCAACCCTTGAATGGTTCTTGAGAGAGATTCCTTGGTGACTTAGAATACTCAAACCCTATCTTTCTTGAGAAGAGTAAGGTGAGCAAGAGGAGAGAAGAATGTGTGAAAGAGGAAAAATTAATTTGACTTATGAGAAATTAAAGTTTTGAGGCTTATTTATACAAGTTGTGCCCTAATTTTCCCAGAATAACACCATACTGACTGACCTTAGGGTTTTTGAGACCAAAATCCCCAAAGAAATTAAGGTTAATTCAAATTTTATGCCACATGGGACTAGGTCACCCAAGGTTGCAACCTAGTCCACTTGGGAAAATTACATTATTTTTCGGTGATTAAAGTAATATTATTTATGTTTGTCAGGATTGACTTCATAAAACACACTGAAGTTGGACCTATAAGAGTATTGAGGGGTCATTATAGCATAACAAAGGGTTAATTTGATGATGACAAGCCTAGAGGAGTGTGAAAATGTTTTACAACACCTTACAGCACTTCAGGACAAGGCTTGGAAAGGGGTGAAAATAGGTTGAAAAGGGTCCAAAATCCATAGGCAGAGGTCCAAATGAGTGAAAAGTGTCAAAGTCCACACTTTTTTGTGATACAATGTGTTTGAAGGACAAGTGAATGTGATGCTTATGGGAGGTAGAGTGATAGGAGATATCACATGCAATGCCACAATGGTACTAGGAATGCTAGTAGAAATACCCAAGGTAGGAGTGACATTAATAGTAGGTTGTATTGTTGTTGTAACATGAGGGTTGGTACATAGATAGGAATAGAGGCAATGGTTGTGGGAGGAGGAATTTGAATTAATCCTTGGCTTTGGACATTTTTCAAAGGTAAACCACAACTAGTTATTAAGGTAAGATGATTTCCAAATATCTAAACTATGTTATGCACAAGGTCAACTCTAACTTCATTTTGAATCATGCGATGTATGTTATCTATGGTAGGGATAGTAGTGGTTGAAATTTTTTCATTTCTTATTTGATTTTGTAGGTTTTTTAGGTCTTCATGGATTTGGATAATGTTTTTTTATGGAATACTAGAAACCATTTTCTCAATGCTTGTCACACTAATTGAACGCAAATAGTTGGTAAGGTTATAGTCCATGCCTACTGAACTATTGTCAACACTATTAATGAAAGAACTAGATAACCCAAGATCCACAACGATTGTGCTATTGTAGGATTACATGAGTCTCAAACTTCATCTCACTATAGTATTTGAAATAGGACCCCAAGTTGTAAAGCTCATGTAAGGGGTAAACTATGAATGCAATGAACACAAGATAAATTCTATCCAATTCAAATGAAATTAAGCTAGATGCAATGAAATGAATGAAATAGAAACTAATAGTAGTAAACCAAAACACAAAAATAGAGTTTTTAATCATGGAAAATATAGTTTAAAATCTGAAATGAGACTAAATCGCCTAGAGGGGCATATGAGTCCCAATCAGGGTTTTTCAAGGTTTCAAATAGTCAACAACCATCACCACAAAATACCTATAAATTAGGAAAAACCACCTGTAATAGGAATAAATCACCTAGAGGGGCGTATGTGTCCCATATTTGGGTTTTTGCATTGTTTTCAACAAATTTTGTGTGAATGTTATGTTTTCTATTTTGGATGATATTTACAGTAGGTGCACGTGTAGATTTCAAGTAAATTTCAATGATGCAAGAGGTAAAAATGCAACCTATACGCACTTTCACTGATGCAAAATTTAGAAACCCTAGATGCAAATGAACTAATGCAAAGTTAATGCAACCTAGATCTAGGATTATGATGCACTACAAATAAAAAATGAAATATTCTAAAGGGAAGGTTCACAACAATTCAATGAATTAAAATATGGGGTGTTTCACATTTTGGGAGATAGAACCTAGGACCTATTTCCTTCAAGTTTCATTCAAGGAAACGCTAGAGATCCCAATCCAAGGATAGAATATGGGAAAGAGATATGCTAGAAGGGTGTACTAGGGTATGATTAAAGACTAAAGAGGGGTGCACCACCAAGCTAGGGCTTGGAAAGAATATTAACATGCAAGATCTAATTACAAATCCTAATTATATGAAAAACTCAAATAAGTAACCTAGAAATGAATGAAAATCGGAATAGTTAACTGAGAAACCAGAGGGGTGCACCTAGAAACCTATAGAATCTTGAATGAAGATCTAAAATGCTGAAAATGTTGATTTTAATACACATTGGGACTCATACACCAGGTTGGGTTATTTAGTCCCAGATCAGGGTTTTTGACATAAATTGGAATCTAGAACTACTAAATCAGGATCTACTAAAAATGCTTGAATTTATGCATTCTACGAATCATACACCACAAGTAGTGATTTAGTAGTAGTATGAAGACTACTCCAAAACTATGATATCCTCTGATGACTTCTTGTAGGATGACAAATTTGACAACTTGGTAACTTTTCTCCAATCTTTCTCTTTAATGGATCTTCAACCTAGACCACCTAGTTATATAATCAAAAATGAAAAAGAGGGAAACTTTTTGTTTTGTTAGTTGATAGGAGTTTTCCTTGGTCAAACCCAATTTTGGTAATCAGACTTTGAAATGAAATGAAATAGAAAGGAGGAATGATGAATGAACAAATATGTTATGTTGCAACTCACCAAACACTTGAATAGGATGTTGCAAACATGTCTAAATTGGATAAAATGGTTATAGATCTTGACTCTTTCTTGAATGGTATGGATTTTGACTTGATTACTTGCTTGAATCATAAAACCCTACATCAAAAATGTTAGCTCAAAAAAAAACATTATGCATGATACTTGAATAATGCTTCAAAATGCTTGATAATCAATCTTGAATGCTCTTGTAAACTCTTGTAAATGCTCTTGATCATAAATTTTATATAATCCATGAATACTTGGAAGCTTGGGAGAAAAATGAATGAAATAACCTTGTATTTATACTTGTTTATGCCAAATTTCTTGAGAATTCAACACTACAAGCCGACATCAAATCTAAGAGAATAAAATCCCACCTAGAATTTAAATTTAATTTAGGTATAAGCTAAGCAGTACTCATACACCAATTATGGAATATGAGTCCCATTAGGCTAAGCTTGGGACACATGTTTCAATAAATTCTTAGTTTAATGTGAAATCCAAATCTAGGCCCCAAAACCTAGGTGGGACTCATACACCTAAGGTTGTATATGATTCCAAGATCACTAAATATAGGCCATACAATCCAAAATCATTAATTTATTAATGGAAACTTGATATATTTTGGGATTATCCTTGGAAATATGCATTAATTAAGGCTTGTGGATGCAAAATAAGGCCAATTAAGGCATAAACAAGCCCAATTAACTGATAAAACCCAAGATTAGTATGAAAGTGTAAGAAAACACTTTAAAAATCCCTAAATAAGGAAAAATTAAGTCCATTTAGTTCAAAAATTCCCAAACAAGTGTGAAAATGTAAAGGGATACATTTTCTACACTACAATGGTAAGGAAAATCTTACAAAAAAAATCCCAAAGTTAAGAAGTTGAAAATGACCTCAAGGTTAATGTAAGATCATAGCTCTGAGCATTTGTTTATAAAGATTTCCCACTATTCTACTTAAAAAAACCTTGGTTAGGCTACTATAGCTGACTATTTAGACAACTAAAGTGTATTTTGGATCGCCTAGTAGAGATGGAGATGTGTGCAATTTTTAGGTGACTACCACCAGATTGGTAGAGAAGACTAAAAATGATAAAAAAGATAAAGATGAGCTGAAAAGGGTAGTGGAACTTCTCTCCAATTGTCTCAAGTCATTGATAGATCCATCTCCTTGAAACCTATTAGTAGGGAAAACACCTCCTTCAATCCTAATTCTATTAGACTCAAGGGAACACTAAGAAGGGGGGTGAATCAGTGTTCTACAATTTTTCTGAATTTTACTAATCTGATATTTAAACCATTTCAACATTAGACCAAAGAAAAGATGCAAACAAACAAAGTAATAATCCACAACACCTTAACAGAAGGATTTTTATGTGGAAACCCTGTTAGGGAAAAACCATGGTGGAGGTCAATCCACAATTTGAGTACTCAAATAAAAGTTTTACAAAATGGTAATGCACTTGCATTCAGGCTCACTGTCTAGAGCTCACTACTCAAAATAGGGAGGCTCACTGCCTTACAAAATGTTTAGATTAAATTTGTTGGTGTAATTAAATATTTTATACCTTGTCCTAGGTCATAATTACAACTTAGTTAAGTTTACTTAGGGACCACATAGGAGTTGTTGGAGAATTTCCACCTTTGGTGGACTTATCATGTTATCACTCTATCACCTCCAACTTTCATGGACATATCATGTGATTAGGGTTCCACCTTTTGTGATAGATCCACTATTTGTGGTGGTTATCACATTATCACCTTTCCACTTTAGGTGGAGTGATAGCTTTTCATTATTGTCTCATGTCATAAGATTACAACACTTGTCATAATCTTATGCACTCCTATGTTCTCACCTTGGCTATATAACCAAGGGGTCTCTCATTGTAAAAACACTTTGAAGCAATTCCATTATCATTGACATTGAATACAGTTTATTCTTGTCATATTATTTTCTCTCTTCTTTGTGCTTTCTATTTGGTCCATAGATCTTGGCATCCATAGCCAATTCTAACATGGTATCAAAGCATGTTTGATTCTAACAAAATCCATCTGAAGGATTGAATTGAAGTAATAACATCTACTCATGCTTGGTTACAGTTCTAGTTGGCTCATAGATCAGATTTTGGACCTTTTGTTTGATTTTGTACTTTGCTCTGCTCTGCTCTGCTATTTGCATCATAAATCCATACATAAGTAAATTTGCACCACTATATTATGAATTTCATACCACATACTATCATACTTCACATTCCATATGTTTTCTATGTCTGAATGATATAGTCGGTATCTTATAGATATCTACAACCAAAAATTTAATCATCCATATGTCGGCTTTAACAAAACATAGAATAATTTTCAACGGTCGGCTAAATCCACAACTAATTCTTAATGAGTACCACCCATAGTTGGACATAGCATAATAATGACCTAGATAAACATGTTCAAGCACAAAAACATTTAAGCAATTACTTTTTAAAAATCCGCAATGGCTATATCCACCAAGTTGGCCTTCTAGCCCTGATAAACAGAAAATTAGTACACTAGATCTCCTAGATCATATACCAATGAATGTGCACCTAGATAATTCTTGGATAAGGTAGTAAGAACATCAAAATACCTTTCTCTGAGATCCACAACTAAAAATGATAATCAAGTGAAGTACAAAAATTGACAAATTTAACTTTAACCAGAAACCCTGTTCTTCACTCTTACTTCCAGTACTAGCTAGTTCTTTGCTTTGTCTGCAAGTATGGACCAATATCTAACTATGGACCGGATTAATGACTTAGGTTAAAATCAATGAAATACTAGAAGCCATATGCCAACAATTTCCCCCTTTGGCATTGATGGCAACACTTAGTGAAAAATGACTAAGTGTCAAAACCAATATGAGTACGTTGCCACACTTCAAAACTTCAAAACATGGCTCCCCCTAAAATTGATAAGGAATTTTTCACTAATCTCTCTCCCCCTTTGACATCAATGAAAAACATATTTTCAATCTCCCCTTTTGAAATATAACCAAAACTTCAAACCTGATTCAAAATTTTGAAAAAGAGCAATTTGTTGCTTGAGTCAAAAGATTATATTGTGATTTTCTTTCCTCTCTGGGATGAATTTATTCCAAGCTTCTATTGCAATTCCAATTATTATGATTATTCTATTATTTTTAGATGTCTTGTTGACAATCTCAATGAGAGATTTTGGAATTGTGATCACATTCTCTATTTTTTCTCCTTTCCTCAGTATCTCAATCATCTGTTCCAATCTGCATTCAGTTAAGTCCTTTACTTTCCAAAAGGTTTCCATAAGCTTATGTCTGGTGAATTGAAATTTTTCATGCTCAGACTGTAATTCTTGAATCCTTTTCTTGATTGTACCGTCTTGATCCTGAGACATATCAAAACTTTGTCCAATCCCATTTAACTCTATTTCAATTTGTTCAAATTTTTCTTTGTATTTTCCAACTGCATGAGGCCAATGGATGCAATAGTTATAGATGTTATTTTTTGCACTTATGCATTCCCTCAATTCATTCAGTTTCCTTTTCAACTTGGTAAGAGACATTCTAAACTACTTCTTCAAATGTAAGGTTTCTTCTTCTTCTTCTTCTTTGTTTTGAGACCCAGAGTCCATGGTTTCCTTGATGCATTCAATCATTTCTTCTAGTATAAAATTCTACAAACTCTCCAACTTGATCTAGTTGTGCACAACGTGAGCACTCAATACACTCAAAATCATATCCTAGTCATATGAGGGTATGATAGACCATAACTTAGCAATTTTCTATATTCAACTTTCCTCATGAACAAGTTGTAGTAGTTTTTCTTTTGTTAAGTCATCTTCTTCTTCACTTCCTTCTGTCATTTCCTTTTCTTGTTTTGGTTTGGCTGATTCTAGTTCTTTTCCTTGGGTGTCCTCAATTTCCTTATCAGATTCCTCATCTGGTATATCGACAATCTCTTGTTCTTTTCCTTTTCCTTCAAATTTTGAGATCTTTCATGTGAGACGAGTATAGGCAATAGTTTCTTTTTCTATTTTCTTCTTTCTCTCCATCTCATCAGAAGAGGAACCAACTTCAAGTGTCCTTACCAGAAGAGAAATAACAACTAAGACAAACTTTCCTAGAAAACTCTTAAAGAAATTTTTGAATTCTTGATCATAGTTTTCCAAACTCTTAGAGAGTGTGTAGATTTGTTTGCACACTGGTACATTTTCTTTCCACATCACATTGTTACTCATCGGTAAGCAATTCAAAAAGTAAATTATTGGACATACAACCAAAGTACCAAACCTGAAAGGGTAACCTGTCATCTTTGACAATTACACATTCTCCATGATTTGATCCTTTAGCAGTCCATAGAGGTCAAAGTCCTAACCTTCCATTATCATTTTGTGAGAGATGTAAACAACACCTATTGAGATTACACCTTCTCTATTTTTGAAAAAATATTTTATAGGATACTCTATGTGCAGTTTAACTTGTTACTAAATCTCTGATTGTCAAAATTATCAATGCTCTTTTATCTCCAATAACTGCAATTAGGGTTTCAAATTCTTTATTCCGAATAGACTTCTTTCTTGGTATATCCCCAATTTTGCATAATCTAGTTAAATTTTAAATTACTTCTTTTGAAATGAGGTAGATTTTTTCTATAATTAAATTATCATCATTCAATTTTCTCAAGATAAACTTAATGATTTCTGTGTTCTCAAAATAGGAAAACTCATTCTAAATTTCCAAATTTTTGTGTTTAGCTTCTTTCAGCCACTTCAATTCATTGGGTGAAAACAACTTCCTTAGGAATCTAATCTTCTCACTGTTGTATTCATCTAGATTGATTGTTCCTTTGATTTGTTCCATTTTTCCTTCTGAACTCATGTTTCGTTTCTATCAAGTGCACACCAAATAAAATGAAAGATTTATGAAGTACCTGATGACTTAGGGTTTTGCAGCTGAAATGCCTTCACACCCTCAAAATTTTGTTGCAAAGTGCTCTCCTTATTTTCTTCAATGTAAAGTGAAAAATTAGGGTTTCAACATGTCTTTTGTTGCTCACACACTTATAATAAATGCCTTTTCCATAGGTGTTTCAGATACCCTATTTTCTCAAATAGCATGAGAAAAATTCTTCATCCCATCTTCAATTGTTTGAATTTGCTTGTGAGTGTTTTCCAAAGCCTTTGTAGATCATTTATATAGATTTTGAAAATATTTTGGGTTTCAATACCAGCTTATGGATAGGGGAGATAGGATTTTCTTGAAAAAATCCCCCTAGGCCAATGGCCTAAGATCAGTTCCTGAAGGAATTACCGGAAACAGGTTTCAGTGCTGAACCATTTCCAACATCAAACTCATTTTTCCTTACCCATTTCTTCTTCATCTGCAGTCACTTTCCCTTTTCCTTTATCATCTTTTTGTGAGTTGCTGCCTTTGTATACCGGACGTCTTCTATCAAAAAAAAATTTTCTATAGAATCTTGCAATATGATCGTATCTATTGCAATTGTAGCACATAATATTTCCTTGTCCAAATCAATCATTCCATTGATTTATTCTTGATCTGCATTGATTAGAAATAATCCCAAATATTCCATAAGTGTGTTGATGGGTGTTTTTGCACCTTCTCAACATAGGTAGTGCATAAGTGCACTATCTCTCTTGAAAAGTAGAAATCTACAAACAAGTTACAAATTACTACCCCAAGGTCTCTCGAGTGTCAGGTCATGACAATGCTTGGAATAGTTCAATTGGTTGATGTGAATTTTTGGTAACACAGGGCTGGCCTTTATGGTTTACAAAGATGGGAATTTGGGTCTGCAAATGGAGTTTCAAAGTGCTAGAAGTGAATGAACAGTTGCTACCCACTCAAAACAACAAGCTAAAACTCACCATGTTTATCAGATTTGGCATTGTTTTGATGCTTTGAATCCTAGTCTAACATGGAGTTAAAAGAATATCAAAAGGGAAAGGGTTAAGAGAGCTAATCTAAATCTAAGATATGAATGAACAGTAACAATGGAGGCTTCTACAGCAGACAAACTTCCTAAACTAGGTTTTTCTTGACCAAGAGAAGCCTACAACTACACAAAACTAGTGCAATCTTTAAGGTCTGCTGATTTTCAGATTGCACATGCAATTGAACTAAGTTACAACAATGAAATATGGAATCCTAGGCTAACTTTACACAACAACGTGTCATCAACAAGTGCCAAAAGTATGGGCTGTAAATTCATCAACATACCATAACAACAAACAACATTATCAAAACCATCCAAGAAACTACAAACTAAAAATAACATGGAAGTAGAACCATGCATGCAAGATGAGAAAAATAAAAGAGAACATCCATAAAATCATGCAATGTTGTCTTTTATTGCTGAAAATTCCCTTTGCACCAATTCTCCAACCATTTACAAATGAGGAGCAAGCCCCTATTTATAGTTTTCCAAAGCGTAAATTAATGGCTAGGATTGATTTGCATCATGTGGCTCAAATTTGTTTTATATTAAGGTTTCCCCTACCCCCATTATATAGGAATTTAAAATACATCATTTGTCTCATTCCTATTTTGTCATCTAGTGACTTAGGTATTGTAGAAAATTTGTCATCTAGGTGATCGCCCTTTAACTATAGGAGAAACTGCTTGAAGGGTACTCCTTATTTTATGGATCTACAAAATTTTGCATTCGATCAAATGAATCTTTCTAGTAGATTTGTATAGTTGAAGATTAAAACATCTCATTCTTGATTTTGGTGGACATCTCCTGACGTGTCATGATCGTGTGATGAAAGATAAAAAAAACTCCCTCTGGCTCCCTTCAAGTCCACCCTTTGCAGTTTTGTCACTAACTTCCTCAGAATAAGCCTTCTTCTAATGCAAGCTCTATTGATGTGTGCTAGGAGGAGAGGTGAGCATAAAATGAATGGTGATGGGAGCAATGTGCTTGTTCCTTATTCAACTTTTTCAACGAGCCTCCCTGAAAGAACCGCATTAGGTTCCATAAATCCTACATACACAAAGTGAGGTAAGTGCTTTCATACATAAATCAAGGAAAATTTTAATCAAATCATACAAGCTCATTGTTAGATCCATCCATACATCATTGAAAGATCATAGTATTCATCATTGTTCCATGTTTGGAGCTCATTTGGACCATAAACATAAATGCAGGTTCAAGGGTGTGATTTTCCCCCACGACGGATGGAAGGAGAACAATAGATGAACAACAGATGGAAGGCGGAAAACAGAAAGAAAACATATGATGAATAACCTTCTAACAAATGGAAGGTGTATGTAAACACCAAATGCAAAGCCCATGAGATGAAGGAAATTCAAGGGTTGACTACCCTAAAAGAGGTAATCCACACATGGAAACCCGCACATGGCAGCCCACAAGGGAAGTTCCATGGACGATGACCTGCAAGGAAGTTCCCACGAATGATGACAGAGGGACAGAGGGATGGAAGCCCGAAACGGAAGTTCCATAGACGGTGACAAAGGGATGGTGGCCCACAAGGGAAGTTCCCATGGACGGCGACAAAGGGATGGCGACCCACAAGAGAAGTTCCCATGGATGATGATGGAGGGATGACGGTCTGCAAGGGAAGTTCCCACAGACAATGACAAAGGGCTGGCAGCCCACAAGGGAAGTTCCCATGGATGATGATAGAGGGACAGTGGCCTGCAAGGGAAGTTCACACGGACGGTGATGGAGGGATGGCGGCCCACAAGGGAAGTTCCCACGGATGGAAACAGAGGGATGGTGGCCCACAAGGGAAGTTCCCATGGATGGAAAAAGAGGGATGGCGGCCTATGAGGGAAGTTCCCATGGACGGGGATAGCGTCCTACAAGGGAAGTTCCCACAGATGGTGATAGAGGGACAACGACCCACAAGGGAAGCTTCCATGAATGGTGATGGAGGGATAGCAACCTACAAGGGAACTTCCCACGTACAACAATAGAGGGATGGTCACCCACAAAGGAATTTCCTACAGATGAAAATGGAGGCACGGTGGCCCACAAGGGAAGTTCCCATGGATGGCGACAAAGGGATAGCAGCCCGCAAGGGAATTTTCCATGGATAACGATGGAGGGATGGTGGCCCACAAGGTAAGTTCCCATGGACGATGATGGAGGGATGGTAACTCGCAAGGGAAGTTCCCACGAATGGTGAGGGAGGGATGGCAGCCCGCAAGGGAAGTCCCACAAATTCACAAAACTTAGTAAATTTGAGATTTTTCAATTTTAGCATTTGGGAAAAGGGGTAGAAAGAGTGCCAAGACATATTTCATTAAGATTTGACTCATTTTGAAAAAAATAGTGAAATTTGGGAGGCGGAAGCCGGATGGTCTATTGCCCTTTAGAAAACAACAATCAACACATGGTGACCCACACACAACGACCCACAAAGAAATCCTTGCAATTTCTAAACACATGGAAAACTTGATGCATACCCCTTTAGGCATGTGAAGTCATTCATTTGATAGTCCCTAGATGATGAAAACTTGAAGTTTGAACCCATTTTTGGAAAGGTGGAGATTTGGAAGGGGGAGTTAGAGGGTCTATCACACTTTTAAAATGAAAATGAGCACATGGTGACCTGCATGCGATGGCCCACAAATGAATTTCCACAGATGGCGACGGAGGGACAACGACCCACACGGAAAGTTCCCTTAGTGACGAAGCGGCGACGACCCACATTGAAATTTTTGTAACTTCCCGAAACTTAATGAAACCTTGGCAGTTCACTTAGGCATCATGGAAACATCCCAAATCCATAGGCAACTTGTCACCAAAGTCAAAATTGAAGGAAAAAATGAAGCAAGCGAGTAGGGACCATGTCATTAGGAGCAAGGAAAAAGAAAAAAAGGGGACCCCAAAAAATCAAAAGATTTAGAAAATTTGGATAGGCGAATTTGGTCAAAGGGAAATTTAGTCATTTTAAGGCATATGTACAACATAGGGTTTGGAATAGGAGTGCACAAAATGAGGCATGAGCAAAATAGTGCACCGAGAGCAAAGAAGACCTATCAGGAGCAACACAAAGGGGGTCCCTACCTTTGGCGAGGCATTTGTGCAAAACATGCAAAATGAGGTGTAGCATTCAACATTCATTCTACTAACAGAGTTGTTTGACATAGTTCTACATTTGATTGATTTATGACCAAACTTGTTGCAATTGAAAAACTGACTAGAGAATGATGAATCACTTGATTTTATTTTACTTCTACATTGATTAGCCATATGACCAAATTTATTGCAAGAAAAATAGTATCCATAAAAATTTTGAACATTAGGTTGTATTATTGGATACCTTCCACCTTTGTTCATCTAATTTCCTTGCTTGGAATTTCTTTGTCCAGATCCAAAACTTTCTTCTATCTCATATCCAAGACCTCTCTTGTCTTTAGAATTCTTCTATCCTTGATTCAACTCATCAAGCTTAACATAACTAATCTTAAACTTCTCCTTGTATTCATTTATAGTATTAAGTTCATCCCTGAGAATAATAGTCTATTTTTCAAGTTCTTCACTATTTTTGGATTGTTGCAATTCATTTTCTAACTAAATAAATTCTCCATTTATTCTTCTACATTCATCAGATCTCTCTTTTAAGGACTAAGAAAGATTCTCCTTATTCTTCTTGCTTTCTTCAATTTCCGTAGTCAGCTTCATCACCATAGATTCCATTTCATGCTTTAGGTTAGCATTGTCTCTAGAAAGATTTTCACATTCTTGAGTTATTTCCTTCAAGGTTTGATTTGGATGAGTATCATCCATGTTTTCACTCTCTTTCTCCTTAATCTGATCATAGAGATTCTTCCTCTTCTCCCTAGATTTTACAATCTGATCCTTTAATGACTAAATGAATTTCTTAGCATCCTTAAGATTTTCTTTCAATTCTTGGACTTCTACTTTAGACTGATCAAGATCATCAAGTGCCACCACAAGATGCTACTAAAGACTACCAAAGTCCATTACATTCCAAGATCCACCTCAAGTTTTCAAACTTCCTTAGAGGAACTAGGCATTGATGCCAATTGTTCGACTGAAGGGAGCACAGAGAGGGGGGGGTGAATCACTGTTCTGCAATTTTTCTAAACTTTATTAATATGATATTTAAACCATTTCAACATTAGACCAAATAAAAGATGAAAACAGACAAAGTAATCATCCACAACACCATAACACAAGGATTTTTACGTGGAAACCTTGTTAGGGGAAAAACCACAGTGGAGGTCAATCCATAATTTGAGTACTCAAATATAAGTTTTATAAAATGGGAATGCACTTGCATTTAGGCTCACTTCCTAGAGCTCACTACCTAAAAAAAAAAATACATTAAATCCATTTGAAGGATTGAACTGAACTAATAGCATCTACTCATGCTTGGTTACAATTCCAGTTTGGCTCATAGATCAAATTTTGGACATTCTATCTGATTCTACACTTCACTCTGCTCTGTTCTACTATTCATATAAAAAATCCATACATGATTAAATTTGCACCACATACTAACATACCTTTCATACCATATGTTTTCTATGTCTGAATGATACAATCGATCTCTTATATATATCCACAACCATATATTTGTTCATCCATATGTAAACTTTAAAAAAACATAGAATACTTTTCAACGATTGGCTAAATCCACAACTGATTCTTAATTTGTACCACCCATAGTCAACCATAGCATAATATGGACCTAGATATAGATGTTCGAACATAAAAAAATTTAAGCAATTACTCCTTAAACAACCGCAATAGCTATATCCACCAAGTCGGCCTTCTAGCCATGATAAACAAAAAATTAGTACACTGGATCTCCTAGATTGTACACTAGTGAATGCACACCCAGATAATTATTGGATAAGGTAGTATGAACATAAAAATACCTTTCTCTGAGATACATAACCAAAATTGATAATCTAGTGAAGTATACAAATTGACATTGTTAACTTCAACTAGATACCCTATTCTTCACTCTTACTGGATACCTTGTTCTTCACTCTTACTTTTGGTACTAGCTAGTTCTTTACTCTATCTACCAGTATGGACCAATACTGAACTATGGATAGGATTAATGAATTAGGTTGCCATCAATGACAACATTAGAAGCCATATGCCAACATAAAGATGAGCTGAAAAGGGTAGTGGAACTTCTCTCTAGTTGTCTCAAGAGATTGACATATCCATCTCCTTGAAACCTATTAGTCAGAAAAACACCTCTTTCAATCCTAATTCTACAGCTGGAAAGCCATGATGATTAAGGTACAAAATAATTTCCATTATGGGAGAATTGTAAAATGATGGTTTGTGGATGTGAAAGAGAAAGTTCCTCCTCTAATTCAGAAATTATAAAAAGGTGTATGATGGTTTCACGTTATTAAGGAATTCTTTCAAAATAGAATTACCTAATTACAAGCAAGAAAAGTCTCTTTGGTCACAAGACAAAAAATACTTTACTAAAATCTTAGGAATGGGTCTAAAGAAATCTACTTCAGAGAATATTATTCCACCTAAAGATGATCCCAAGATTATAATGTGGACAAAGAGTATTGAGTGAAACTTACTTTCTTGAAGAAAAATATCCAAGAATAAAATAAATTGCTAAAGGAATGCAATCACCTTAACAATAACTTTAATAAGAATTTATCTGATTTTGGGTGCCAATTGATGAAAGATGACAATAGTGGCATGTCTACATTGAAAGAGTTAAGGAAACAAATAATTTGGCAAGGATCAACTCTACACTATCATGGAATGAGAACTCTTCCAATCTTATTCTTCCCAATATGGACACTATTCATAGCAACAACCTTATGGAAGTTGAGGACGAAGAATGTCATCACTCCTTAGCAAGTTGAGATTCTTGCCATCACTTAGGAATTGAAAGATTACAAAGCTTACATGGAGTCTACTAAATAGTGGCCAAAATTGGAAAATGCATCTGTGGACCCAAACAGTCATCCACATCAATAACGAGTCTCTTTTCTCTTTCCTAGCATTTTTTCTTATTGCTTTATGTTATAATGAACTCTTTACTTACAATTCTTTTAAAAGAGTCAATTTTTGTTCTTTCAATA
Source organism: Sequoiadendron giganteum (assembly GCA_007115665.2). Taxonomy (NCBI): domain Eukaryota; kingdom Viridiplantae; phylum Streptophyta; class Pinopsida; order Cupressales; family Cupressaceae; genus Sequoiadendron; species Sequoiadendron giganteum. Next base: position 512,066,624 of record CM021108.1, on the reverse strand, counting down.
TTTTGATGACAATTATGATGACAAACAATAAATATGTTTTTGACAAACATTTTAAGGTTACAAATATTTTATCCCCATTGCAGTTTGATGTAAGAGTGACTATCAATAGAAAAGAAGGATCATTTTTTTCAAAAAAATAAAAATTCTGAAGAATTTCTTTGTCTTTGAGAAAAAAATATGAATGTGTCATGTAGAAAAAATGTATCCCTCTAAATTTTCACACTTGTTTAGGCCCTTGTGAACTGAATGAACTTAATTGTGCCTTATTTAAGGTTTTGTAAAGTGTTGTATTACACTTTCACACTAATCTGGGGTTTTTTATTAATTAATTGGGCTTCTTTATGCCTTAGCTGACCTTATTTTGCATCCAAAAGCCTTAATTAATACATCTTTATGAGGATAATCTTGACACGTATGTAATAAGCAATCAGGAATTAATTTTTTTGGATTGTATTGCCTAGATTTAGTAATTTCGGAGTCATACACCACCTTGGGCGTATAAGTCCCACCTAAGTTTTGGGGCCCTGATCTAAATTTCACATAAATCTAAGCCTCTCTTGAAAAATGTGTCCCATAGCCTAGCCTAATGGGACCCATAGGCCACTTTTGGCTTATGAGTCTCATGTGGCTTAGACCTAAATTAAATTAAAATTCTTGATGTGATTTTATTCTCGTAGATCTTATGTGGGCTTGTAGTGTTGTAATATCAAAAAAAATGGCATAAACAAGTATAAATACAAGGATATGTCACTCATTTCCTCCTAAGATTTCAAGTATTCATGCATTCTAGAAAATTGAAGATTACAAGAGTTTACAAGATAATTCAAGAGCCTTCAAGAGTTGATTATCAAGTATTTTGGAGCATTATTCAAGTATCAAGCATCATGTCAAAGTCATCATGCATCATGTTTTTTTTTTGAGCTAAGATTTGTGATGTAGGGCTTCATGATTCAAGAAAGCATTAAACTCAAGATCTACAACATTTAAGCAAGAGTCGAGATCCACATCCAATGGAGAAATTTCATATATGTTTGCAAAATTTTATTTCTAGGGTTTGGTGAGTTGCAACATTACATTTTGTTCATTCATCATTCCTCATTGACATTTGATTTTATTACAAGTTTTGATTACCAAATTAGCATTTGACCAAGGAAAACCCCTTTCTACTAACAAAACAACATTTTTCCCTCTCTTTAGTGTGTGATTTGTAGATCTAGTTGGAGATCCTCTAAGGAGAAAGATTAGAAAGAAGTTGTCAAGTTGAAAATTTTTCCAATTGATCACCTTGTTTAGAAGATCATTAAAAGACATTTACAGAGAAAATTTCCACAATTCAAATCTACAAATCAGGTTGAGAAGATAGAGCAGAGGTTGAAGAATAGATTCAGATTTTGACATTTTGAAAATGAAAAATAGGAAAGATACACCACTTCTGGTGTATGATTCCTAGTATAGTTGATTTTTCAAATTTTTAGGTGTTCCAGACTTGTCTTTTCCATATTTTTGTTCCTGCCTAAAAACCCTAATCTATGACTAAATCACCTAGCCTAGAATATGACTCCTAGTGTGCATTAAATTCAACATTTCTAGAATTTTAGATATCCATTCAATCTACTACGAGTTTCCATGTGCATCTTTGTGTTCTCCCAGCTTTCTATTTTGCTTTTAATTCATTTATAGATCATTTAGTGTAATCTTACATATCATCAAGTTTCATAATTAGATCTTGTATGTTACTAGCCTTTCCAAGTCCTAGCTTGGTGGTGAACACATATTCAGTTATTAATCGCACCCTAGCACAACCTTTAGTAGATCTCTTTCCTTCATTCCATCTTTGGATTGAGATTTCTAGGGTTTTCTTGAGTAAAAATAAGTGAAATAGGTCTAGGCCCTTATCCCCTTTGTTCCATCTCCTAAAAGGGAAGCCCTATTTTTGAGGTTTCATTTTGGTGAACCTTCATTTAGAACTGTAAATGATAGATTTTTCTGCAAACTAGAATAAGGATGTTAATCTTAATCTAAATAATCTAAAATCAAACAACAAAGAACGAATAAGTAAACATAATAAACTAAACAAATTAATCGAAATCTCTCACTGAATATGAATTCACTCCTTCAAATTATCTTGATTGTTCTTCTCCATTTTTCCTTTTCAGTATTCTTGCCCTCATATTTTTGTGTTTGAATGCAAGTACAACTTCGTCGAGTGTCTAAGAAAAATATCGAAGATAAGTCTCTTCTCAAAAGTGTATGATTTCGGGAGGAGGAATAAGGATAATGATAGGCCATTTTATAGATTTTTGGTTTTCGAACGATCGGCTCAGATTGAAAGAGAGATCGAAAGACAAGATTGATGAATTCCATGCAATGTGAGTTATGTCTCAAATAGAATGTGAGTTAGAACATGAGTTGGAACACGGGTTCAGGAAAGACTGAAGATAGAGACTAAGTTAGAATGTGAGTTAGAACACAAGTTTAGGATCTTAATCTCCAAAAATAGAAGAAATAGACTTTGTATGCAAAAGTCAAAGTTAGAACTTGAATACTAATGCATTCGAATGCAAACAGGAGTTAGAACTAGTTAATCGACTAGTTGTGATGGAGGGCCTTCTCGTAGAGATAAACAGGTGTTGAATCTGAAGATAACTGGAGAACTAAAAATAGATCTCAAGTTTGAAGGTAAGTGAATGACTTAGATAACTGAATGATAGAGGAATGTGACATAATTAATTAAATATGAATTAAATATAAATTTAATTCAACATTCGAAAATGAAAGATTTAATTAAATAAATAAAGATCATTTATTTAATTTGACTGTTATAAAGGTGGAATTGAATAAATTAAATAATAAATATTTAATTATAGATAAAGGGGGTTAAATGAATAATTAAATAATAACTATTTAATAATAGTTGAAATATGACAAAGGGGGTAATTAAATTATAAATTATCTAATTAAGAAGGAAGAATTAATTAGTTAGTGACATAATTAGATAATAATGATTTATTTAATTAATCAAGTCGAATAAAGGTCATTTATGAATTAATGAATTAATTAAAAAGAAGTATTTAATTAATAGAGGAAATATGTGTTAGAAAGGGTAATTAAATAATAAACATTATTTAATCACAGCAACAGACTATAGAAAATTATGTCAAATGTGTACTCACAGGCCTAGACCAATTTTCAATGTCTACAGTTTGCCCCTCTTTGATACAATGTTGTTTCAGTGTTGTGTCAAAGAAAATATGCCTCGGTCATGCCCTAGTGAAAGGGAAAATGATGAGGAGATAGTGGTATGCCCCCTGAAGAGGATAGGCGGGTTTCAAGAACATGAGTGTTCTCTCGAAATGGATAGATGATGGTGGTGAAGATGCAGAAAAGAAGAATGTTAGCATGAATAACTCAAAATGTTAGTATTGAAAATAATGGTTATTGATTGAGAAAAAAAAATGATCTCTAATATTGTGCCAAATATGCTATGCTTGCTTGTTATCATCATTGGGCAGGACATGACACAAATGGATAGTACACACTATGATATGAGATAGACCATAGTGTACAAAGTCATCCATCTGTGAAAAACAGACAGTCATAGACAAGGAGTGTCTTAACTCATACTAAGGATAGTATTGCCCCAATCATTTTGTCGAGACAAACCACAAACATCAGACAAATAAAAGATGGGTCATGAGACGTCATTGCTCCTCTAAATCCTTGATAGGACATCCGTGATGAAACTAGTAACATGACTCAAAAACCAATGCTTAAAAAGATAGTTGATAGACAATAGCCAAAGAAAAAGAATACTGAGACATCCTTGCTTCTCTAATCCTTCAAGGGACATCCTTAAGAAGCTAGTAACTGGACTAATTCACAAATCAATAAAAAGATAAGACAAAATAGGATATAAAGTCATAAAGCCAAATAAAAGTATTCACAAAAACTTGATCTTGTGGGATTGTTTGATGTTTGATGTTTGACATAGCGTAATGTGAGAGATGACACATACTGCATAAGACGTTGAGTTTGGTTTCGACCTGGTGACTTTTATATAAGGCATGACAAAGCCTAGTTTCATAAAGACATGTGTCGTATAAGACGTTGGAGCCTGATGACATTGAAGTGACAAGCTACATGAGACTATATCAGTTTTGATGACGATGTCCATTGACAAGAAAGACATATCTTGTGTAAGACATAGGTTGATCATTTTGACAATGCGTATGATATTGACTTAATGACAGTCTGAGATGTTTCCTTGTTGATGCATGACATGTTTTGATTCTTTGACTAATAAAAAAAAGTGTGCGTAGATAGTGTATGACATGAGATGATACCTTAAACTATGATATGCAACTTGTGTGATAGTGATTGTGAATGAACCCTATTGGACTAACCTAGTGTGGTCTCGGGAGCTCATCAATTCATTAGCCTTGCCTGCATTGTACAGGTAGAGACCTCATAGTTCGACAAGACCAATGACTTTGAGTATACAAAGATTCATGATTTAAATGTGTGTGATACATGACAAACCTAGATTGACAGACCTAATGCCTTAGGGGCACATCGATTGATGGCCTTTCCTATGTCCCAGTCGCAGAGGCAATGTAGCTCGACTATGACTGACTAAACATGACTGACTTGACTCTGTTTCTGGTATTTTTTGACATGTTTTGATTTTTTTGGATTTTTGAAGTTTTCTAATGTTTTTGGGATTTTTCAGGACATTTTCGATGGTGTGATGTTATGTACACGGTGTTAGGGCATAGAAAAAGGATTTTTCCCCAGTCGGGAATGAGATTTGGAAGATGGAGTGGATAGTGTGATGAAATGGATGCTAGATGTCAATCGTTCCAAGTAAGGGATAAGACAACCATTTATTATGGGTGATGGTGAAGAAGTCCGATTAGAATGATGGTAGATGAAAGAGTGAGCTTGACTACACATGGCGCCTGTTTTCCAGGTTTTTACCATGGTACTTATCCATAGTGCCACCGAAGTGGTTTTCACTATTGGACGGATTATTTCTCTATACTTTTTTAATTTTCTCATTTTTTTTGGTGTTACAAAGACGCCTGTTTGCCAGGTTTTCATCAAGGTAACCATTTTTTTGTTTTTTTGTTTTTTTTGTACTTTTCAAGATTAAGACGGATTCTCAGAGAGTAAGCATAGAACCTCTTTAGATGCATACTTTTTATAGGTGACAAAAGCGGCTCTCCTTCAGGAGTAGAGAGTTGGTACGCTCCTGACCCAAAAGCTTCTATGACTATATAGGGCCCCAACTAGTTAGGTTCAAACTTACTTGGTTTCTATTGTTCTACTTGGTTCTTAGGATTTCCCATTAATACCAGGTCACCAATGTCAAAGTGTCTATTGAGAACCTTCCTATTGTAGCTATGACGAAGATGATTCTGATATGCTTGTAAATGATCTAATGCTTTCTGCCTTCGTTGATCCAGCAATTCTAGATCTTGTAACCTAGAGACCTGGTACTCTTCATCATCAATATGACCCTTCAAGGATACCCTTAGAGAAGGTATTTCAACCTTGATAGGTAAGATAGCTTTGGACCCGAATACGAGGGAATATGGAGTGGCATCGTTGGGAGTACAGATGCTTGTGCGATAAGCCCATAAGGCAGGGTTAAGCTATAAGTTCCAGTCATGACCAGCGTCATTGATAGTCTTCTTAAGGATTCTAACAATGGTCTTATTAGATGCCTCAGCTTGGCCATTACCTTGGGGGTAATACGGGGTGGAGAAATGGTGTTTGATGTGGAATTATTCACATAAATGGCGTACTTCTTGGTTCTTGAATGGGAGGCCATTGTCTGTGATTATGCATTGGGACACACCATACCGACAAATGATATAGTTTAGGATAAACTTAGATATTTGTGTGCTGGTTATGTATGTCCTAGGAATAGTTTCAATCCATTTAGTGAAGTATTCGATGGTAGTGATGATGAATTTATGGCCATTAGATGATGGAGGGTGTATCTTACCTGTGAGGTCAAGTCCCCATTGGGAAAAGGGCCATCATGAAGTAATTGGACGAAGCTCCTGTGCTGGCGCTCTTATCAAGCCTCCATGTATTTAACATTTTCTACATATCCTTACAAAGATGTATGAGTCTTTCTCCATTGTAGGCCAATAGTAACCTAGTCTCATAATCTTATGGGCTAGAGTAGGACCACTCGAATGAGATCTGCATATACCCTCATGTACTACTCACAAAGTTGTTTGTGCTTCTTTAGCATCGAGAAATCTCATTAGGGCATTATCTAAGGTACGTCTATACAGGGTTTCACCTATGATGGTGTACTTAGCTGAATTTCAGATGAAGGTTCGGTGTTGGTTATTGGATAAGTCTTGGGGTAAGGTTTGGTCAGTGAGATAGTCAAATATGTCTTTATACAAAGGAGACGTAGGACCAACAATGGTACACACTATCGCAGTATCGGGGACATCATATGCGGGGACCAACAGCTATTCAACCACAAATTCAAACTTAGGCACATTACTTGGAATATCCAACAAGGAAGCCATGATCTCCATAGCATATGCAGCTCTATTCTAGATACGTGGTATTTGTTGAAAAGTTATGTCATTGAAATATTGTTTGAAACTATCAGCCATTCTCTTGTAAGGTGCAAGCTTCTCATCCTTAATCTCGTAATCATCATTTACTTGTCAGATTACCAGTTGAGAGTTGCCAAAGACCTGTAGGTTCTTAATTTTCCATTGAGCTACCATTTTTAACCTAGTCACTAAGGGTTCATATTCTGCTATATTGTTGGTACAAGGGAAAGTGATCCTAAATGATTTGGGAATGGTATCACCTTAAGGTGTAACAAATAAGATACCAACCCTTGAACCACGATTTGTATGTGACCCATCAAAGTACAGTTTCCATTCAGTCTTAATGTCGATGTTAGAGAGAAACTCATTAGGAAAATATGCCACTAAGGGATGGTTTGCCTTCATAGGTGCGTCAGCTAACTGATCTGCAATTACTCTTCCTCTTATAGCCTTCCTTTCGACATACCAAATATCATACTCGCTAAGTATCATAACCCATTTAGCCAACCGGCCTATTAAAGCTGCCTTACTTAGGAGATATTTAAGTGGATCAATCTTTGCAATTAACATAGTTTATCAATTGAGCATATAGTGTCAAAGTTTTTGGGTAGCAAAGACTGCTGCAAGATAGGCACGTTCTATGTTGCTGTAATTCAATTCATAGCCCACTAAGGTACGACTGATGTAATAGATGGCTCTCTCATGAACTTGATCATCGTGTTGTGCAAGAAGAGCTCCTAATGCTGACTGAATTGCTGAGATCTATAATATCAATGGTTTTCCCTCTATAGGTGGCATTAAGACTGGTGGAGTAAGCAAATAGTCCTTGATTTGCTGGAAGGCTTCCTGACATTTAGGTGTCCACACAAATGGTACTCCTTTCTTGAGTAGATGTTGAAATGGGTGTATTTTATCAGCCAGTTGTACTATGAAACGCCTAATGGATTGTAATCTCCCCTATAGGGTTTTGAGTTGACCAATGCTGACTGGAGGAGGCATTTCTATGATAGCTCTTACTTTCTTTGGATCTACTTCAATGCCTCTTCGAGAGATGATATACCCTAACATTTCTCCTGATTTCACTCCAAAGACACACTTCTTCGGATTTAGCCAGATGTTGTAATTCTATAGCCTTTGGAATATCTTGTCTAAAACCTTTAAATGATCTTCCCTTATTTCTGATTTATCTATAATGTCATCTACATAATCTTCCATGAGGGTATGTACAAATTCATGGATGACCGTAGTCATTGCCCATTGGTAGGTAGCTCCTGCATTCTTAAGGCCAAATGGCATAACATTCCAATAGTATGTGCCCCATGGACATGTGAAAGTTGTCTTGTCTTGGTCTTCAACTACTATCTTAATCTGGTTATATCCAGAGAAACCATCCATAAGGGATATCATCTTGTATCCTACTGTAAGATCTACTATCATGTCGATATTTGGCAAAGGGAAGTCATCCTTAGGACATGCCTTATTGATGTCTCTAAAGTTTGTGCATATGCAAATGCCCCTATTTGGTTTAGTCACTAGTACTAGATTTGATATCCAATCTGCATAGTCTATTGTCCTTATGAATCCTACATCCAAGAGTTTCTTAAATTCTGCCTTGACCAATAGAGCAATTTGCGGATGCATTTTCCTTAACTTCTGTTTGACTGGCTTAATACCTAGCTGTAGTGGTAAATGGTGCAATATTAGGTCTAGATCTAGCCCAGGTATGTTAACATACAACCATGCAAAGCTTATCTATATCTTTGTGAAGAAGTCCTTAAACTCAAGTTTTTTTGTCTCTATTAAAGAAGCTACAAAATATACCTTCTGAGGATTCTCTTTTGTACCTATGTTGACTTCAACAAATTCTTCTACTAGCATTAGTTAATTTTCCTATTCAATAGGGAGAATATTTAAACCTCTATCCTTGGGTGCCTCTAAGAGGTTTTCGTCCTTGGATACGTCCTTTATTTTGAATTTTTCCTCATCCAAAGGTGCCTTTCAGTTTTCACCTAGGGACTCATCATTTTCTTTTTCATTGTCTTTTTTCTTTTTATTCTCATTTTTACAACTAGAGGTGTAAATAGACTCCCAAAAATATGCTTTATCATCCAAGTCTATAGTGAAACTAGGTTTATGATCCCCTCTTGGTATGCCTTCTCTAAGTCCCATGAACTCAGCAATTGCTTCATCATTCTCGAATGTATCTATGATAGGTGTACCTTGTTGATACCAATCGATAAGTTTGGGATATATAAGGGGCATGTCATCATCAGAGTTTTTAAAGGTAGCTGCTGACAAGGTGAATATAGAATGGTTGACATGGTCACATAAGTTTTGAACTAACTCCTTCCTATTCTTCTTCCTAGGTGTAGGTATACTCTGATGTGGGACTATAGTAAGGGTAGTATCTTCAGAAGATGGTTTGTCAGGTGCCCAAGATGCATGATCAAGGGTTTCCCAATAATAGTTCTATTGCCATTATTTTTTGGACAAGTGCCTCTTAGGATGAGGACTATATGGTTTTGGTACAGGTTTCATGTTTAGGTCCAATTCTCTAAATAGGGCATCTATGTTCATGGTACTGGCAGATGAAGGGGAATCCCATTCACCATCGCTTGAGTAAGGGGATTCATCGTAAACTAGAGGTTTTTCATAAACTGGGGGTTTGTCATAAACTAGGGGAAGTGGTTCATGAGATGTCTTGATGTCTATGTAATCACTCACTTCCTCTTGAAACAGTGATGAAATACCAAGAAACCCAATTCTAAGCAGTTGACACCCTAGCCCTAGATATTTCGGTCATGGGTAGACAGTGATCGGTTCCATCCTTCCATTCTGATATAGTCCTAACCCACTGTGCCCGTCATAGCCTTCATTTTGCATTATCTTACAACCTTTTCCATACTGGTCCTTAGCTATTTGAATAGATGAGGAAGGGTATTCATGTTCTTCTTGATACAACCAGGAATCACCTTGATCCACAATTTCATCACTTAACTCTCCCCATTTTGTCAATGTCATTATAGGGGGAACATGAAATGTGACCACTAATTGTCATCTATCTGCCATGGGTAGGCCATATGCCTTAGGTGGAATCAGTTGGTTGACGTAGTATGATACCTTTATATTATATTCACCATAGCCCTTGTCTTGGATCTCAAGCTTAGGAGTGGATGGTGGTGGTTTGAATGAAATAGACTTAGTGAGATGTGATGGGTCAACGTATAGGGATAAAGTGGATGATGAAGCTTCTTGGTTAACTGGCACTTGTCATTGTGGAATATCCCTTAGGCTTGTTCAATACTGAAAAGGATCTGGATAACCATCAATGGTGATTTTTGTGCCATTATAGGGGAACTTAAGACATTGGTGATATGTTGAAGGTACGAATCTCATGGCATGTATCCAAGGTCTACCTAACAACAAGTTGTATGGAAGGGTGAGATCCAAGACTTGAAAGCTGGTGTTCATGATTGCTGGGCCAATTCTTATAGGGAGTGTGACAACTCCTTTGGATGATCTTTCCTCATCATCGTAAGCCCTGATGACTATAATTTTAGAGGTATCTATGTAGTCTTCTGAGAATCCTAATGCCTTAACCAATTTTAGGGTACATAGGTTCAAATTTGCTCCTCCATCTACCAAGAATCGTCGGTCTTTGTTTTGATGGATTAAGACTTCAAGATGTAAGGGGTCATTATGATAAGACTTTTCAGTTGAGTAATCTTGTTGGGAAAATGTGGCATGATGAGAGTTGGTCAAATATCCTACCATTTCTTTGAAATGATTGACATCTAAGTCTGTAGGAATAGTTGTGTTCTATAGAGCTTTGTCTAGAATGGCTCAATGCTCAGGTGATAAGGTCAACAATTCCAAGATAGATATTTGTGTTGGGGTTTTACTCAATTGATCAAGAATATTGTACTTGAACTTGGAAGCTTGCGTAGGTGGCTCAAAAGAAGAAGGTCCTGGAATAGTAATCTTTGTTCTACATGTGTTCACATTACATTATGGATGCTTCTTAATGGTGAAGCTATTGACATTCTCATTTGCGCCTCAGAGGTGATTTATGATCTTTCCTTTACCATAGTCATAATTGGTATTGTTATAATTGACTGATGCATTATTCTTGGGTCCTGAATTGGAGGCTTTTCCTTTTGTGTGGTCATGTAACGGGTTTTTGAATACCTTATGATCACTGTTCTTTGTGTTTTTCTACACACCAACCTCTATGGTTCCATTTTCAACAAAGTCTTGTATAATATTCTTCAATTGGAGACATTGTTGTAGGTTGTGTCCTTTTGTTCGATGATAGTCAGAAAAAGAGTTATCGTCCCACCATGAAGGTTTGAACTATCCATGATCATTCTCTCTTGGTTCCAAAGGTTTGATGAGATTATGTTTAATCAACTCTTTTAAAATAGTCTCGATTGGTTGTCCTAAAGGTGTAAATTCACGTGTAGGAAATCTCCTTTGTTGTGGTCCTTGTTGTTGTGAATTTTGGACATAGTTACCTATTTGATTTGGACTACTCATAGTGTATTGATTGGAATTGTAACCTCTAAGTGTGATAACTGGTCTCGTATGTATGTGTTTAGCATCAACAATGCCGTCATTTGTAACATTTTTGTTTGTAGACCAGAATTTGTTTCTATCGTTTGATGCGTTTTGATGTTGGACAGCTAGATTTTTGCCTGGTACCTTTATTTCTCCTTTGTCTATAAGGCCTTTCTCAAGGATGATGACCTTTTGTACCAAGTCTAAGAATGAAGTATAGCAGTGTATCCTTAAGTCTCTTCACAATTTGGGGTTGTTCTCTAGGAATATCGTGACCTTTTGTTTTTCCAATATTTCAACTGGATATCTTCTAGCTAGAATTCTCCATCTCTAGAAGAAAGTGGTGAAAGTTTCACCATCTTCTTGTATCATGTGGAACAAGGTTGCAATTGTTACCTCATTGTCTATGTTAAAGGAAAAATGTTCGACAAACTTCTCAGCTAATTCACCCCAAGATCGTATACCATATGGTAATTTAGAAAACCATTCCAGTCCTATCCTGACAAGGGTTCATGGAAATAGTCTCATCAAGTATGTGGGGTTATATAATATGTCCATTCATGTTGTTGAGAATTCTCTAATGTGTTCCAAAGGATTCTTTCTCCCATTATACTTAGGAAAAATCGGTATAATGTATCCCTGGGGAAAGGTGTCATATAAAGCAATTTGTCAAATGGACATGGACATAGGTCTTGCACTGATATAGTTCATTTGCCTGACATAGACATGTTGTCCATCTGTTGTTGAAGAGTTTGCATTTGGTTTTGAAGAACATCTACTTGCATCAAGGACATGTTGTTTGTGTTGTTTGGATCAATGTAGGTGTTCTTATACGCCATGTTCTATGACGGGTTGTGATTTGGCGAGGGAATATATCTTGTTAGAATGTTTTTATTTGGTATAGGGATATTCCCTGTCTAAATGGTTTGAATTGGTATAGGAATGCTTCCTATCTAAATAGTTTGATTTAATATAGGAATGCTTCCTGTCTGAAGGATCTAATTTGGTATAGGAATTTTTCCTATTTGAATGGGCTGAGTTGGTATAAGAGTGTTTCCTATCTGAACGGGCTGAGTTGGTATAGGTATATTTCTGCCAACTTTGGTTCTCTTACCAATCGTGTTGGTGCCAAAGGGGTTGGAGGAAGTTGCCCCCACAATAAATTGTAAACCTTGTGTCATGTTGAAAGGGGTTTTGTTTACAATTGATGATGTTTAAATTGGTAAACCAATTGGTATCATCGCAGTAATTTGGGGAATAGAGATAGTTGACGTTACAGTTTGGGTTGGTTGAGTGGATTGTGTTTACAAAGTATGAATATCAAATCCTGGTGGTAGTTTGGCACCGTCTACTCGCAACTTTTCTAGATAGCATTAGGGATAATTTAGCAAACATTCATCCGTAAAAGATGCAAATTCAGGATTTTGTACTGCTGTGTCTATGTCTTCTATGTAAATTTGCCCATGTGTGTCTCTAGTAACATGTTTTTCAAGCAAAGGTCTATGTGGGCATTTACTTCCTGATGGTTGGTTTCTGAATGGATTGATGAATTCGTTGGGGTCTGTCATTGCTTTTTGTTTCTTTTGAGACCTTGTTTCGACCATGAAAAGTTGCTCAAAATGGGGTAATGTAGACTCTGTTTAAAAACTGATATGACCTATGTCTATGTTTTTGGATTTTTTTGACACTAAAATGATGTAGCTAAAATGGTTTCTAAAAAGACGTATTCTAAGATGACGTATGATAGGACAGACAATATGCAAAATTTTGAGTGGACTAATGATGATAAATGAGTCTAAGATAGGGTATAACCTACCACCTATGGAATAAATGCATGCAAAGATTTGTTTTTAACCAAGGAACCTGATTGTATGACAAGGACAGTTTGACAAGGTGAATTTTCCAAACTAGACTGTTGAGCTGAAAAGATCCACTAAATGGGACTAAAATGACTAGGTTCAATGACTATGACAAACCAGAACATGAACGTTTCTAATGATGAGGAAAGTTATCTATTCTGTGATATGCAATTTCCTAGGAAGTATCTATATGCATGCAACTTAGGATGACTATGACTAAGACGTTTACTGTGACTAAGACATATATGACGCCTAATGATGGAAGGTTTTTGAGCAAAATTTTAACAGTTTATGTCCAAGGTTGATCTTAAGAACCTAAAGCAAATAATGACAGTGACGTTTCGGACTCAACTCATGGTTTTTGATGTTTTATGTTGACAGGCAAATGCGGTTCACCTAACAATTGCAGTTCAAAATTTGACAGATGCGGTTTTTCCTCTGAAAAATGTGGTTTACCAAGACACATGTGATTTAAACAATGACTGATGTGGTTTAACAAGACACATGCGGTTCAAAACTAACAGATGCAGTTTGCATGCACACATGCCACTCAGAATGTGACAATTGCGACTCGTGATATGCAGATCGTAAAAATTGAAATTTTTGACAGACACATGCAGTCTTTCCCCTAACATATTTGACTTTCTATAATAGATGCGGCGTTTAAACAGCCAATTGCAACTCGGTTTTTTGATAGTTGAAATTTTCCCAAAACTTGATTTTGATGACTTAGTTTGTTGATCAATATTTTGATGAATACAATAGAGAATAAACACAACAATCAATGTATTTTCAGTTTTGTGATGGAAGGACTGTTAAGACTCGAAAAAAAATTCACAACCTAGGCTTTTAGGAAAATACTTGTTGAATTCTTACTTGGATTTCTCCAGCTACGCATATTTATGGCGAATGACTAGTAGCTTGACCCCACTGGCTCCCCTCCACAACACTCACTTATACGGGGCAGCCAACCTATTGTATCCATGAAACTCCAATGGCATACATTTCATTTCCACTCATAAACCGTAAATATGTAAGACGGCTTCACAGGGCCGACCCTGCTGCGCCAACAAGTAGGTAGGATTTTGGTAACTCTACAACAAGGTGTTAAATAAGGGAATTCCATTCATGGAACACTATCCAACATCGGTGAGAGTCCATTTATGTCCATTTCATTAGAATAGTGCACGTGATTCATGGGCTTTCCCCAAGAATCCACTTTTATATACCAGCTAGAATTCGCTTGGCTTTAGCGTGCTACTGGTTTGAGTCATCTTGGGGTGAGTACTTTTTCCCACCAAGACAGGCCCAAGTTCTAGAGTCAGTAACCGTTTCTCTTACACCCAATATTGCATGACTGCGCAAGGGGAGAGGATACTTCGATTACTAAATCGTAAGGGTGAAAAATACGTGCAAAGCACCAAACAAAGAAGACAGTGGTTATTTTTAATCCAAATGACAATTTTCTATCTATGAATCAGAAGATTCTTTTTAATCCACATGACAATTATCTATCTACCAAAAAAATCTTTGCTTAAATAAATAAATTAACACAAAGGCATTAGGTCCTGCATGCAAACTTATCAGTAGTTCATTATTCTTCGGCTTTCGTCCTGCAAAAAATTGTCTTAGGTTTTTAAATATATTCTACGCTTCATCCTACAAACACTATATTATTCCACCTTAACACAACTGAAACAAATATTAGCGAAAATCCAAACAACCTAAGAAGTGAAAACGAAAATATGGATGCACAGAAATTTTTAAAAAAGTGAAAAATTTTTACCACGCAGATGCGGCTTTTGGAGCCATAGATGTGGTTCAACTATTGACAGGTGGATGCGGTTTTCTATGACGGATTTGTCATTGTTTTAATTAGATGTGGCTCGCGGATATAGATGTGTCATTTTTCTTAACAAATGTTGTTCACCATAAGAAAAACCTATAAAAAAGAATAGAAAACATAAAAATGGAAAGAAAAAAATATGTCTGGATTTTGAAATGTGTTCATGTCGGGTTCACCAAATGTAAATGATATATTTTTCTGCAAACTAGAATAAAGATGTTAATCTTAATCTAAATAATCTAAAATCAAACAACAAAGAATGAATAAGTAAACATAATAAACTAAACAAATTAATGGAAAGCTCTCACCGAATATGCATTCACTCCTTCGAATTATCTTGATTGTTCTTCTCTATTTTTCCTTTTCAGTATTCTTTCCCTCAGATTTATGTGTTTGAATGCAAGTATAACTTCACTGAGTCTCTAAGCAAAATATCGAAGATAAGTCTCTTCTCAAAAGTGTATGATTTCGAGAGGAGGAATAATGATAATGATAGGCCATTTTATAGATTTTGGGTTTTCGAACGATCGGCTCAGATTGAAAGAGAGATTGACAGACGAGATTGATGAATGCCATGCGATGTGAGTTATGTCTCAAATAGAACACGAGTTGGAACACGAGTTCAGGAAAGACTGAAGATAGACACTAAGTTAGAATGTGAGTTAGAACACAAGTTCAGGATCTTAATCTCCAAAAATAGAAGAAATAGACTTTGTATGAAAAAGCCAAAGTTAGAACTCGAAGACTAATGCATTCGAATGCAAACAGGAGTTAGAACTAGTTAATCGACCAGTTGTGACAGAGAGTCTTCTCGCAAAGATAAATAGGTGTTGAATCCGGAGATAACTGGAGAACTAAAAATAGATCTCAAGTCCGAAGGTAAGTGAATGACTTAGATAACTGAATGATAGAGGAATGTGACATAATTAATTAAATATGAATTAAATATTAATTTAATTCAAGATTCGAAAATGAAAGATTTAATTAAATAAATAAAGATCATTTATTTAATTTGACTGTTATAAAGGTGGAATTGAATAAATTAAATAATAAATATTTAATATAGATAAAGGGGGTTAAATGAATAATTAAATAATAACTATTTAATTATAGTTGAAATATGACAAAGGGGGTAATTAAATAATAAATTATTTAATTAGGAAGGAAGAATTAATTAGTTAGCGACATAATTAAATAATTATGATTTATTTAATTAATCAAGTCAAATAAAGGTCATTTATGAATTAATGAATTAATTAAAAAGGAGTATTTAGTTAGTAGAGGAAATATGTGTTAGAAAGGGTAATTAAATAATAAACATTATTTAATCACAACAACAGACTATAGAAAATTATGTTGAATGTGTACTCGTAGGCCTAGACCAATTTTCGGTGTCTACAAGAACACCTTATTTCTAATTTGTAAGTGCATCATCATCATAGATCTAGCTTGCATTAGGTTTTTCCTTAATTAATTGGAATCTAGGGATTTTTAATATTGCATTAGTGAAAGTACATATAGGTCGCATTTTTACATCTTGCATCATTGAATTTCATCTAAAATTTGCATTTTTACCTAGTTTAGAAATCATATAAACCAAAAATCATACACTGATACATTTTGACTCCATTTCCAACGAAAGGTTGTTATACTTTCGACATTTCAAATTTCATCGAAATTTCAACAAAAATTCCTCCGATGAAAGGGCATCGAAATTTCGACAAACTTTCGTCGAAAATTGAGTCAAAATGTATTAGTGATAATATTTATAGAGAATTTGCTGAGAATAGTGCAAAACCCTAAACTAGGACTCATACGCCCCTCTAGGTGATTTAGTCCTAGTATAGGTGTATTTTCTTGATTTTTGGGTATTTTGTGGTGACTTCTATTTAGCACTTAAACCCCTAGAAAACCCTGATTGGGACTCATACACCCCTCAAGGAAATTTACTCTCACTTTAGATTTTAAACTCCATTTTCCATCACTAAAAAAAAAAATTGTGTTTCTATTTGTTGTTGTCAGTCATCTATTTCAATTTAAAAAAAAATTGTTACAACCATTTCATTATATTTAAATTAATCTCATTTGGATCAGAATCATAACATAGCATTTATTTTGTATTCATTGCATCTTGCATTTCATTGATTTCCCCTTGCATGATCTTTTCAACTTGGTGTCCTATTGCTAATACTATAGTGAGATGAAGTTTGAGACTCATGTCATCTCACGATAGCACAATCATTATGGATCTTGGGTTATCTATCTCTTTCACTACTAGTGTTGACACTAGTTCACTAGGTCTGGACCATAATTTTGACAACTATTTACCTTCAAGTAGTGTGACAAATTTTGAAACAATGGTTGCTATTATTCTACAAGAAAACATAATCCAAATTCATGAAGACTTAGCAAACCTACAAAATCAAATAAGTAATGAAAGCATTTCAAACACCACTATCTCTTTTATAGATAACATAAATTAGATGATTGAAAGTTAATATAGAATATAACTTGCACATAGCATAGTTTGGATTTTTTGGAAATGTCTTACCTCAACCACTAGTTGTCCTTTTACCTTTGAAAAATGTCCAAAGTGAGAGAGGAACTCAAATTCCTCCTCTTACAACCATTTCATCTATTCCTATCTACACCAACTCTCAAGTTACAACAATGATGCAACCTACTAGTAGTTTCATTCCTTCCTTAAGTATTTTTTCTATTATTCTTAGTACCTTTGTGGCATCACATGTCATATCTCCTACCACTTTACCTCCAATAAGCAATCCATTCACTGCTCCCTCGAACACATATACACCTTTGGGCCATATTCACCTCCATATCAAAACACAACCAATGAAACCCTTATAAATCAGCTTGCGCAAATCATTTTATCCCTTCAAAAGAAAGTTTCCAGCATAATCCAAAATACAAATGTCCAACCTACATATTATATCAAAAGAAATTCCTTATCCTTGGAGATATTGAGAACACCAATGCTACAAGGTATAGAGGTACCTAGATTTGAGAAATATGGAGGGAAAGGAGATCCTTCTAACCATGTTCCTACTTATAACACCTTATGTAGTGACTTTATTCTTAAGGATAAGCTATTGGCTAAGATTTTCCCTAGATCCTTGAAGGATACTACCTTAGAATGGTTTTCCTCATTAAACAACTCAATATTTTCATTCAATGAACTTTCTTAGGAATTTATAAACCATTTCCAAGTGCATATGACCCCTAAGATGACCCTAGCCAATTTGATGAGATATAAGAAAAAGGATGATGAAAATATTACTGACTTTGTTTCATGATACCAATTTCTTTATTCTAAAATCAATGTAAAGATTCTTGACCCTTACCTTCAAAGGATGTTTATCGAGAACTTGCAAACTAAGATACAATATAAGCTTACCATGATTAAGTTTCTCTCGTTCATACACTTGTGTACTACCCTTCGTGATTATCAAAACTCAGTTAGTAGTTGTGACACAAAATCCACCTCTAGATGTCTTGAGAAGTCTGAATCTGCAAACCAAAATAATTAATAACCTTTTAGAAAATAAAATAAAGGACTTCTTCAACTAAATCCCCTTCAAAAACCAAATCAACTTGTTGATACCTAAGTGGCCACTATAAGGAAGACAAATCCTTTCATATTTGGGGATCTAGCTAGGTAATTCACTTCCTTAGCCTATACCCTCCATAATATTATGTCACAACTTTTAGAACAAAAAGTGATAACCTTTCCTCCCATTAAAACAACCAATCCTATTAAGACTTTACATATGAATTTTAGATCCAATACTTATTGTCAGTATCATTGAGAAAATAGACACAACACAAAACATTGTAAGTGTTTTAAGCATCTTGTGCAAGACCTCAATGATTCCATTTGTCTTTCAATTGGAGGTGTTAATGATAAAGCAAATAAGTCTATTTCCCCTACTAACCAAAACTTACAAATCTTTAACAACCTTATGCCAAAACATAACATTTCATTTGTCAAAGCTAGTGAAATTTAAAGAATGATGTGATGAATGTCGACATGGATACTATTGGATAAGATCCCAAACCATGGATAAAATGTGAAAGGGATGGTTACCTTCCTATTCTATCTAGATCATTGAATTATGTCCTAATAACCCTAATTTGATTGACTATCAACATCACAAGTCTAGTCAATTCATAATTAGGAGGACTTAGGAGGCAGTTTTTTTAAGCTTTAAGGGGTTCACCACCAAGCAAACGCTTGGAAAAGACAAATAACCTAATATCACTAAAATGAGAGATGCAAATAATGAAAATGTGCAACACCAAGTTAGGGTACGTGTACTTGGGAAGTCTAGAGATGATATGATTATTCTACAAATGCAAAAAAATTGTTTGAATATTCCTTGGAGGACTAAGATTCCCAAGATCGCGTATTAGTCCTGCTACTATTTTTCAAGGAAAATACAAAATCTTTGGATGTCAGAACTGGATCTGAAATAATCTTCAAAATATATGCTTGGGAGGACTAAGATGCCCAATGTGGTGTATTAGTCCTGCTTTGAATTTCTGAAAAGTTTGAATGTGGTCCTGAGCTCCAAGGTTTGCACTTGCTTCTTTTCGGATCTCAAGTTCTGAAATTTTTGGATTTGACCTATAGGTGAGTTTTTGTGAAGATGACAAATTTGCAATGCAACTTTTCAACTTTTACAACTTTTCACTCCAAGTGATCTTCAAGTCATCAACCTAGATCTGCAAAGATAAATCGACAAGCTAGAAAAAACTTGTTGACTATTAGAGAATGGGGATTTTCCTTGGTCAAACCCTTTGTTGGTAATTAAACCTTGAAATAAAATAGAAATAATGAAGGAAATGGTGAATGAACAACATGCAATTCTACAAGTCACTAAACCCTTGTAATGGTTGCAAACTTGTGTGAAATGACTACAATGGATATGGATCTTGAAATGCTTGATAGATCTCGAATTGCTTGTTTGCTTGAATCAAAACCCTACATCACAAATGTTAACAAAACACACATGATGCAAGAAACACCTTTGACATAATGCTTGAATCTTGATCATGGCTCTAAATGCTTGATGATTTGCTCTTGAATGCTCTTGATCTCACAAATTTTCCTTAGGAATGAATAGTCAGGTTGCTAGGATGATCTCATGAATGATTACGATGAAAATGAATGAATGAACCTTGTATTTATACTTATCTATGCATACTATCTCGAAATTATATCACACCAATCCAAAATATGAATTCATTAAATGAATTCTAGGCTAAATCCTTCCAAATTTTGAATTTAAATCCCGAAAATGACCCAAGGAGGACTAAGATGCCCTAGGTGGAGTCTTAGTCCCAAGTGATTAAACTTGGGTCATAGAGACCAAAAAGGGGCCCAATTAAGATGCCTCAAAATGAGGGTCTATGAACCTCAAGGGGACAAAGATGCCCTAGGTGGTGTTTTAGTCTTGACCAAAAATCAAGAACACACCAATCTGAATCATTGGAAAATCATTTATTCATTGGATAATGTTGAGATTATCCAAAAAATGATGCCATTCATAGGGCTTGTGGACACAAAATAGGACCAATTAAGCCATAAAGAAGAATGAACAAAGCAAGGCAGGCCCAAAAAAGTGTGACAATTCAAGGGTATGCATTTTACTACACTACATTTAGCTCCCACTTTAGTGAGAGGATGAACTTGCTTCAAACTCACACTAAAGTAGCCAACGAAGCAATCAAGAGAGGTTAAAATGTAAAAATGTCAGAAAGATAGGATGACAATGATCAAGAGGGTGGCCAAACCCCTAGGATCAAGATCCTATGGAAAACCAACATGGGCACAAAGGAAAATGCTTGCACATGATGTATGAAGCCAAAATTAGATCGCAAACATACACCATCAAAGATAGGAAAAAGGAAAAAGGAAAAGATAAAATCTGCAATAGATCAAGCTTCAATGAGTCATCCAAAATGGTGGACCCAGTCTATGCTTAAAGAGGCTTTACAATTGGAATGCACTGTCCACTATGCAAACAAAACACACACTCATGAGGGCTAGTGGGGGCTATTTGTCCACTAGGTGATCCCCAAGAGGGATCATATCAAATTCATACCTCCATGACTTTAATAAGGTACCAAAATGCATGCTCACATGGGCTAGCAAAGCTATTTTTTCACTAGGTGAGCCCCAGGGGACCTTATCAAAGCCATACCTTCATGACTTTAATAAGGTACAAAAATGAATGCTCACAAGGGCTAGTGAAGCTAGTTGTTCACTAGGTGATCCCCATGGGACCATATTAAAGCCATACCTCCATGAATTTAATAAGGTACAAAAAGAGAAAATGCAATGCAACAAAAAAGTTCAAAGGAATTTTTCTTATTTCATGCGAGGTCTTAATATTAGGAGACATCATTCCTAATGTCTCCAAGAGAAGTACAATCAAAGGTTAAAAGATTCACAACCGAGGGAATGCAGTGTATCACACCACCACTAAGAGGAATGTAATATTGTAAGATAGATAACACTCTTGAATGACATTACTCCCAATGTAACCACAAAGAGGAAAACACATCGTATGAAGTAATAAAATCACGTGAAGGAACATGCAAACAACTAAAATGAAATTATACCAAAATATTGCCAATGTATGCCCCCACTTTAAAGAAATTACTAACACCGTACTATGATCAATTACTTAAAGTAGCCGAAAGATGAAAAGGAAAACATGGTTGCCCCATAGAAACACATAAGGGATCTATGGATTTGGGGTCAGTATTTGTCTTTTCTACAATGATATTAGAGAGCTCGGAACTATCATCATTCCCCAAATTCATGTAGAACTAGAAGAATGACACAAAGAGTCTAAAAACAAAGAAAATCCTTTTGGGTCAACATGGAAGAGACATAGGGTGTCTTGACACCTTGTGTCATCCCCAAAAGGAAGACACAAGACAAAAATGAAAGTAAAATAAATGATAAATGAAAAGGCAAAGAGCTTAGGACATATAGAAGAATGAAGGTAAAAATAGAGGAATGCACAAAGAGAGCAACATCAAATAAAACATCAATGTGGATCACAATACACACATGCAAGAAAAAATGAAAAGAAAGGCTAGTAAGGCACATGTAGATCAACCATCCAGTAGGTTATCTACATCCTAGTCTTGTTCAATATATGTGAAATGAAAATCACTAGCCAGAGGGATCACATCAAGTGTTATACTAGGAGAATCACCAGGCTCAACACATGGTGAATCACTCAGTTTAGGAGGATCATCATGGTTTTTATCATTTAATCTCATGGATGAGGAGAATAATAGATTCAACTCATTATTTATTCCTCATCTATTTTAGCTATCTCCTTGTCATCATCCAAGTTAACCACAATAGGAGGACAAATGATAATATCCATAGAAGGTTTTGGTCCTTGTTGTGTTGAAGACATAATTTATAGGTTTTCGTAAGAGAGGAGGCTCATCATTTATTGCTTCTATCAAGTTTAGATTTTGAGTTTGAATTTTGTTCTCACCACTAATTTTTTGAGCAATAGCACGACACCTACACCTATGCTCTCTAACATTCCAGTTCCTTTTGTTACGGTTTTCAAATTGTGTTTATGTAGGAGTGGGTTTATCAACCATAGGTTCCTTTTCTTCTTGCGAGGGAAGAACAAAAGAAAACATGGAAGGTTGTTCAACCACTTTCTCTTTGGCTTTATAAATTTGTTTAGGAGTAAGGTTAGGACTTTTTTGGTTTTCCATAGGTCTCTTGTAGGAAACTTGTAAAGGTTTATTCCTGGATGGGTCTTGGTTTATTGGAATGGTTTTATGCTGAGCATTGTTTTTTCTAGGTGGTGGAGTTTTGATCATGGGTGGAGGAAAGATTTCAAGGGATAGTTTGGTTATGCATTTTTCTTTTAAATTTTGGTAGGATAGGAAAATGAAGTCTTCACATTGTCATATAGGCTCCATGGGATCAAACCAAAAATAACCTAAGGAGAAATTTCCATGGAAAGACAAGGGTCTAAAGCCACTATGGTTTATGATGAATAATTCATTACCGTCTAGAAACTTTAAGCACTTATGGACAATGGATGTGACCCCATTCATGGAGTGAAACCATTTGTAGCCTAAATTCACATGAAATTGGTTTGAATTAGATATAATAGATAATGACACATTTTATTTATTTTGTACTACTTGTAAAGGGAGTGTGATCGATCCCATCATAGCTTGAGAAAAACCATCATGTGTTTTAATCCATTCTTTTGGTTTATCATATCTATCTTAAGTGAATTCATACACATATAAAATTTCTTCTATGATAACATTCTCTCCACTGATGGAATCAATTAAAATCCCAGGAGTGGGCTTGTTACTAATTTTGTTGGCTATGTAAAGAGGAACATTAAGCACATGTTTAATTATTTCTTCTGATGAGAAAGTAGTGTCAATGGTTTTCTATTTATGAGGCTCAATGCCAATCACTCCTATCATTATATCAATAGTAATTTATTCATTAGTATCCATAGGCTTCTGTTCATCATCATCCATAGGACTTTGTTCATGATTGCTAATATTTTCATCATTTGTGTCAACATTCATCACATCAAGCTTAGTTTCACTAGCCTTAACAAATGAAACATTATGGTTCGGCATGGGATTGGTAAATATTTGTAAGTTTTGGTAGGGAGGAGCCACAAACTTAATACCTTTATCATTCACACCTCAAATTAGGATATTTTGGAATCAATGATGTCTTGCACATGATGTTTAAGATGCTTGCAATGCTCCGTGTCATTTCATTTTTTTTGGTGATAAGCACAAAAGGTATTTTGTCTAAAGCTCAGAGGTAATGGCTTGCTAGGTTCGAGGGGTTGGATGAGAGGTAAGGTAAGAATCTTTTTATTTAAGATATGGGTCATGATGTTTTGGAGTGTGTCAGGGAAGAGAGTATATTTCCTTTGTAGGTCTCCAAATATATAAGGATTACTCTTCTTTATAGCAGCTACTTGGGTATCAACTAGTTGGGTGGGTTGAGAGCTGGAATTTATTTGAAGGAAGGTTTTATTTTGTCTTCAGAAAGGTTGATAAGTGTTTTGGTTTGATGTTTCATAATTTATATTATGGGTGTGAGTATCTTTTGGTTCATGATGGTGACCTTATCCCTTATCGTGCTTTGTAAATTTTCTATGAACATATTTTGAAGGGTGGAGTCGAGAATATTCACATTGATTTGGGAATAAAGTGATTGGTAGCGTGAAATAAAGTCAATGACCTTTTCACCCTCATTTTTATTGCATCTCATCAAATAAACCAATGTCATTTCAGGAACCATGTGCACTTGGAAATGGTTGATAAATTCCTCAAAATGTTCATTGAATGAACAAATTGAGTTGTTTGGTAATGCAAAAAACTAGTCCAAGGCAATGTCTTTCAAGGATCGGGGAAAAAATTTAGCCAAAATTTTATCCTCAAGGATAAAGTCACTACAAAAAGTAGTGAAGGCATTAACAAGATTAGTAGGATCTCCCTTTCCTCTATTTTTCTCAAATCTAGGGATCTCTATACCTTGTGGCACTGGAGTTCTCAATATCTCCAAGGATAAGGGGTTGCTTTTTACATACTATGAAGGTGGACCATTTTGATTTTTATTTATGGTAAAGACTTGATGTTGAAGGAATGAAAATATTTGTAAGAGATGGTTAGTAATAGGGTCATTGCTTGTGGTTTGGGATGGAGGTGAATATGTTGCTTATGTGTATGTATTGTAAGGACAAATGAATGTATTACTTGTGGGAGGAGATATGAGATTAGATGCCACATAGGTATAAGGAGCACTAGTGGAAATGTGTGAGGTAGTAAGGATATTGCTAGTAGGTTCCATCATTCTGGTCACTTGAGGAGTTGTATAGGTGGGAATGGATGCTTTGGTTGAAGAGGGGGGAGTTTGATTTCCTCCTTGAACATTTTTTGAAGTTTGAGCATCATTGGTGGTTGGAGGAAGGTTTTTTCCAAAGATGTGAGCTATGTTATGCATAACTTCCAATCCTTCATCACTTTCCATCATGTGGTGAAGACTATCTATAATAGGTATAACAGTGTTGGAAATGTTTTCAACACTCACATTATCTTGTAAGTGGGCTAGGTCTTCATGCATTTTCATTATGTTTTCTTGAGGAATATGATAAAAATTTATTTGAACACTTGGCATAACACTTGTAGGAAAGGTAGGAATAGAAAAAGAGGTGCCAAAGGTATGATATATGCCTAGTGAACTAGTGCCAACACCAGAAGTAAGAGAGCTTGATAACCCAAGATCTAGAATGAGTGTCTTATTGCGCAATGTTGTGATTCTCACACTTCATCTAACCATAGTAATAGTAGTAGGATACTAGGTACTACAGACCATACAAGGAATAGACCATGGAAAGTGCAATAAACACAATATCATGTTCTTGCAATTACACTTGAAATGATAGAAATTTGAATAACAATTCTAGAAACTCAAGGCAGCCCATATAAACACAAAAATTATTTCAAACCCTAAAAACTAGAGAACCAAAGTCAATAGGGAATAATATTCTAGTAAGGGATTATTGGTCCTCCTGGTGATATTAAGAAGTTCCAGAGGCCAAAACAAAAAACAAACAATAGAGAGAGACTTCTAAGGCAAAAATCCTAAGAGGGACTAAGATACTAGGAAGGGCGTTTTAGTCCTAGAAGAGGTTTTTCTTAGAAAAACAACAAATTTTGGTTTGATAACAACTTTCTTAGGTTACCTACCAAAGGACCTAATATTTGGAAACAAGAAAATATGCAAATGTGTGCCAGAAAAAGTAACTAGGAACAAGATATTGAATGCAATATTGAATTCAATTTTTTTAAATTTTCAATGCAATAACAATGCAATTAAGAGGATGAACAATGCACTTTTCAATTTTTCAATGAAATTAAATGATGAAAGAAAGTAAACATGTAAGCTATATGCACTTTCACTAATGAAAACATAGGAAACCCTAAATCTAATTTGACTAATGCAAGATGCAAGAAACCCTAGATGAATTTTCACTAATGCAAGATGCAATGAATGCAATGTAGATCTATGACTTTTATGGACTACAAATAGGAAAAAAATAAAAATCAAAGAAGTCGGGTTCACCAAAATGAACCGTCAATAAAATGGGAAGGTGGTGACTTCCTATTCTATCTAGGTATTTTGATTATGTACTAGGAGCCCTAATTGGATTGACTAACAACCTCACAAGGTGAGTCAATTCACAATGAGGAGGTTCTTTTTAGCTTTAAGGGGTTCACCACCAAGAAAATTATTGGAAAAGACAAATGAACACTCAACCTAAAAGACATAATTATGCAAGCTAAATGTGGTATGCAAACAATTAAATTATGTAATAGGAAGATATGATGTATGTACCTGGGAAGTCTAGAGATGTGAGGATTCTAGAAATTTAAAGAAGCTTCCAAAATGTGCCTTGGAGGACTAAGACACCCAGGATGGTGTATTAGTCTCGCTACTATTTTTGAAGGCAAATACAAAATCTTCGGGTGTCGAAACTCGACCTGAAAGAATCTCTTAAAAATATGGCTGAGAGGACTAAGATGCCCAAGGTGGAATATTAGTCTTGTTCTAAATTTTTGAAAACTTTGAATGTGATCCTGAGCTCCAAGGTTTGCACTTGCTTCTTCTTATATCTCAAGCTCTAAAACTTTTAGATCTGAACTGTAGGTGAGTTTTCATGAAGATGACTTTGTAATGCAACTTTACAATTGTTAGAACTTTACACTCCAAATTATCTTCAAGTCTTCAACTTAGATCTACAAACACAAATATACAAGAGAGGGAAAAACTTGTTAATTGTTATTGAATGGGGGTTTTCCTTGGTCAAACCCCTTGTTGGTAATTAAACATTGAAATGAAATAAGGTAATGAAGGGAAATGGTGAATTAACAACATGCAATGCTACAACTCACCAAACCCTTGTAAATTCTACAAACTTGTGTGAAATGGTTGAAATGGATATAGATCTTGAATCAAAACAAATGCTTGATAGATCTTGAATTTCTTTCTTGCTTGAATCAGAACCCTACATCAAAATGTTAGCACAATAACACAAATGATGCAAGAAGATATTTGATATGATTCTTGAATCTTGACGATGGCTCCAAATGCTTAATGAATGGCTCTTGCTCTCATAAATTTTCCACATGTATGAGACATAGGGTGCGTTGATTCCTTGTGTAATCCCCAAAAGGAAAACACAAGACAAAAAGAAAGAATAAGAAAAAGCTTTTGGGTCAACATGGAAGACACATAGGGTGTCTCGGGGACTTGCATCATCCCCAAAAGGAAAACATAAGTCAAAAGTGAAAAGATAAATGAAAAAGTAAAAATATTACGACATATAGAAGAATGAGGGTATAAATAGAGGAATGCACAAAGAGAGAAACATCAAACAAAAAATCATGGGGGATCACAATACGCACATGCAAGAAAAAGTGAAAAGAAAAAGAAAAAGGAAAAGACTAGTAAGGCACATGCAGATCAACCATCTAACAGGTCATTTGCATCCCAATCTTGTTAGAATGTGCAAAATGCAAGTCACTAGTGAGAGGGATCACATCCAGTGCTATACAAGGAGAATCACAAAGTTCAACACATGGTGAATCACTCGGTTTAGGAGGATCATTATGGTTGTTATCGTTTAAGCTCATGGATAAGGAAAATAACAAATTCAACTCAATATGCACTTCCTCATCGATTTTAGTTGTTAACCAAAATAGGAGGATGAATGATAATATCCATAAAAGTTTTGAGTCCTTGTTGTGTTGAATTTACAGTCTTTGGTAAGAGAGGATGCTCATCATTTATTGCCTTTGTCAAGTTTGGATTTTGATTTTCAATATTGTTCTCATTATTCATCTTTCAAGAAATAGAATGATGCTTATTCCTATGCTCTCTAGCATTGTGGTTTCTTTTATTATGATTTTCAAATTGTGTTTGTGTAGGAGTGGGTTGATCAACCATAGGTTCGTTTTCTTCTTGTGAGGGAAGAATAGAAGAAACCATGGAAGGTTATTCGACCACTTTCTCTTTGGCTTTATAAATTTGCTTAGGTGGAAAATTAGGACTTGTTTAGTTTTCTCTAGGTATCTTTTAGGAAAGGGTTTGTTTATGGATGGGTTTCGGTTTGTTGAGAAGGCTTTAGGTTCAACATTATTTTGTTTAGGTTGTGGAGGTTGAAGCATGGGTGGAGGCAAGTTCTCGAGGGATAGTTTGGTTATGTATTTTTCTTTTAACTTTTGGTAGGATAGGAAAAGGAAGTCTTCACACTATCTTATAGCTCCCATGGCCCTAGTCCAAAAATAAGCTAAGGATAAATTCCCATAGGAGGATGGGGGTTTAAGGACACTATGGTTTATAGTGAATATTTCACTGCCAACTGGAAACTTTAAGCACTTATGGACAACAGATGGGACCACATTCATGGACCAAATCCATTTTTAGCCTAACTTCACATGAAATTGGTCTGAATTAGATATAATAGAGAATGATACATTTTATTTCTTCGGTCCTACTTGTAAAGCGAGTGTGATTGAGCCCATTGTAGCATGAGAAAAAACCATCATGAGTTTTAATCCATGCTTTTGGTTTATCATATATATCTTGAGTGAGTTCATGAACATATAAGATTTATTTTGTGATCACATTCTCTTCAAATATGAGATTAATTAAAATCCCAGGAGTGGGCGTTATTATTGATTCTATCAGCTATGTAAAGAGGACCATTAGGTGCATGTTTAATTGTTTCTTCTAAAGAAAAAGTAATGTCAATGGTTTTTTTATGAGGCTCGATGTCAATAAATCCTATCATTTTATCAATAGGAATTTTTTCATTAGTACCCATAGGACTCTATTCATCATCCTCCATAGGACATTTTTCATGATTTCTCATATTGTCATCATCCGTTTCAACATTCATTACATCAGACTTAGTTTCGCTAGCCTTAACAAATGAAATATTATGGTTGGGCATGGGATTGGTAAATATTTGCAAGTTGTGGTTGGGAGGAGCCATAGACTTATTGCCTTTATCATTAACACCAACAATAAGGATATGAATGGAATAATTGAGGCATTGCACAAGATGTTTAAGATACTTGCAATGTTATGTATCATGTCCTTTTTTTTGGTGATAAGCACAATAGGCATTGTGTCTAAAGATCAGAGGTAATAGTTTGTTGGGGTCAAGGGATTGAATAGAAGGTAAGGTAAGAATGTTATTGTTTAATATTTGGGTCATGATATTGTGGAGAGTTTCAAGTAAGGGAGTAAATTTCCTTTACAGATCCCCAAATATATAAGGATTACTCTTCTTTATAGCGGTTACTTGTGTATCGATAGGCTGGGTAGGTTGAGAGGTGGAATTTAGTTGAAGGGGAATTTCAGTTTGTATTCTAAAGGGTTGATAAGTGTTTTAGTTTGTGGATGCATACTTTTTAGGATAGGTAGAAGTGTGTTTCGGTTCACTGCTACCTACAAAATTTTGATAATCACAAAGGGTAGTGCATAGGTACATGAAGGAAGGAAATTTCATCATAGTAAACTTATCCCTTATCTTTTTTTGTAATTTTTCTATGAACATATTTTGGAGGTGAGAATTAGGAACCTTTACACTGATTTGGGAATAAAGCGACTGGCAGCGTGAAATAAAATCAATGACTTTTTCACCCTTTTTTTGCTTACATCTCATCAAATCAGCCAATGTCATTTGAATAACCATGTGCACTTGGAAGTGGTTAATAAATTTCTCAACAAGTTCATTGAATGATTGAATTAAGGTTTTTGGTAATGCAAAAAACTAGTTTAAGGAAATTTCTCTCAAGGATCGGGGAATTTTTTTAGCCAAAAGTTTGTCCTCAAGGATAAAGTCACTACAAAAAGTAGTGAAGGAATTAAAATTATTAGTAGGATCTCCCTTCCCTTCATATTTCTCAAATCTAGGGATCTCTATACCTTGTGTCACTAGAGTTCTTAATATCTCCAAGGATAATGGGTTACTCTTGACATAGTATGAATCTAGAACATTTTGATTTTGATTTATGGTAGAGAGTTGATGTTGGAGGGATGAAAAGATTTGTAAAAGGTGGTTAATGATAGGATAATTTCTTGTGGTATGAGATAGAGGTTAATATGGTGGTGGTATGTATGTGTTGGAAGTAAAAATGAATGGATTTCTTGTGGGAGGTGATATGAGATTAGATGCAACATAGGTATTAAGAACACTAGTGGAATGTCTAAGGTAGGAAGGATATTACTACTAGGTTGCATCATTGTTGTCACTTGACGAGTTGTATAGGTGGGAATGGATGTTATGGTTGAAGAGGGAGGAGCATGATTTCCTCCTTGCATATTGTTTGAAGTTTTAGCATCATTAGTGGTGGAAGAAAGATATTTTCCAAAGATGTGAGCTATGTTACACACAACTTCTAGTCCTTCATCACTTTCCATCATGCGGTGAATACTATCTATGACAGGTATAATAGTGTTGTAAATGTTTCAGTACTCACACTATCTTGTAAATGGGCTAGGTCATCATGCATTTTCAATATAATTTCTTGAGGAATATGATCAACCATTTTTTGAACACTTGGCATAACACTTGTAGGTAAGGTAGGCATGGAAAAAAAGGTGTCAAAGGTATGGTCCATAAATAGTGAACTAGCACCAACACCAGAAGTAAGAGAGCTTGATAACCCAAGATCCACACTAAGTGTCTTATCATGGGATGCCATGAGTCTCACACTTTTTCTAACCATAGTATGAGTAGTAGGACACCAAGTAATGCAGCTCATACAAGGAATAAACCATGGAAATTTCAACAAACAAAATATCATATGCTTGCAATTATACTTGAAATGAAAGAATTGGAATTAAAACAATTCTGGAAACTAAAACAAAAAATTGAAAACATCCGACATAAACACATAAAAGTAATTTCAGACCCAAAAAACTAGAGAGTCAAAGTCAATAGGGACTAAAATGCGAGTAAGGGAATTTTAGTCCTCTTGGTGAGATTCTGAAGTTCCTGGGAGTGAAATAGATAGCAAACAACAAAGAAAGGATTCTAAGCAAAAAAAAACCTGAGAGGGACTAAGATGCTAGGAAGGGATTTTAGTCCTAGCAGAGGTTTTTCTAAGAAAAACAACAAATTTTGGTTTGATAATGACTTTCTGAGGTTGCCTACCCAGGGAACTAATGTTTGGAAATAGAAAATTGTGCAAATGGAAGAAAATAAAAGCAATGACTAACAAGCAATTGAATGCAAGATTGAAATGCAATTTTTCAATTTTCATTGCAATAAGAATGTTTCTAAATGCAATTAAGAGAACGAACAATTCACTTTTTATATTTTCAATGAAATGAAATGATGTAAGAATGTAAAAATGCAACCTATATGCACTTTCACTAGTACAAAAATAGGAAACACTAAATATAATTTCCCTAATGAAAAATGCAAAAAACCCTATAGGCACTTTCACTAATGCAAGATGTGATTAATGTAATCTAGTTGTAGGGCTCTTAAAGGACTCCAAATAAAAAAAGGAATAATGCTCAAAGAAGTCGAGTACACAAAAATGAACCATAGGTAAAAATGGGAAAGGGATGGTTACCTTTCTACTCTATCTAGGACATTCAATTATGTCCTAAGAACCCTAATTGGGTTGACTATCAACCTCACAAAGTGAGTCAATTCACAATTAGGAGGACCTAGGAGGGGGTTCATTTTAGCTTTAAATGGTTCACCACCAAGAAAATGGTTGGTAAGGAAAAATGTCTAAAAAAACATTGTGATATGAAAAATAACCTAAAATAAGCTAAATGGGAGATGCAAATAATGAAAATGTGCAACACTAAGTTAGGGTATGCGTACCTGGGAAGTTTGTAGATGATATGAGGATTCTAGAAATGCAAAGAAGTTATTTGAATATTCCTTAGAGGACTAAGACTACTAGGAGGGCGTATTAGTCCCACTACTTCTTTTCAAGGAAAATAGAAAATCTTTCGATGTCGGAACCGGATCTGAAAGAATCTCAAAAAGATATGCTTGGGAGGACTAAGATTCTAAAGGTGGCATATTAGTCTTGCTTTGAATGTTTCAAAAGTCTAAATGTGGTCTTGAGCTCCAATGTCTACACTTGCTCCTTTTCGGCTTCAGGTTCTAAAACTATAGGATTAAACCTATAGGTGTGTTTCCATGAAGATGATAACTTTGCAATGCAACTTTGCAAATTTTACAACTTTTTACTCCAAGTTATCTTGAAGTCTTCAACCTAGATCTGAAAACACAAATAGACAATATGGGGAAAACTTGTTGATTGTTAGTGAATGGGGGTTTTCCTTGGTCAAACCCCTTGTTGGTAATTAAACCTTGAAATGAAATAGAAATAATGATGGAAATGGTGAGTGAAAACATTTAATGCTACAACTCACAAAACACTGGTAATGACTAAAAAATTGTCTGAAATGGTTGCAATAGATATGGATCTTGAAATGCTTGATAGATCTTGAATTGCATGCTTGCTTAAATTAAAACCCTACATCAAAAATTTTAACGTAACAACACACATGATGAAAGAATAGCCTTTGACATGATGCTTGAATCTTGATGATGGGTCTAAATTCTTGATAATTTTCTCTTGAATTCTCATGATCTCATAAATTTTCCTTAGGAATGAATACTCAAGTTGCTAGGATGATATCATGAATTCTTAGGATGAAAATGAATGAATGAACCTCGTATTTATTCTTATCTATGCTTAATATCTCAAAATTATATCACACCAAGCTGGCATATGAATTCATTAAATGAAGGAGGCTAAATCTAACTAGAATTTGAATTTAAATATTCAAAATGACTCAAGGAGGACTAAGATTCCCTAGGTGGCATCTTAGTCCCAAGTGATGAGAATTGGGGCACATACACCAAAAAATGGCCCTATTAAGATGCCTCAAAATTAGGGTCCTAGAACCTCAGGGAGACAAAGATTCCTTAGGTGGAATTTTAGTCCCGACCAAAACTCAGGGACACATCAATAAAAATCATTGGGAAATCATTTATGCATTGGAGAATGTCGGGATTATCTTAAAAAATATGCCATTCATAGACCTTGTGGACACAAAATAGGACCAAATAAACCATAAAGAAGGATAAATAAAGCAAGACAGGACCAAACAAGTGTGAAAATGCAAGGGTATGCATTTTACTACACTATAGATCCTATGGATACTACTCTTATTAATATGGAACCTATTAAAAAGGTTTTAATTATGTTGATAAAAACTCAACCTCATAAGGGTCGAACTATAAAGCCTCTTGACATGGCTTTCTGATCTAAAGATATACTTAAAAATGCACCTTGGTCCTCTTTACATAGTCGACCAAATCTATGATAATCCCACTAATGAGATATTGATTAATCTTGTGTGTGGAGAGAATGTGATCATCGTAGAATTCATACTTTTGCATGAACTCTATCAAGAGACATATGATAAATTAAAATCATGGGTAAAGATGCATAATGGTGTTGCTTTCCATACAATGGGATCGATCACCCTTCCCTTACAAATAGGACTGAAGCATTAGATGTTTCATTCTCCATCATCTTGACATTGGAACAATTCCATGTGAAGCTTGGTTATCCATGGATACACTCCATGGAAGTCATCCCATTAGTTGTGCATAAATGCTTAAAGTTTCCCTTTGACAATGAAATTTCCATTATACACCCTAGTGGCTTTAATCCTCTATCTTCCCATGGGAACTTTTCATTAAATTTATTTTTGACCAAGCCTATGGAACCTATTAAACCTCGAGAAGATTCTTTTCCAGATCCTATCAAATGTTTACAGAAAAATGCATAGCAAAATTATCCCTTACAAACATACCTCAGCCTATGATTGAACCAAAATAAATTCCAAACAACCAAGAC
The DNA here is from genome assembly GCA_007115665.2 of Sequoiadendron giganteum. Classification (NCBI taxonomy): domain Eukaryota; kingdom Viridiplantae; phylum Streptophyta; class Pinopsida; order Cupressales; family Cupressaceae; genus Sequoiadendron; species Sequoiadendron giganteum. The sequence goes on along the minus strand of CM021108.1, from coordinate 512,032,749 downwards.
CAACCTAAGATAGGTCCTTTTCCTATCTCCTATAAAATACCAAGAGATAACAAAAACAATCCTTTCATACCTTTTGAAATAAAACAAGTTTACAAAGATAAAGAGAAAGTGGTTGAACAACCTTCCATGGTTCCTTCTATTCCTCCCCTTAGGGAAGAAAATAAACCTATGGTTGATAAACCCACTCCTACACAAATGTAGCTTTATAATTGAACCAAAAGAAATAGAAAAACTAGAGAGATTAGGTGTAGATGTCGTACTCTTTCTCAAAGGTTAAATGAAGAAAAAAATAAAGAAATGCATAATGAATCCCCCCTTCATGAAAGAAAAAAGATTAGATATCTCAACCACAACAAGAGCTAAATCCTTGTTTAGACATTATCATTCAAAATCTCATTGTGATTAACTTGGATGATGATGATGAGGTTGCTAAAATTGATGAGGAGGTGCATAATGAGTTGAATACATTGTTTTCCTCTTCTATGAGCTTAAATGATATTCTCTCAAGAAGACTGTTAAACTTGGTGATGACCCTAGTTCAAAACTTTCTATTGTCCCTTTGGCTAGTTGTTCACCTTTTATATATGATGAACATGATTGGTATGTGGATAACCTGCTAATAAGTTGACTCACATGTTCCTTACTAGTCTTTTGATTGTGATTGCATGTGTGTGTGTCACCAAAAAGTGTAGTATTTGACACTTTTTCACTCATTTTGGCCTTTTCCCTTGGATTTTGACCTTGTTTTGCCTTGATGTAGTCTTGAATGCTTTCAAATTAACAATACTAATAGTGTTTTACTAAATTTTTGTGAACTGTTGTAGCACATCTTCCAACTTTTCTAAGACCCTTTCAACACAACTCACCTAAAAAACCCCGTTTTACCCCTTTCCAAGCCTTGTTTCAAGGTGTTGTAAAGTGTTGTAAGGCATTTTCACACTTTCCTAAGCTTATCATCCACTAATTAATCCTTTTCTTATGTTAATTTTTCCCCTTAATGTACTTTTAGGCTCGACTTAAGTGCTTTTTGGGAGGCAAACCTAATAAACATCAATAATCACCATTTTATTCTCAACCAACATTTGAAATTGTCCAAATGGACTAGGTCGCCACCTTGGGCAACCTAGTCCCTTTTGGCATAAGTTTCAAATTTAAGACAAAAACCTAATGGAAATTTTCCTCCAAAACCCTCGTGTCAGCCTATCATGTTGCATTTTCGAGAAATTAGGGCATATGTTATATAAATAAGGGTTTTCACCTTCATTTTACCTCTCTTACACACTCTCCTAAGCTCATTTTTACATCTCCTGACAAGCACTCTTTCACTCAAGTTTCCCAAGAAAGAAATCAAGCATAAGGGCATCACAAGAAACCTCCATTGGAGTTGGTTCTTGCATGTTGTAGATCATCAACAATAAAGGATTTGGTTTTTGTATGCAGATTCATCAAAGGGAAAGGTGCTTAAAAGGTGTTGTCAATTCATCAAAGCCACCCAAGACAACAAAGCCCTAGTTGAAGAATGGAGAGCCCTTTTAGCCCATTTTCAATAGAATCTAAACCAAACACCTATTAGGAACCAGAGTGCAGACCAAAGGCTCCAATCTCCACTTCTAAATTCTTAGAAATTTAGAAGAGGACTAGGTCACCAAAATTGGCAACATAGTCCCTTTGAACCTATTTTTCAAGGATTTTCGCATTTCTGGATACCCTTTTGGCAAAAACCCACTCTGGAAAAGTTTCCCAAAAAAAGGACTAAGTTACCCATGATTCTGGCATAAATGTCCTTATGAGAATTTCCAATAGATTCCAGAAGATTTTGGGGCTTCTCTTCCTCAACCTTCAATACTTAGGTGCACCACTTATTTTATTTCTAGTTTCTTTCTAGTTTGCATACATTTAGATCATTTAGTTTACATTACATGTAGTCTAGATTTACACTTGGTTTATATTACTTAGTTAGTTTATTTCATTACATTGTAGCACTTAGAAAGACTTTATCACACACAACACAACCCCGATTCAACTCCATACTTCCTTTGAATGAAATCACCAAAAGGCATGTCACCAAAGTGGAAAGAGTGTCATTCCTAAACCAAGTGCTCCTTAGGTGAAAAACCCTAGGGGCCTAATAAGGGAAATCCTCTTTCCCTTGTGAGCATATATCATTTTTGGTGGTTCATTTTGGTGAACCTGAATGTCCAACACTTGTTAATATTCTAATTTTATAGTTACATCTTAGGAAAAATCTTGCATTGCATTAGTATTTTGCATTGTTTGCATCCTAGGGTTTATAAAATAATGCATTAGTAAAACGTTCATGTTAGATTGAATTTTTGCATATATATTTTCATTTAAAAAATCTAAAATTCTGCATTTGTACCTTAGGAATACATCATACAACTTGAAAAACATCAAAAACCACTCAAAACATTCAAAAAATTTGAAAAAAATCCTTATTGGGACTAATTCGCCATTCTTGGTGACCTAGTCCCAGTTCACATTTTTCACTACCTATTACAACATTAGAAACCTCATTTTTGTGGTTTCTTAGCCTCCTAGTACCATATACTATAAGTCTAGAAAGTTTTGGAAATATAGATTTTAGGCTTCTCACTCAAAATCATCAATTTAGGGTGGTGATTTTTGATATACCTTCATCATTATATTTGCAGAATGCTTACATTTCTGAAATTGTGCTTAACATTGATAAAAGTACTTTTAAATTTTGTTTATACAATGGTTACATTCATAAAACTATGCATAAATTTGCTAAAAGTACTTTTCATTCTTTCATATACATTGTTTAAATTCTTCAAACTTATCATACATTGGATAAAAATGTTATGTATATTTGTATCCACATTGTTCATATTGTTGCACTAGTGCATGAAATGGTTACATATATTTGTCATTTTTTCCACACAATTCTAGTATTGTACAAACATATATATGCTAAGAAACCTTTCCTACCTTCTCCCTATGAGAGAATTTTAGTGATAGAGAATACAACCTTGGACATTCTAAAGAATTATATTAGTTCTTCCCCTAATATCTCTCCTCTTGGTGATGTAGAGATTTTGGTGTCAGAAGAACAAATTAATGAGAGTTCTGAGAATCCTAGTTGTTTCTCTCCTCTTACCTCTCTTAACAACCATGACAATAACATTTTTCCTTCTCCTAGTATCTCTCCTTATTGTGAGGAAGATACTTTTCAATTAGAACACATAATTGATGAAATTCACGACTCTCTTAGTTGTCCTCCTTCTCCTAGGGAACACCTTATTAAACATAATGATTCCACCATTTATCATTATTCTACTTGATATGGAGTCCCTTTAGAATAACCAAACTTTGAATGTGAAGAACATGTGGTTTGTAGTTCTTGTGAAAACTCTCCTCCTAGGGAGACTATCATGGTGCAAGAACGTGTGAACCTTGACACCTATCCTTCAAACACTAAACCTTCCCTAGGAGAATATCATCAAGTGACATTAGAATCCCCTTCACCACCAAATCATACAAATAAAGTCAAGATTCTTGAAGTTATAACTACACAAGTGGGATCTCCTTTAATTAATGAGCTTCCTAATTCTCCTCCCACTAGTGAATACCATAAAAAACTAAGAGATATCTTGAAATCCATGATGCACTCTACTCATAAAAATGTTTTGTAGTCACTAAGTTGTAACTTAGTGACTCAAACATATAGGGGATCACACATCACTCCTACACCATTACCCCTTTCTCAACTTAGAGTCCCTAGTGTTGAGGACATTAAAAAGGCTCCTGTTGATATATTTGTTGTTGGGGATACAGATACGGTCTTGTCATCAAGATATGCATCTAAGATAGCAGTGCCTTAGTGATTCCAATTCAAAATCACAACAAAGACACAATCAACTATGCCATAAAGCGAAAATGGCCATAGTTGATCCCCCATTGATCCTCCGAGAGAAGTGAATGCAAGCAAAAAGTAGATTTAACACAAACAGATAACCATATATATGTGGGGAAAACCATTTCAGGTAAAAAACCCCACCACCAAAACATTCAACTCACATGTATTATTCAGTAACAAAATGGTTACAATACAACACCAGAGCTATGCTCTTTAGGATATTACATCTTGTTCATTTGGAGATAGAATATAGGCAACACAAACCAGAATCTCACATAGTTACAATATCACCCAAGTCACATACTATGTAGATTCCCCTTAGCTCCTCTCAGACAACTATCATAGCCAGCCTCATGGCCAGCCTAGCCACTAGGCCTCATAGGTTCACATCATACCAGATCTGAGAGTTAAAGTGTTCATTGTAGAACCGTTCGAACACTCTTAGCCTCTCTCTGATATTGCTCATTGCTCTGTCTTGAGCTGTACACCAGATTATATATAATCTTGCACCATGTGCATACCTATTCAGCCCATGCCTACCAGCAATGGTCATCCAGGATAATAACTATCCTACCTGCAAGAGCATGACCATTCCCTGATAATGTGCATCACTTATATAGGTGCATCGAGCCACACAATCATTAACACTGGTCGCAGACAAGTCCATCAACCTCCATTTAATAATGCAGCCCAATCACACTCAGGAAATATCCATACGGCCAATTAGAACATAAATATCTTCCACATGTCACCATACCATTCGTAGCCGCACCTCTGATAGTTAGTCTAGCTTGGTCAAGCTCGATCGAGCTCGATCAATCGAGCTACGAGCTCATACCATGTTACCGCAGCTTGAGCTAAACCACCTCGTGGTATGGCGGTAAGTTAGTTGGGCTCACACCCTAACTCCACCGCGCTACTGAACTGAGCTCGAAAACCTATTGCAGTATGGTGGTGAGCTCGCTCGAGCTCACTCCACCATTTACCACACTACCGCAACCCAGACCGTCTTGCCTCACAGTATGGCAGTAAGCCATCCAAGCTCCCTCAAGTTCTGGCCCAAGATCCCATCAAGCTTAGCCTTTTCCATTGTCATCGGCCAACCAGTTGTTACCAAACTGCCACGTGTCACTTTGCCATTTGCCAGCTTCTCTGACATCGAGTCCAACTTGGTCAAACCCTGCCCTGAGCTCATTCAAGCTCCTACCGTGCTACCACAGCCCTGTTGGCCCCACCTCGTGGTATGGTAGTAAACACCTCGAGCTCACCAACAAACTCCATCGCGCTACCATTGGGCTTGGCTTTTCCCATCGCGGTATGGTGGTATGGCGGTAACCGCTAGCCAGGCCACTGGCAGTCTTACTGTGGCCACTACGGTCAGCCAGAACGCTACCCATGGTATGGCAGTAACCACCAGCTAGGCCGATGGTAGTCTTACCATGGTCACCGCGGTCAGCCAGAACACTAGCCATGGTATGGCAGTAACCGCCAGACCCAGCCATCGGTGGTCTCACCACGCTACCATGGTGAGTCGACCCACCGCCAAGGCCACCGTAGGTGGTCTCACCACGCTACCGTGGTGAATCGACCCACCGCCAAGGCCACCGTAGGCAGTCCCACTATGCTACCGCGGTGAGTTGACCCACCACCTATGGTATGGCGGTACCCATCAAAGCCAGACCGAAAGGTTACCGCGGCCACCGTAGTGAGAATGGAGAACACACGCAATATGGCAGTAACCGCCATAAACATGAAGGAAATTCCAAGGCCGAAAGGGAAACATGCCAAGAAGCTAAGACAAATATCCCAACAATCTCCCACTTGACGCAGGCTTTTAGGCATCCTCCAAACATTCGAACAAGGACCAAAACCATGCATCCACGCTCCAACCAAGACCTCTGCAACTACATCAAAAGATGTCCACCATCTCAGGCACCAGCTCCAAACATAGGAACATGCCAAGGTGAAAATGCACCAGTCTCAAGAATGAAAGCGAAAGGCCCTTTAGGCGGCAAAGGCTCCAAAACAACAGCAAAACACAAGGAAAACATTCTCTAGAACAAGAAACCAACCAGCTCGAACAACAACCATAAAACTGGCTGCCCTTATCTAATTGATCAATCACACATGATTGAAAACCAGCACCCAAAACTCGTGCTGAAACATCCTACCACCCATACCTCACAGGTATGACAAACAAAAGCAAACTCATTCCATCATAAAACCACCCATCTCAACAACAAACAAGTACCCTATAGCAACCAATCACAAGACCAAGCACGTCTAGGTACTCCCACTACAATGGTACAGTCCAGATGAATGCAACCAAAGCACCATCACACATGATCTAGGAATACTAAGTCCACCAGCCACTGCATAAAGAAATGTAACCAACTAGTTCCAAGGAACAACCACACTCATTTGTAACACCTACAACCATTTGCTGCAAGGAACATTTCTCTCAACTGTCTTCCACAATTCTTCCAAACTCCTCCAAAACCAACTAAAGAAAGAAACAGGAAGACCAAGACCAAATTAGAGAGAAAATTCAGATCAAAACATGTAGCCACCTTCTACACACACTTCTATATGCTAGCTATGATAAGAATGATCTTCTTCACATCCCAAAGGGAAAAGCCTTGACAACATCCAGCAAAGCCATGGATGTAAGCACCTAAAAGAAGATCAGACTTACCCATATTAACCATCTCCTATTAGTCCTCAAAAGCACAAGGAGATAAACAATGCTATCCATCTTTCATTATGAATCCTCCAGAATCTCAAAACATCTCAAGATTCATACCATGAGAGATAAAGCGTAACACACAACTGAAAGATATAATGGGAAAATACCTTTCAAAGTGCCACCACTGCTGAGCAGACCAATCAGAAAAGAGAAACATGCTCATCCAAGCCAATGGGACTTACCCAAGAGCATTCTCCTTTCAAGGTCTCCGTTGAATTCACATTGAACCAAGGTGCAGGCTTCTCATACTTTCATCTTTAACAACAACATTCCCATAAGAATTCCAACCTCACCTTATTCTCCATGCATCCATGAGTACCAGCAACTTGTCATCTCATGTTGAATCCAATATACAATACTGTAGCAACCATGAAGTTCACCAGCATATGACCAATGCACTCAAACCATAGAGAAACCCGAGAACACTATCAAAGCTCCAAACCTAGAATAGGAACTTATCATGACACCATGATCTACTCATCCCCACATGGAGATACCATGCTTCAAGTGAAATGTCCATGGTCTTCAAGAACAAAGCAACATGCCAAAACTCTAATGCACAAGCAAGAGTATACCATGACATAAAGAAAACAACTCTAAACCAAAACCAACATCACCTATCAAGCACCACCAACATCTTAGCCAAGGACTACCAAGGTCCTTCATGGCTCCAAGATGCTGCACATCTTCAAATAGTGAACATGCAGATACAAAAGAACATAGCAAATGCAACACCAAAGAAGAACACCAATCATTGCAAAGGCTCCCACTACAATGTGACACCGAGCTTTCCAAGCACCATGACTGACCACCCCATCATTGTCAAAAGATTACACTATGGCAATGTACCTAGCTCTTCATGACATCATGATTCACATGCTTCACATCCCCATCACTGACTATTCAGGTACTCAAACGCCATTCCTCTTCTCATCTCAAAACAGCCACGCCAATGCACAAGTGACCATAGACAAGATCAACTAACAAATCTACACTACACAGTTACAACCTTATGGATATAGACAGTCCACTTCTGAGTTGTCTCACAACAAACATGTAGGTAAGGATAGCCCACAACATTGCACAACTCGTGGATGCAACCAAATGTAAACCCTGCAAATCTATCATTGCACTGGAAACTGCAAAACTAAGATAATCAAAGAGAACAACCAAAGTAGACAAGCATGACTCAAACACTAGACCAATAACAGATTTGATTTTCCAGACACATCCACAACTCAAGCACCATAGTCTAGGAAACCATCAAAGCATACCAAAAGAATGTTGAAAGATAAACTCATACCAATAGTCCCATGTAGAGAAGACATCACACCTCCTCAAACCATGTTGAACTGTAGCTATATCATCCAGTCACACCCCACACTAGGATCTGAAAAATAGCAGACAACAGCTCCACAAAAAACACCCATGCATCTCCATATTCACTGCTCATCTGGACGAATCAGGAGTCTACACATAACCATCACAGTTAACCAGAACAATGAAAAGAAACATGAATATGCATCATAGACTTTTTAGGAAAATCTACACAAAACCTTCAGAGCCAAAGATATGAATCTGAAGCATGCAAGTGCAATACACAGGCACACAGGAACAACCGGTCCATTTCAGACCAGTTCCAACACCATAGTCATGCATAAGAAAAAGAGTACCGGGCTATCCAAAAGTTGCAGACCACCAGGGTCACTTCATAGCCTCCATGCAATCAGAGCACCAGAGAAAATGCCTTCAGTGCTGAGTCAAAAAACACCCAACACAAGCACAACACTCCATAGCTCATCAACAACACAAGCAAGTTCATACCACCAGGGATCCTCTCACACAGATGCCCAATATAAATACCACGCTTCATTGCCACACAACCACAAGCACATCTCACACCCTTTGCATCATGAATTTTTCTGCGAGCCAAGAGCTTCAGACCATGTTGCAATAACATGACCAACTCCAGTCATCTCTAGCATCTTTCAAACTCTGTGTTGAATCAATGAAGCACGCACTTCCACTCACCGAAGGATCAATAACCAAATGATTTCTCCGGACTTCCTCAAGCTTTCCAGGCTAAGAAATCTTCACAGGAGAAAACATAGAACTTCAGGAAAACATGCTCTTATAACACTTGTTGGTATCATGAGTAACAAGCTACTAGCTCTGATACCACTTGTTGAGGATACGAATACGGTCCTGTCATCAAGATATGCATCTAAGAAAATAGTGCCTTAGTGATTTCAATTCAAAATCACAAAAAAGACACAACCAACTATGCCATAAAGCGGAAATAGGCATAGTTGATCCCCCATTGATCCTCTGAGAGAAGTGAATGCAAGCAAAAAACAGATTTAACACAAACAGATAACCATGAAAGACCAAACAATGAACACACATATATACATGGGGAAAAAAAATTCAGGTGAAAAACCCAAGCTCCAAAACATTTAGCTCACATGGATTATTCAGTAACAAAATGGTTACAATACAAGACCAGAGCTATGCTCTTCAGGATATTACATCTTGTTCATTTGGAGATAGAATACAGGCAACACAAACCAGAATCTCACACAGTTACAATGTCATCCAAGTCACATACTATGTAGATTCCCTTTAGCTCCTCTCAAACAGCTATCACAGGTAGCCTCATGGCCCACCCAGCCACTAGGCCTCACAAGTTCACATCATACTAGATCTGAGAGTCAAAGTGTTCCCTGTAGAACCGTTCGAACACTCTCAGCCTCTCTCTAATATCGCTCATCGCTCTATCTTGAACTGCACACCAGATTATATATAATCTTGCACCGTGTGCATACCTATTTAGCCCATACTTGCCGGCAATGGTCATCCATGATAATAACTATCCTACCTGCAAGAGCACGACCATTCCCTGATAACTTGCATCGCTTATATAGTTGCATCGAGCCACACAATCATTAACACTAGTCACAGACAAGTCCGTCAACCTCCATTCAATAATGCAGCCCAATTGCACTCATGAAATATCCATACGGCCAATCAGAGCATAAAGATCTTCCACATGTTTCCATACCATTCACAGTCACACCTCTTATAGTAAGTCCAGCTCGATCAAGCTCTGTCCAGCTCGGTCAATTGAGCTCCGAGACCATACCGCGTTATCGCGGCCCTAACCAAACCACCTCGCGGTATGGCAGTAAGCCATCTAGGCTCGCACCCTAACTCCGCCGCGCTACTACACTGAGCTCAAACACCTACTGTGGTATGGCAGTGAGCTCACCCAATCTCACTCTACCGTTTACCACACTACCGCAACCCAGACCGTCTTGACTCGTGGTATGGCGGTAAGCCATCCGAGCTCCCTCAAGCTCTAGCCCAAGACCCCACCGAGCTCAGTCTTTTCCTTTGTCATCGGCCAACCAGTTGCTGCCAAACTGCCATGTGTCACTCTGCCATTCACCAGCTGCTATGAAAATGAGTCCAACTCGGTCAACCCTACCCCAAGCTCATTTGAGCTCCTATCATGCTACCGTAGCCCTGTTGGCCCCACCTCGCGGTATGGCTATAAACACCTCGAGCTCACCAATGAAATCCACCGTGCTACTGCTAAGCTTGGCTTTTCCCACCATGATATGGCGGTAACCACTGGCCAGGCCGCTGGGAGTCTTACCGCTGCCACCACAGTCAGCCAAGACATTGGCCATAGTATGGCGGTAACCACCAGCTGGGCCACTGATAGTCTTACTGCAGCCACCGCGGTTAGCCAGAATGCTAGCCATGATATGGTGGTAACCACCAGCTAGGCTGATGGTGGTCTTACTGTGACCACTACAGTTAGCTAGAATGTTGGCCATGGTATGGCGGTAACCACTAGCTAGGCCGCTGGCGGTCTTACTGTGGCCACCATAGTCAGCCAAAATGTTGGCCACTGTATGGCAGTAACCACCAGACCCAACCACCGGTGGTCTCACTGCGCTACCGCAGTGAGTCAACCCACCGCTTGTGGTTTGGCAGTAACCACCAAGGCCACCGTAGGCAGTCTCATCGTGCTACTGCAATGAGTTGACCCCCCGCCTATGGTATGGAAAAAACCGTCAAAGCCAGACCGAAAGGTTACCGCGGCCACCGTGGTGAGAATGGAGAATGTGTGTGGTGTGGCGGTAACTACCATAAACATGAAGGAAATGTCAAGGCCAAAAGAGAAACATGCCAAGAAGCTAAGGAAAATATTCCAACATTTGTAAGGGAACTTATTCAACTTTCACCTAGAGTTAAATTTTTATTTCCAGAAATGGTGCAAATACATATGGAGGAGATCGAATCCTACATAAAATTGAACAATATTACACCCCCCTCTCATCCCATGCAAGTAGCCAAATATAAAATCACATTCTGTAAACATGAAATAGCCTCACTTGAGATGCAAAATAAGAATTATCCCTTGATGATAAAGGTGATCATTAATGAAAATCTATTCAACCACACTCTCATTGACAATGGAACAAAAATTAATCTTTGTAGCATGGATCTCCTTAACAAACTTGGCATGTAGAAAAATCTCATTCACATTAACGATGTTCATATTTTTGGCTTCGACAATGTTAATAGGAAACCACTAGGGATGATCACATTACCTATAGTGTTGCCTACCTCTATCCATATCATGCAAGGACCCCTTCCATATAATCTTCTCCTACGGATACCATGGATTCATGCTATGAAAGGAGTCACATCTACCCTTCACCATATAATGAAATTTTAGTACAATAACAAGATATACACGGTGGACACAGATGATCGAAGCTATGAATCCACTCATCACAAAATTTCCAACTCCCCTAATCCTTTCACTCCTAGATCAAAACTTATTCAAGTTGATGCTAATCCTTCACCTACAACAACACTCTTTCGTGATCATTGGGGGTTGTTAGATTCTACACCTCCTTTCAATACAAATTCCAAAATCTCACCCTCTTGGTCCAAAGAGTCATATACACATAATTCATATTCAGATATAAGTTCTATAAACAATTGGGGTCTTACACTTCCCTTTAAAGGAGGGTGTGAAATCTCACAACCAAAACCAAAACAAACCTATGTTTTATATGCTCAACTTGGTTCTACATCAACCAAAATTACCCCATGTCGGTGATGGGGGCTATATAACTCTCATCCCTCATGAAGGAGAAACACATAACACTCAAAAGTATTTTTGTTCTTATACAATAACCAATACTTCTCTGAAACACAAATACTTCATTTAACTTGGAAGATTGTTATGATATCACATACAATCTCCCTCCTATACATGGATGTAATGAACACATAATTCCAACTGACATATCATACTCTTTCAAGAAATATTTAGGGTTACCTCCCTCCTCTCCCTTTCCTTCCAACAATAAAATTCAGACATCTCATGGAACTTGATGCTCTCCCTTCTTTGGGGGAACCCAATTCCTCTCACTGATATGTACCTTCATCCTATTTGGCTCACCTTTATCCTACACTAAGTGGGGGCAAGGGGTTAGGTAGCCTTTTCCTCATCTATCACTTGTTGTTACATATTTTGACTAGACGTTAACATCTCATGAAGATACAATAGAAAGCTTGGGATGTGGAGGACATGTATTAAGTTAAATCACATGTTACATACTATCCTTTCCATGACACAACCTTGCTTGAAAACATATCACTTGGCATAGGGCTTTCCAAGCTAGCTATGATGTCATTCTTTCTTCTTTGCATTTTTCACTTCTCTCCTTTAATGCAATTGCTCACAGTAAGGTGTTTCATAATTCCTTTAAAGTGGGGGCATACACTAGCAGTATCCTTCTTTTTATTTTTCTTGGTTCTTAGTTCAGCCTTATCATTTCATACAATGAGTCCCTCACTTTGTGGATGACGTTGGGTGTAATTTCCTCCATGAAAGTGACCTATCTTATCATATTACATTCCACTTAGCAACCTAATGCGACACACTACATCCCCGAAGTTGTGAATTTTCTATCCTTTGATTGGTCATCTTTTGGAGATATTAGAGGCAATTTTCCTTAAGTCAAAGACCTCATATGAACTAAACAAGACTCCTTGGAATGCTCTTTTTACATTTTTTGCATTTTATTATTTTTGCATTTTTACATGTTGCATCTTTGCATTGTGCATACATGGTCACCTTTCATAACACAACTTCCATGACTGTGGTTCCATCTTGCACTTTTTCACGAGTTCTAGGAATCCAAGGCTTTGTTTGTCCCATGAACCGCACCCTTCTCTTTTGTGGCACATTATCAAAGTTATTAGGAGGTATAACTTTGGTATGCTTGAGTGGGAAGCCCAACTAGCGGCATGAATTAACCCATAGCCACCTTTGTGCATGTGTGAATACATACCAACCAAGCGTATGTTTCTCACCCTTTTTGGCATTCTCACCTGGTGGACAACCAAAAGTCTCATCAGCCTAGAGTGATTACCCCCTTTCTTTTCGGACAAACAACCTAGATTTGATCCACAACTAGCTGGACAAATGATCGAAGCTTGATCTGACTTTTCTTCTCTCTTCACTCTTTCACATCACTCCTTGTGTTATCTTTTGTGCTTATGTTTGGTTTTCCATGTGATCTTGATCCTAGGGGCTTGATCATCCCTCTCGATTTATTTCATCTCACCTTACTAGCATGAATACATAAGATTCATCTCAACATGCATGATTTAGCTATTTTAGTGTGAGATTGAAGAAATTTCATCCTCTCACTAAAGTGGGCACTAAATGTGTCACCAAAAAGCGTAGTCTTGGACACTTTTTCACTTATTTTGGCCTTGTTTTTCCTTGATTTAGTCTTCAATGCTTGCAAATCAACAATATTCTAATAAATTTTTCACTAAAGTGTTGTGAAGTGTTGTAACACATATTCCAACTTTTCCAAGACACTTTCAATATGTTGGTGTTTTAAAAAAAGCAACCCACAAGATTTGCAATTCTCTAAGAGGTAGCCAACCTCCATTATAAAGAACCACAAAGGCTAGTGACCAACTAAAAAGATTCAGTCAAAGACTGACATCTCCTACACTTCTGGCTCTGTAGGACCAAGGTGGGTAAACCTAAATGTGTTCATAAGAATGTTCTATGACTGGTAAGAACACTTCTTCATATAGATTACAATCCCAACACACACAATGAGATAGTAATTACTCTTCGTATTGGAAGACCAAAGAATAAGAACAAGTATCTTAGATCAATAAGATTGAAGACTTCAAAGTAAGATTTGCCTCTCGTAGAGAGATAGGATATAATTTTGTGTTGTGTTTAGCTTTTAGACCACCATGTTTAGAATTACAACCCCATATTAATCTTGAAGAATAGGCCAGTGCCTTATCCATTGGGCAAGATTCATACAAAGTGTAATTCAAATATTATTGGCATATCATCATAATGATTTACATCATGTGAATTTTAATATTTGAAACAACACTCCTTAGCAATCCTAGATGTATAAACATAAATCAGTAACCCACGTTAGAGAAATTTCATTAACTCATTGAGTTAAAGAAAGAAAATTAAGAACACATTCAAATATACCATTGATAGTGAATACAAATATCATTAATAGCCTCATTCACAACTTATAATACACAGTTAGGAGAGAAATTGTTTCAAAATGACTATCATTTATTACTTGAATATCTACAATTACAATAGCACACTGCGCTTTCTTCATAAGAAAACTAACTAGAAAAGACATTAACCAAAACCTTCAAGACCCCTATAGTAAAAAGCAAAAGACTGTACATATATTCAAAACTTTCAGGATCCAAAATCTGACCATAACAATAAGCCATGAAATCTCTTTTATAGGATAGGAAAGCAACAAAGCATTAGGCTCATTGTTAATTTCAAAATTGAATTTCATGTGGAATGAAATTCAAATTCACATTCCTGATCATTGGATAGCCAAGTGCATGATCTGAGGAATAAAAAAATAGGTTACATAGTAACCAGCCAGAGAAAAACAAAAAACCATGCTAGACATGCACATGTCCACATCAACAAGATGAAACACCAGGAAAAAAAATCGCCCACAACTAGTAGTCCCAACACAAGCAAACACTAAGTAGACACACGGCCTCAGTACAGGCGACCGCTTCTGGTTCTTCCCTTAGTTAGAGGTGGAACACCCTTCTGGTCTCCAGCCATAATAGCACAACACCTAGGAACCCTACACGGTGCCACTCCAATAACTGGTTCTAATGCAAGGACCTCCTCATTCACTCACATGAGCCCAGTTAAGGCCGCCAGGTAGTATCAGTAATCCGAGTCAGTTTTCGACCCATTGCCATCAGAATTGGGGATGTGCAATGCTCTAGCCTTTTGCAAGCTCCTTTAGTTGCAACTTTAGGTGTTCTGGGAGTAGGTTGGTCCCTCTCAACTAGTGACCTCCTAGATCCTACTTTGGTACTCTTGCACTCCATAGATTTATCCATCTAAGAAATAGCTTCACATAATATAGGAAAATAACCACCACCTGCAAACAAAACAACTCAAAAATGCAATGATAACACCGAGTAACTTTAGCCAGCATTTATAGAGTGAATTTATGTGAGGGATATTAGTTTCAATTTTGCAATTCAAGTATTTGAGCCATAAGTGGCTAACATAGCCACCATAATTATTTCTATCAGAAGGGAATCATTCTCATGCTAGAGAAAATCAGGAGCAGATCCTCTAGAATAACACACACCATTAACAAAATTAGTTTCAGAGTGTGAAACCTTGTCACACAGGCGATCAATAATTCTTTGAAACTACACCATTGAAGTTGAATGGACCTAGTAGGTCGGACGAATCAAATTGAGTCAATCGAGCGTTTAACATCCAAATCAACGCCCAAGAGAGAACACAACCAATCATAACCTATGAAGACAGGCCTATCGCTTCAAGAACCCGGCCATGTGTCGCCCCATCATAGACCTCGTAGTACTTTAGAGACATTTTCTTTACTCGTGCGAGGTCTGCGAGGGATAATTATTAATCTCATATTCAAATCCCTTCGTTGGTGAGAAGACAACCGATTGTCATCACTGGCGCCTCAGGAAATGACCCCATCCCATCGTACATGTGAAATGGTGACATCTCATAGACCTTGCACTACTTTGTGATATCAGTAGGAAAACCTGCGAGGTTTGCGAGGAATGGTCCAAATTGAAGCCTGCGATCGAATGGTTAGCCAAACTGCATGTAGGACATGTAGAATATTCTGGTGGGGAAGGCCAATAAAACCTCACAGGTTTTAACCATTTAAGCCCAGATGGCAAAAAGAGACTGACAAAATAGGTGAGAGGGGCCGGTAAGAGCACGAAGGAAAGGCTTAACCGAATCACTTAAGTGACTGGTTACCTTTGGTAGCAAGTCACTGTTGAAACATAACATGAGGGTTTCAAAATTTGATAATTCATACCACCATGGGTAACATAAAACCTTAAAATCCTAGCCTCCCTCCTTCAAATTTCAAAAGTCCCACCAATGGCTCTAACTAGGGATGTATGCCCCCTACAAGCATAGCAAGAATCCAGAATCTCTAGTTTCACAGACTAGATCACTGAATTACACATGTGCCTTGACAAATAGTTCACCATGCTTTGTCAATTGGACTTTTGCATACTGACTTGGTGGCCCTAGGCCACCAAACAAGATAAATCAAAAACTTACCCCTATCAAAAACCAAATTCTCTGTCACCTGGAGTAAACCAAGTCTGAGGCATTTATATTTTGATGCTTCAAAAATAATAGGGTAATCAATATGCTTGGAAGTATCATAATGTTTATTTACTCCCTTGCACCAATTTAGTCAATGTCCTATTATTCCAAAACTTTAAAAGCAACATATGACCATGATAACATTTCACCTTACTCTACCCCTAGTCATTACTCATAGAATGTTGGCCTGACTAAGACAAGAAGTGCAAACATTCGTAACTTATCTAGTTTGGAACATCACACATTATGGCATCATCATTAGTTTGCACATCAAACTAAAAAATCTTCATATAAAATTGTGTGGATGTTATCCATACTTCCATTGCTCAACAAAGATGATACACAACTTGGGGAATCCCCATCTTGGAATTTCCCACATAAGTTTGGTTGCCAGTACTTGAATTTTGTTAATTTGGAATACATCCTAGCATTACAAATGTTAGCAATACTAGCTACATCATTCTCTAGGGAATGTGTAAACACATTCATTTCAGGCCTCTCAATATACATCTTCCCCTGTATTTCTTCATTTATTCTCAAATGAAAACCCTCAAAGATAGAGTCAAATACATCCATTTCAACCTGGTCAAAAAAGAAAGATCAATATGCATTGTCCTCCTTGTACTCAACACTACCTGCTATATGTGTTAATTTATAAGTGAAAATTTTGGCACAAGCTAAAAACTTTTCACCGACAATATCAATGTCACCTTCATTATAAGCTGAGAAATTTTTACCAGCAATATCAATGTCAGAAGGTAACAACACATCATCTCAACTTCACATAAGTAGTCAAGAAAAACAATAGTACCAATATTTTAATCAATATGTTGTTGTCTCCAATACTATTCTTTTGATCACACACTTCATTGTCCTCAAATTCCTCAACATTTATACAATAGACTTGTTCCATTGCCAGTATACCTAGAGTATACTCTAAATATTTATGATTTGAAAATTGTTCCTTCACTTGGAAACAAGTAAGAACATGAGGTTCTACATTTCCATACAACTCTGGTAAAAATAAACTTGCTTAGTTCCATCCTCTGTATTGCAATCACTACTTGTGAAATCACAATCACTCGCCTATAACAAAATCTCAATGATATGAGCATTACAATCAGGATTAGGAAACACAATGGGTGTCTCACACAATCCTGCATCATTTTGTCCCTCAAATTCCTCTGCAATTATCCAAATTTCTTCAAAAGGGAAAGCATTGTCTTCATTTTGTGTAGGTACATTCTTGGCTGATTTTGCAATCTCTATCCATTTAATGACTTGGGCCAAGTTAGAAGATTTCAATTCTTCTGGCAAAGCACTTAGCCCTGGTTCATAAAGTCCACAAAAATAAATCAATGGATTCATTTTCATTAGGTCTATGACTTATAGGAATTTTTATTAAAGCATCTAAAAATCTCAAGAGAAACTCACATGGTGATTCTTTCTCTTGCCTCTTCATGTCATATAATTCTAGTACAAGAGAAGTTTGATCATCATCATTCATACTAGACTGGCTTTCAACTTGGATCTTATTATCATCACACTGCAATGGTGAAGACATAAGAGTTTTCAAAACACCCTTATCATAATCAGTGCTCTGAGTAGCCAACTCTGACATTTTACTACTACTAGTTAGGCTAGGGTAATCAATACTTGCAGCCAAATACCCCTTCATCATTGAGTATTTCATATTTTTTTCAATTTCCATAGCCATTTGATATGATTGGTGCAAAATTTTAGGTTCTTTATCTCATAGTAGGTAACCCATCCTTTTGTCAAAAGCACCAAGACATACAACTAAGCATTCAGCCTCACTCGGTCTTATTTATTTAGGGATTTCCCTTAAAACCCTTGAAAACCTGAGATTAAAATATGGGATTAGTTCCTCTTATTTTATGTGAATTCCCATAAAACCTTTTCTTAATATGTTGGGATTGACTCGTTCACCAAATTGTTCCATAAAAACTATCACCAACTGATTCCATGAATTAACAGAATGGGAAGGTAAATAGAAAAACCAATCCCTGGCATCACCCTTCAAGGATTGCACAAAAAGCTTCATGACAACATCCTCATGACTAATTTCATAATCCCCCATTACATCTACAAAATGTTTTAAATGCTTTGAGGTTGATTCTGCACTTTGCCTTGTATATTTAGGCAAATACTTCCTAATCTTCTTAGGAATTGGATTAGGGTAACCACTGACATCACTAAAAATAAAAGGCATATACCTTTGAGTTACAAAACACCCAGACGGGCTTAATGCAACTTGTTCTCTTTGCATATTTATGTCTGACTTTACAAATGGGAAATCACTTATACCCATTTAAAATTTCATCAACAGTACATATTTATCAAACATATCATTTACCATCTCAACCATGATTCCATTAGTGACTGAAAATAGTAGTCCTTGCTTTTAGAAATATGATGCAACATAAACATTGTTTCATAAGTCCTTATCATTAGAATTATGGCAAAACTAATCATTGTTCCTTTCTTGATGCTAGACACCTAGTTTGAAACCATCTGCATCCTTAATTACAAACACCCATCATAATTAGAAATAGTGAACTATTTAGTTTTGAAATACGTGGTAATTCTTTGGCAACATGTATTAATCTCTTCTCCCTGACTGTAAATATCACAGAGCTGGGACTATTCCTTCATTCATCAATTGGTTCTTCAGACAAAGTCGCCACCTCTTTAACAGAGGATTGTATTTCACCAGAAATATGAAGTTCCTTTTCAAAGCTTGTTAGATTCTAGGTTTTTACCCACAACAGAGTCACACCATGTTGTTACCAATCTCCTTGAAAACCACACTCCATCGCTATCCAATGTTAACATTCAACTTCACTTAAACAAAAGATTTTGGATAGCCTCCCTCAACCCCTGTGGTGTTTCTTTTCTCTTTTTCTTTTAAATTTCTCAAAAGTTATCCCTAATAAAACCACCATTCAACTAATAACCCTAGAACTCCTAAATCCTTTGCCAATAGGATATCATATATCATAGGATTGTCAGACTCATTTCAACAGTTTCTTCCTTCTAGGGTTGAAAACATTCACTATGTAAATTCAGAACAATAAATCTTTAATATGACTCTATAACCATCTACAACTGGTGATTCAGAACTCCCTAGTAGATTTGCCATTCTATTGGTGATTTAAAAAAAGAAAGCCACATAGGATTTGCAATTCTCTAAGAGGTAGCCAACATCCATTATAAAGAACCAAAAAGGCTAGTGGCCAACTGATAAGATTCAGTCAAAGACTGACATCTCCTACACTTCTAGCTCTGTAGGACCAAGGTGGGTAAACCTAAATGTGTTCATAAGAATGTTCTATGACTAGTAAGAACACTTCTTCATACAAATTACAATCCCAACACATGCAATGAGATAGTAATTACTCTTGGTATTGGTAGACCAAATAATAAGAACAAGTATCTTAGAGCAACAGGATTGAAGACTTCAAAGTAAGATTTTCCTCTCATAGAGATATAGGGTTTAATTTTGTGTTGTGTTAAACTTTTAGACCACCATGTTTCGAATTATAGCCCCATAGTAATCTTGAAGAATAGGCCAGTGCCTTATCCATTGGGGAGGAGTCATATGAAGTGTAATTCACATATTATTGACATATCATCATAATTCTTTACATCATGTGAATTTTAATATTTGAAACAACACTTCTTAGCAATCCTGGATGTATAAACATAAATTTGTAACCCACGTTCAAGAAATTTCATTAACTCATTGAGTTAAAGCAAGAAAATGAAAAACACATTCAAATATACCATTGATAGAGAATGAAAATATCATTAATAGCCTCATTCACAACTTATGATACACATTTAGGAGAGCAATTGTTTCAAAATGACTATAATTTATTACTTGAATATCTGCAATTACAATAGCATAGTGTGCTTGCTTCATAAGAAAACTAACCAGAAAATATTTTCTAGAAAAGACATTAACCCAAACCTTCAAGACCCCTACAGTAAAAAGTGAAAGACTATACATATATTCAAAACTTTCAGGATCCAAAATCCGACCATAACAATAAGCCATGCAATCTCCTTTATAGGACATGAGAGCGACAAAGCATTAGGCCCATTGTTAATTTCAAAATTGAATTTCATGTGGAATGAAATTCAAATTCACATTCCTCATCATTGGATAGCCAAGTGCATGATCTGAGGAATTAAAAAAAAAGGTTGCATAGTAACCAGTCGGAGAAAAACAAAAAAGCATGCCACGCATGCGCACATCCACATCAACAAGATGAAACACCAAGAATAAACATTGCCCACGACCAGCAGTCCCAACACAAGAAAACACTAAGTAGACAAACAGCCTCGGTACAAGCGACTGCTTCTCATTCTTGCCTCAGTCAGAGGTGGAACACCCTTTTGGTCTCCAG
Source organism: Sequoiadendron giganteum (assembly GCA_007115665.2). Lineage (NCBI taxonomy): Eukaryota > Viridiplantae > Streptophyta > Pinopsida > Cupressales > Cupressaceae > Sequoiadendron > Sequoiadendron giganteum. The sequence goes on along the minus strand of CM021108.1, from coordinate 512,011,930 downwards.
CCACAACAGCGCAACACCCAGGAACCCTGCACGATTACACTGCAGTAATTGGTTCTATAGCAAGGACCTCCTCATTCACTCCCATGAGCCTAGATAAGGCCACTAGGTAACATCGGTAATCTGAGTCAGTTTCGAACCCATTGCCATTAGAATCTGATGAAATCAGAATTGGGGATGTGCAACGCTCTAGCCTTTTGCCAGCTCCTTTAGTTGTAACTTTAGGTGTTCTGGGAGCAAGTTGCTCCCTCTCAACTAGTGACCTCCTGGCTCCTACTTGGCACTCCTGCGCTCCATAGATTTATCCATCTAAGAAATAACTTCACAGAATATAGGAAAATAACCACCACCTGCAAACAAAACAACTCAAAAATGCAATGATAACACCGAGTAACTTTAGCCAGCATTTATAGAGTGAATTGATGCGAGGGATATTAATTGTATTTTTGCAATTCAAGTATTTGAGCCATAAGTGGTTGACGTAGCCACCATAATTGTTTCTATCAAGAGGGCATCGTTTGCACACTAGAGAAAATTAGGATCAGATCCTTTGGAATAACCCGCACCATTAACAAAATTAGTTTCAAAGTTTGAAACCTTGTCACACAGGTGATCAATAATTCTTTGAAACTGCACCCTTGATGTTGAATAGACCTGGCAGGTTGGATGACTTAGGTTGAGTCAATCGAGTGTTGAAAATCCAAATCAGCACCTGGGAGAGAACATAGCCAATCATAACCTATGAAGACAAGAGGTTGAAACTGGACAATAGATCCCACCTAGCCCTGTCTCTTCCAAAACCCGGCCACATGTCGCCCCATCGTAGACCTCGTAGTACTTTAGAGACATTTTCTTTACTCATGTGAGGTCTGCGAGGGATATTTATTAATCTCATAATTAAATCCCTTTGGTGGTGAGAAGACAGCCATTTGTCATTGATGGCACCTCGGGAAATGACCCCATCCCATTATACACACCAAATGGCGACATCTCGTAGACCTTGCACTACTTTTTGACATCATCAGGAAAACCTATGAGGTTTGTGAGGAACGGTCTAGATCGAAAGCTACGATCGGACGGTCAGCCAAATTGTTGTAGGACATGTAGAATATTCTGGTGGGGCCATCTAGTATAACCTCGTAGGTTTTAAACATTTAAGCCCAGGTGGCAAAAAGAGATCGACAGAATAGGTGAGAGGGGCTGATAAGAGCACGGAGGAAAGGCTCAACCAGATCAGTTAAGCGATCGGTTTCCTTCGGTAGCAAGTCACCGTTGAAACATAACATGAGGGTTTCAAAATTTGATAATTCATAGCACCATGGGTAACTTAAAAGCTTAAAATCCTAGCCTCCCTCCTTCGAATTTAAAAAGTCCCACCACAACACAACTCACCTAAACAACCCCCTTTTACCCCTTACCAAGCCTTGTGTCAAGGTGTTGTAAAGTGTTGTAAGGCATTTTCACACTTTCTTGGGCTTATCATCCACTGATTAATCCTTTTCTTATGTTAATTTGTCCCCTTCATTCACTTTTAGGCCCGACTTAAGTATGTTTTGGGAGGAAAACCTAATAAACATCATTAATCACCATTTTATTCTCGAGCACCACTTGAAATTCTCCAAGTGGACTAGGTCACCACCTTGAGCGACCTAGTCCCTTTTGGAATAAATTTCAAATTTAAGACAAAAACCTAATGGGAATTTTCTTCCAAAACCCTAGTATTAGCCTATCATGTTGTATTTTTAAGAAATTAGGGCATATGTTGTATAAATAAGGGTTTTCACCTTCATTTTTTCTCTCTTACACACTCTCCTAAGCTCATTTTTACATCTCCTCACAAACAATCTTGCACTCAAGCTTCCCAAGCAAGCGATCAAGCATAAGGGCATCATAAGTAACCTCCATTGGAGCTGGTTCTTGCATGTTATAGATCTTCAACAATAAAGGATTTAGTTTTTGTATGAAAATTTGTTAAAGGGAAAGGTGCTAAAAAGGTGTTGTCAACTCATCAAAGTCACCAAAGTCAACAGAGCCCGAGTTGAAGCTCGGAGACCCCTTTCAACCCATTTTCAACAAAATCTGAACCAGACACCTATCAAGAACCAGAGTGAATACCGAAGGCTCCAATCTCCACTTCTGAATTTTCAAAAATTTAGAAGAGAACTAGGCCACCAACAATGGTGACCTAGTCTCTCTGAACCTATTTTTTAGGGATTTTCACATTTGTGGATACCCTTTTGGTAAAACCCACGTTGGCAAAGTTTTCAGATAGAAGGACTAAGTTTCCCATTCTAGCACATATGTTCTTGTGAGAATTTCCAATAGATTCTAGAACATTCTGGGGCTCCTCTTCCTGAGCCTTCAATACCTAGGTGCACCAATTCTGTTATTTCCAATTTCTTTCTAGTTTACATACATTTAGGTCATTTAGTTTACATTGCATGTAGTTTAGATTTACACTTGGTTTATGTTTCTTATATATTTTATTTCATTACATTGCAACAATTTGACACACTTATCACACACAACACAACCCTATCCAATCCCTTCCTTTGAATGAAATTTCCAAAGAGATCATATCACTAGGTGAAAGAGTGCCATTCTTCCATCGAAGCTCCTAGGTGAAAAACCCTAGGAGCCAAATTGGTGAATCCTCTTTCCCTTCTTGTATATGTTTTTGGTGGTTCAGTGTGTAATGTGATCCCACATACTATTATGTTTGATGTATCTCCCTCTCTTTTCCTTTATCTTTTTCATTTGTATTGTGTTTTACTTTTTGGGACGATGCAAGGTGTCGATACATTCATGTCTCCTCCATGTTGACTTGAAAGTATTTTTCTTTATTTTCACTCTCTTTGTATCATTCTTCTAGTTCTATGCGTATTTTTTGAATGATGATAGTTTTGAGCTCTCTAAAACCATTGTAGCAAGAATATACTAGCCCCAAATTCACAGATCCCTCACATGACTGGAATGTTGTTTTTGGGGCAACCTCTCTTCCCTTTTCTTGACATAGCTTTATTTGGAAATATATGAAATTCCATAGGGAATTATGAATAAGCTCTCATTTCCTCTTTATTGTTAGCATTTATGATTTTCTACTTTAAATTAATTTCTCAAAACAAGGTGCTTAGAAATTTACTTGAAGTGGGGGCATACATTGAGATTATTCTTTTGTATTTAATGTTTCATTATGTAGTTCTCTTAGCTCATATGATGTGTCTTTCACTTTGTGGTGACATTGTGTGTGATGTCCCTCAAGAGAATGATATCTCTTAGCTTATTATATTCCTCATAGTGGCTTGATGCAACACACTAAATCACCTAAGTTGTGAATCTTCTATTCTATGATTGGTCCTCTCTTGGAGATATTAGGCACAATGTTTCCTAATCTAATACCTTACATAAACTAAGAAAAATTCCTTTAAACGTACCTTACATTGTAATTTTTGTTATATGGCCACCTTACATAATACACTTTTCCTACCTATGGAGCCATATTATTTGTTCATGATTATCAAGAATATGAAGCTTTTCTTGCATCATGAATCTTGAAGTTCATTGTTGTGTTGTACCTTATCAAAGTTATAAAGAGGTATAGCTTTTGTTTGGTTGAATGGGAACCCGAACTTAGGTGTGACTTTCCCATAAACACTTTCTTGTGTGTGAGTGCATACTGGCGACATGTGCATGTGGCTCACCTCTTTGTGTACTCACCCAAAAGACATCATGAAGTTCCATTGTCGTAGAGTGAGCGTGCATTTTTTAATGAATAGCTTAGTTATGATCCACAACATGTAGGACAAACGGTTAAAGCTTGATCCACCACCCCTTTTTTTTGTTTTATCCTTTTGATTTTTTTATGTCTTTGTAAGTTCATGCTTGTACCTTTTTTTGCTCCTTATATCATTTTCATGTGTGTTATTGTGTGCCTATGTTGGTTTTCCATGGGATCTTGATCCTAGGGGCTTGCACAACCATCTTGGTCATTATTGTCCTATATTATTGGATGTAATGAAAAAAAATGTACACCCTTAAAATTGACCTAATATCACCTTGATCTAATTTTGTAATATATTTTCCACATTAACATTATATTTAGGGATCTTTCTAGCTAAATTGACCCAACTTTGCCTTAATTTAATGTTGTAAAGTGTATTTATTTGCACCTTCACATTAAGTCCTAGGCCCTTGTGAACTAAATGAACTTAATTATACCTTATTTATGGTGATGTAAAGTGTTGTACCACACTTTCGCACTAATCTAGGGTTTTTAATAATTAATGGGTCTTCTTTATGCCTTAATCAACCTTATTTTGCATCCATATGCCTTAATTAATGCATTTTTCTGACGATAATCCCAACATAAACAAACATACAATCATAATTCAAGTTTTTATAGATTGTGTGGCATAGATTTAGTAATATGGGACTCATACACCACCTAAGTTTTGGGGTCCCAATCTTGATCTTACATCATTCTAAGCATTTTTTTAAAAATGTGTTCCATAGTTAAGCCTAATGGGACTCATACACCACTTCTAGCGTATGAGTTCTATGACCCAAAATAAAATTTAATTCAAATTCTTGGTACGATTTTATCTTCCTAGATCTGATGTTGGCCTGTAGTATTGTAATTTCAAGAAATTTGACATAAATAAGTATAAATACAAGGTTATTTCACTCATTTTCACCTAATATTTTTAAGAGAGCATTCCTAATAGAAATTTTATGATTACAAGAGTTTACAAGACTTCACAAGAGCATTCCTAAAGCATTCAAGGGTATAATTCTCCACCATTTATTTTAGGAATTTAAGATCCATCATCAAGTCAAGATCATGATTCATCAAGCATGTTGTTGAGATAGTGTTGTCATGTAACATTCAAGATCCAAGATCAAGAATTTTTATACACTTATCACAAGATCAAGATCTACATTCTACATGGCCAACTCATGTTATATTTTTGAATAACATCTCAAGACATCATTCAAGGTATCATCATTGCATATTTCATTTTCATGCTTCTATTCCATTATTTCATCATTTGTTTTAATAACCTAAAAGGGGTTTAACCAAGGAAAACCCCCATTTACTAATAAAACGACACATTTCCTCTCTCTTTGTGTGATTACATGTTTATAGGTTGAAGAAAATGTGGATTTGAAGCCCTCAAAAGTGCCAAAATGAAAAAGTTCTCAAGACTCACAAAAACCAAAATCTAGGGAAAAATATCCATTGAATTTGCATGAAATTAGTGAGAAAGTGCTTATTTGATCCATATTCAGAGGATTATAAATTTTTAGTTCAATATTCTCCTCCTAGGACACTTCACAACAGCCTAGACATGAGTCCCAATTATGGTTTCAAGGAACAATTTCTGGGTTTTGTTCCTCTTAGTCTGCAACTCTACATAACAAAATTTTAGCTCTTCAAGACCCACCTAGGACCCATATGCCAAAATTGTTGTATGAGTCCTAGTGAGCATTCAGAGTAATAATTTTAGGATTATAGAGCTAGTTTTGATCACATCTTTCCTCTAGGTATACCTCTATTCATTCTCAGTTTTTCATTCTATATTTTAGTTTCATTCTCTAGGTCATCTGGTTAGGTTTTCATGTCCTTGGTATATCTTGTCTTTCCAAGCCCTAGCTTGGTGGTGAACCCTCTTATTGTCTTTAATAAAACCATAGGATATCTTATTGCAAGATCTCTTTTCCCCCTTCTATCTTTGAATTCAGATCTCTGAGGTTTCCTTGAGTGTAACAAGAATGAAATAGGAACCCTACCCTTGTGCTCCATTCCTCAAAGGTGGGTCATACTATTTACATTGCTACATTTTGGAAAACCTGATGTGAACACCCCTTTTCTAATTTGGAGTGTACCATACTCCTAGATCTAGCTTTCAGTAACTTTCCACTAGGGTTTTTGCATTCGTTAATTTGTATCTAGGGTTTCTAAATCTTTCATTAGTGAAAGCACATATAGCTTTCATTTTTACATATTTCATGATTTAATTTCATCTAAAATCTACATTTTCACTTGCCCTATACATCATCTTAACCAAAAAACACAACATTCACTTATAATTTTTTGAAAAGGGTGCAAAAACCCTAATTTGAGATGCATTCGCCCCTCTAGGAGATTTAGTCCTAGTACAGGTTGTTTTGCCTACATTTTGGGATTTCTATGTTGTGCATTTTTCATCATTTGAACCCCTAAAAAACCTTGACTGGGAATCATAAGCCCCTTTGGGCTAATTAGTCTCAAATCAGCTCTAAAACTATATTTTATTTCATCAAAAGCATTGTTTCTACACTTTTGTTTGCTACCATTAGTTATTTGTTTCAGTTGGTTGAATTTCTGTTACATGCATTTTGTATACATCTAAAAATGGTCACATCAAATTGAGTCTGGTAATTAATTAAATATGAGTTATTATATTAATCTTCTAATTTCATTTACATATAAATAAATTTAACTATTTATTTATATTGTTCACCTTCTAATTCTTCTATTTTAATTAAATAAATAAGTTTATTTAATCATTACCATTTTTTATCTTCTTCTTAATTAATTAAATAAATTTTATAATTATTTAATATAACTATCCTATTACTTTAAGTTTCAATTTTTAAATCCAAACAAAGATATTCTTCTAAATTCATCATCATTTCTTATTCTTCACTTCACATATAATTAAATATTCTAAATATTTAATTAAATACCTTTTCCAATTTTAACATATAGTTAAATATTTTAAATATTTAATTATGGAAACTTCTAAATCCACATGTCACATATAACTAAATAATTTAACTATGGAATTATCTTCAACTACCAACTAACTCCTCATAACTAAAAATGACAAATGGCTACTTTTCGTCATTTTTGAATGGATAAGGTTGTGTAGGAGGAAACATTTTCCCTCTTTCTCTCCAACTTCTTGATCTTCTAGCGTTCATCTTACCAGGCTCGATTTCAACCGTCAATCTTTACAAACAAGGATTTTTCCTCCAAAAGTCTATAAATAAAACCTCCTTTTTCTTTTAAAAGGATCTAATCTAATTGCATAGCATGAGAATTATAGATGCATTATTGAGCATTGAGCAATCTTAATATCCTAGATTTCTTGAGCATAGCATAGAATTTCAGCTTTATCATTTTAGCACAAGCAATCATGGTAGAATAATATTGTATAATCTATTCTAGTTTCATATCTTAGCATAGCTTTATATCATATCATTTAGCATAGGAAGGCACGTTACATATTGTTGGTTGTTTTTAATGTCCCAGCTACACTTTGAAACTCTCTAAGCGGCAACCAATCTCTATGTTCAAGAATTGTCACAATTTAGTGGCCAACTAAAAGGTAAAGCTTCTTAAGTCCTTACCCCTACTCTTTAGCCTATGTGAAACCAAGGAGGGTGTTCCTATTTATGTTCATGTAATATTTTCATGTCTCAAGAAAACAACACACATAGATAAATTCCTACCAAATGCAAATAGATACCATTCACCAAGGGCTTGAAAGACAATTAAGCAAATAATCATCTACTACTAGGAATATATGTATTACATGTGAGATTTTTCATCTCAGAATGGATTAAATTTTGATTTTATAATGTTCTAAACTTGAATCCACACGCAAGGGGTTGCTGATTTTAACTACATGAAAGAATTTGAAAAAGAACTAGCCAGTGCCTCATCAAATTGGGTAGGAATCATACATAAAACATTCGGTCATACATAAATTTGACCCTGACATCAATGGACAATTCTCAAAATGCATTACATCATGAAACTTCATAGTATTTAAAACCTTACTCCTTACTAGATCCTTAGCACATTATCACAAACCTACAATTCCTTTTCAAGCATTTGATTAACTCATTAAGATAAAGCAAGAAAGAGAATCATACATTCAATTGAATATTGAATGCAAATGAAAGAAACCTTTATAACTTCATTTATAATCTACCATAATATGCATAGGAGAGAAATTCCCTTAAATTTTTTAGATTTGTTTCAATATCAGTAATTACATATAGCATATTAAGTTTGTCCCATATACAATTCTTACCCAAGACAACTAACTAGCTAGCTTATCCCAAACCCTGCGTTATGCACATTTAGTATATCCCACCTATACCTTTAGGACTCAAAAATTTGACCTCTGAAATGAGCCTTGAAATATCATTTATAGAATAGGAGAGCAACAAGCTTCAGGCTCATTCCATTACATTTAGCAGAATTTCATTTCGAAAATGAAATTTCATTTCATTTCACAATTCCCATACTGATGGATATAATCATTCGGTAAATAGGGAATTAAAAGTAGTTAAGACCCTTATAACATGTCGATTGAAGCCAAAATCCACCAAGGTTTTATTGTATTTGTCCATGTTGGACCAAAAAGAGACAGTACCAACACCAAAACAAAATTGCAAGACTTAGAAGACCACACCACTAACTATAACTAGGAGAAATATCATGGCCACGGTACAGGAAACCGTTCTGTGTCCTTGGTTTAGTGAGAAGCAGGAGCACCACCCTATCCTTATTAGTACCAAAAGGAAAAACAACAATAGCACACGGTACCACCATAGCAATAGGAGACACTATGAGGACCTCCTCATCCACACTAACCAATTCAATTAAGGCCTTGAGGTAGCTGTGATAATCCAAGTCAATGTTAGAACTTTCGCTACGAGAGCCACCTATGATGGATGACTCATACTACCCAAACTTTGGCTCGGCCATTGATTCTCCACCATGCTCGATAGACCTCCTTTCTTCTCCACTTCCCATTACCTCTTCCCATGTATCCTAATCTTTGAGCTGAGGACTACTCCTAACAAGACTCGGGAGGGACCTTGCACCTTCTTCATTAGCTCCAAGAGCACTAGGAATGGTGCTCTATTTGCTTGGCTCCACCTCCCACTGAGAGTTTCTCGCACTCATCCTCACACTCTTGCACAATGGTGAACCAAAAGTAATTAATTTTCTCATTTTACACTCGGACCAAAAGCCTCACAAGAACAAAAACCACTCAATGTAGTAGCATAGATGAATTTAGACTTGAAAATGCAATCATGCAAATGAACAATTAGCAAAAATTTATTAAGAAATTTGGTGTCGTAACCATTAATGATTCAATTGCAGTGCGAGCGAGCGAGCGATTAGTGGGTGACATCAATTTCACCACTATTAGTTTCCAAGTTTGTGGAAAACAACATAAAATCCATCATGATTGCTAGGATAATACCACTTGCATGCATGGAAATCAGGATGATATCCATTGAAAATCTTGCACCATTAATATGTGTCATTTACAAATGCAAACAACCATCACATGGCTGAATCAATTGTTTTGAATTTAGGCCATTGATGCAAAAGCGAGCTGGCATATTGAAGAGCTTAGATTGAGTCAAATATCATTGAAAATCCCATGTCACCATATGGTAGGCCCATCGACCAATAACACACTTCCCATTCAGTAGACATGCTCATCGCTTGTGGGTCCAAACCAACCATCCTGTACCACCAGGAAAATATACATGTCACCAGTCCGCGCACCTCGTACTAGTTTTCAAATGATTATTTTAATTGTGTAGGTTGGTGAGGAACGACCATGATTAATTCTCATCAACCCTCATTATCATATGAAAACCATCGATTTGATAGCATTTATGCATATCGTTGGTGAATTCAGACTAAGCCCCATCATGATACATGACAAGTGGCTACATCTCACACACCTTGCAACACTCTGGTGATGTCATAAGAAAACTCTATGAGATCAACAAGGAATGGTCAAGATTAAGACCCTCAACCCAACGGTTCACAATCCTGCACATGCAACAATGTTATTTATAACAAAGGGACCAACTAGGAATACGGGGGGGTGACCCTTAAGATATAAATTTTAGACCTGAGTCTAAAATATTGGAAATGTCCTGACCCAACAATATGCAAAAATTATCTTAGGTCTTAACACCAAAAAATACCAACGGGCAGGGTAAAGGGGTAGTTAAATGCATGGCATAAAATGCTCAGTTGATGAATTAAGTGACCGACAACCCAAAGTAATAGGTCAACATGAAAACATAGTGCAAGGGTTTATTTGGTGAGAACATTTTAAACAAGGGTGACTAAACCCTAAACCCTAACATTTGACCCCTAAGCAAAAGGGAAAAACTAGACAGGCCATAGAACTAGCCAAAATTTGTGACAAATTTAAAGGTTCTATCAGTGGCTCCAACTTGGGGACACATACCCCTGGTGGGTATGGTGAGAATCTAGATCTCTAGAAAGTAGACCAAACACTGAGTTAGATGAGTGCCCTAAAAACTACTCCATTGTGTTGTACTAGAACTCATTTTTGAACCTCATTTGGTGGCTTTAGGCCCCCAACAAAGAAAAACCAGTATTTACCTATGTCAAAAACAAAGTTCTCAATTGTTTGAAGTAAAAAAAATTTGTAAATACTACCATTGAGTTCCCACAAACTAGCTTGGTCGCTAACATGTCCCACCATATCATTGTGCTTCCCAATGTCACCACATTTTTTGTCAAACTACAATCTGCACTCAGGTACCAATTGAAATTCATAATCATTGTGACATTTTACCTTGGCTAGCTGCTCACTAACTTAAGCTAAGAGATAGAAAACTTCACGATCAATTTAATATTTGACATCAAACCAAAAGTTCTCATTAACAACTTGTGGTGAGTCATTGGTGAGTCAGGTTGACATTATGAGATTCTTTATCATTGCATTCTTCAAATGAAGAAAATGTTTCCATATCATCCTCAATATTATTTTTATCACAAGAAGAAAAATCAATATACAAACCCTATTCAATATTTTCACAGTGAAAACTTGAAATTGCACATGGAATATCTTCTTTCCTTTCATTTTCATTTGAGATATTTTTTAATACGAAATTCCCATGCTCCCTTTGGGTAATTATATTTTTCCTAAGTACCTTCCATGCCCTCCTCTAAAGAAAAAGCAACATCGGGCTCCTTTCACAAAGTCTCATTGTGAATGCCGCCACTTATCAACCAAGTGCTCCTCGCAAGGTTTCCCCCTCTTTCTTTTCAAAAGCTTGTGTCATGCTTCCACATGTCATCAATTTACAATATTTTGTGCCCTTTTGTATCGCTCTCCTATCAGGACTCGACCAGCTGCCATGTAGCATCTGTCCATGCACATTCCTTAGCGGACCCCACCTTCAGCATAGTATGTTCGTAAACCTCCATGTGTCTTCACATCACAGGTTTTTTATTGCTTGAGGGGATGAATGAGCATTAGCCCCGACTGTGGCACATTATCTTCTAAATATTTCTTGGCAAAGGGAAACTAAGTAGGCGACAACCTATCACTAGCTGCCTTATTCTATAATTGTCACCATGATTGAATTGCATGTGTCAACACTTTGGTCTATTGGGACCACTTCCATCATTTGTAGGGGATGCATCCAGCTTTAGGGTGTCCTCGTTCATGGCTCGAATATTTTTCGATTGCAACGACAAAGGGGATATCATTCCTAAATGCATCATTGCTCATCATCGGAGGATATTTTCTATTATTGGCTCACCGAGCTGGGTTTCATTAGAAATACTACTTCTTCCATGAAAGGAAGGGTTCAAATTTTTTGAGAAGAAGATATTGGTAGAAAAACTAGGCCTTTACCACTTTTTATATTATTATAAAGACTTGCAAACTATCCCATTGTTCTCTTGAAGATTTTGATAAAGTTTTATTGTGCCATTGTGGTGCTAAATGTTTCATTTGCAAAACTTCTATAATTTGAATGCAAGTTTGTTGGTTTAGATCATGTATTCGACTCCTCTTTTCAATAAATGCACATGAATATTATTTTATGTCATTAAATTGAATCATTTAGATTCTATCTTAGTTTCCTTTCATTCTAGACATAGCAGATTGTTGAACGGGCCCTTAGATCACATCTGCAAGATAGGTCGATCGTGCTTTACATCTAAGTCTCAGGGCATCACCCTAGTTAGATAATTTTATTTTTTATACCTGCTTCCTTTTCCCATTCAAAACCCCAGTTATAGAAGAGTCGACATCTTTAAAATCTAGAGGTTAGACAGTTTAATGCAATAAGTCCCCCCTTTAACTGAGTTCCCCACGAAATGATGTTACCTTGCCAATTTTTGGCATCAACAATATCATAAGAAAAGCATTCCTGCATAGTAATTTCATTATCATCCCATGTATCTTTTTCTTCATCAATTTGTTGTTGCTCAATATATGTGTTATTTGTGAGTTGGCTACAATGCTTATCTTCTCACATATGACATATATCTTCGTTTTCTGATACACACTTTTCATTCTTGTGTGTCATGTTCTGATTTTCCTCAAGAGGATAGTTGTTTTCCACATTTTGAGAATCCACATTTTGTACATAACCACACCTAGATGATTCTACAATCTTTATCCAATTAGGAATTTGGTCAAAGCTATGAGGCTTAAATTTATTTGGCAAAGTACTTAGCTTAGGTTCATAAATCTCACAAACCAAATCAATGCACACAAAATCCACAGGTCTAAAATCTATGAGGACTTCTATCAAAGCATCCAAAAATATCAAAAACAACTTATATGGTGATTCTCCCTCTTGTCTCTAAATTTCATACAATTTGTGCACAAAATAGTTTTGATCATCGTTACTCAAATCTTATTGATCTTTGACTTGGGACTCACTATAATCTCCATACTGTGAATATGGGGACACCATAGCAACAAGATCATTCTCATCTTGACAATCATTTCCAACATTTTATCCTTGAATTCTAATTGTATGTGGTACGTTAGGATAATCAACACTTGCAACCAGATACCCTTTCATCATTGAATATTTCAGATTATTTTCAATATCCATGGCATTCTGACATGCTTGATGTAATTTTGTAGGCTCCTTATCTCTTAAAAAGATACTCATCTTCTTGTCAAATTCTCCTAAATACATGACCAAACATTCAATATCATTTGGTCTTATTTTCTCTAGAATATCCTTGATTTCCATTGTAAATCGGAGATTAAAAATAGGGACCAACTCATCTTTTCTTATGTGATTTCCATAAAAAATTCCTCAGCACACTTGGGTTTACCCTTTCACCAAATTTCTCAACAAAGTCCATCATAAATTGATTCCATGAAGCAATAGAACATGCTAGTAAATATGATAACCAATCCCTGACATCATCCTTCAAGGATTGAACAAAGAGCTTCATGACAACATCCTCATGATTTACTTCATAATCCCCCATCACATCTATGAAGGTTTTTAAATGCTTAGAGGCTGATTTTGAGCTTTTCCCTGTGAATTCAGGAAAATACTTCCTAAAATTCTTATGGATTAGGTTTGACAAACCCTTAATACCACTGAAAACCAATGACATATACCTTTCAATAACAAAATCCCTTTCAAGTCTTGGAAAACCTCATTTTCCCTGCATACTTTTACTTGATGTTTCACACAGAAACCCTCTTGTATCCATATTCAATCATTATCAATCTTCATACATGGTTATTGATTACATCATTTACAAATTCAACCATGATCCTAGAATATAGAGTAAAACATTATACCTAAAAGCTTTCTCAGAGGCATAATTCAAAAGGAAACATACTTCTCAAATCATTATAGACATTAATACATTAGAATTATGACAAATCTAATATCATTCATTGTCTTAATGTAAATTAATCTAATAGGGAACCATCTATCATATAAAACCTTGAAAAAATCTCACAAAATTCTTTCAAACAAAATAATACTTTCTTTGGATTTATGGGAATACCTAGAAACCTTGTAGAATCTATTAACCTTTCTTCTCAACTGCAAATTATACAAATCTGGAAGTCCTTTTCACAATTCAATTGGTTCTTCAGACAGAGTCACCACCTCCTTAGCAGATGGCTGAATTTCAAAGCAGTATGAAATTATTTGAAGAGTAAATCTCAGTCTAGGTCTTCTTCCACAATGGAGTCACATTCAAATGTTTTGAGATCGTGCTGCTATCAACCTTTCCAAGTCAAAAACCTTCCAACATCTAAACTTAAAGTTTAGATTCTCCAAATACTTGACTCTATGATACTACCATCTATGCCTAGGATTCCTTTTTATTCAAATTTCTCAGAAGTTCTCCCTAGTAGAGTCACCATTTTGTTGGTTGTTTTTAATGTCTCGGCTAAACTTTGAAACTCTCTAAGAGGAAACCAATCTCTATGTTCAAGAATTGTCACAATTTACTGGCCAACTAATAGGTAAAGCTTCTTAAGTCCTTACCCCTACTCCTTTGGCTCTGTGAAACGAAGGAGGGTGTTCCTATTTCTGTTCATGTAATATTTTGATGTCTCAAGAACACAACACACATAGATAAATTCCTACCAAATGCAAATAAATACCATTCACCAAGGGCTTGAAAGACCATTAAGTAGATAATCATCTAATGCTAGGAATACATGTATTACATGTGAGATTTTGCATCTCAGAATGAATTGAATTTGATTTTATAAATGTTATGAACTTGAATCCACACGCAAGGGGTTGCTGATTTTAACTACATGAAAGAATTTGAAAAAGAACTAGCCAGTGCCTCATCAAATTGGGTAGGAATAATACATAAAAAATTCAGTCATACATAAATTCAACCCTGAAATCAATGGACAATTCTCACAATGCATTACATCATGAAAATTCACAGTATTTAAAACCTCACTCCTTACTAGATCCTTAGAACATTATCACAAACCTACAATTCCGTTTCAAGCATTTGATTAACTCATTAAGTGAAAGCGAGAAAGAGAATCATACATTCAATTAAAATATTGAAGACAAATGAAAGAAACCTTGATAACTTCATTCATAATCTACCATAACATGCAAAGGAGAGAAATTTACTTAAATTTTTTAGATTTGTTTCAATATCAGTAATTACATATAACATATTAGGTTTGTACCATATAAAATTCTTACCCAAGACAATAAAATAGCTAGCTTATCCCAAACCTTGCATTATGCACATTTAGTATATCCCACCTATACCTTTAGGACTCAAAAAATTGACCTCTGAAATGAGCCTTGAAATCTCCTTTATAGAACTAGAGAGCAACAAGCTTCAAGCTCATTCCATTACATTTAGAAGAATTTCATTTCATTTCACAATTCCCATACTAATGGATATAATCATTTGGTAAACACGAAATAAAAAATAGTTAAGACCCTTGTAACCAATTGGTCGAAGAAAAACACCACCAAGGTTTTGTCGTATTTTTCCATGCTGAACCGAAAAGAGATAGCACTAGCACCACAAGAAAATTGCAAGACCTAGAAGACCGGACCACTAGCTAGAACCAGGAGCAATATCTCAGCTATGGTACAAGTGACTGCTCTATGTCCTTGCTTCAGTGAGAAGCGGGAGCACCACCCTATCCTTATCAATAACAACACCAGAAATATCAACAACATATGGTGCCACCATGACAATAGGAGACACCACAAGGATCTCCTCATCCACACCGACCAATTTAGTTAAGGCCATAAGGTAGCTATAATAATCTGAGTCAGTGTTAGAACTTTCGCTATGAGAGCCACCAGTGTTCTCAATGGCTAACTCATACTTCCCAAAATTTGGCTCGGCCATTGATTCTCCACCATGCTTGACATAGCTCCTTTCTTCTCCATAGCCCATCACCTCTACCCATGTATCCTGACATTTGAGCTGAGGGTTTCTCCTAACAAGACTCGAGAGGGACCCTGCACCTTCTTCATTAGCTCCAAGAGCACCAGGAATGGTTCTTTGTTTGCTTGGCTCTCCCTCTCGTATATACTTTCTCGCACTTGTGCAAAATGGTGAACCGGAAGCAATTGATTTTCTCATTTTACACTCGGACCCAAAGTATCACAAGAACAAAAACCACTCAATGTAGTAGCATAGATGAATTCAGACTCGAAATTGCAATGATGCAAATGAACATGATGGGATTTTTAAAATTTGTCACAATTTTTTCTTGGTTCTAGGGCTTGTCTTTTCTTCCTTCATGCTGGGGGTCTAATGTTAGGGTTTAGGGTTTTGCTACCCCTATTTTATAACTTATTTTCATCAAACAAACCATTGTGTTATAATTTTGTGTTGACTTAGCATTGTGGGTTGACAGTCACTTAAGTCAATAGTGGAGCCCTTTATGCCATGTTGTTACCGACCCCTTTACCTCACCTGTCGGTTTCTCCACATTCGGGTTTAATATAAATTTTTCTTAAAACTGGGTGGGAATTTTCTCATGTTTAGACTTTAGTCTAAAAATTTTGTGCCCTAAGGGCCACCCCCCCATTTTCATGGTCGGTCTCATTAATATGAATAATTTTTTTCCATTTGCAGATTTGTGGACTGTCGGATTGTTGGGATAAATTATTTTTCGTTCCTCGCAAACCTCATAGGTTTTGTTGATGACATCACCAAGGTTGTGCAAGGTGTGTGAAATGCTGCCACCTGTCACGTATGGTGAGGTGGGACTGGTCAAAATTTTACAACACTGCTAAAAAGATATCATATTGACAACAACCTTTTAAATAACGGGGATTGATGGGGACTAATTGTGACCATCCCTCGCCAACCTCTCACGATCGAATTAATTTTTTTGAAAATGTTGTGAGGCATGTGATCTGGTGACACATGGCCTCACTCGATGGTAGAAGGTGGTTGGTTGGGGACCGCTACTAGCATGTGTGTTTCTAATAATGAAGTATGTGATTGGTCATTGGGCTTTCCAAGTGGTGATGTGGGATTTTCAATAATGTTTGACTCAATCTGAGTTGTTTGACATGTCAGCTCCTTCTCACATCAATGGTCAGCATTCAAATTTTTGATCCAGCCATGTGATGACTGTTTGCACTCTAGAGATTACTTTCATTAATGGTGCAAGTATTTCAATGGATCTCATCCTGATTTGCATGGGTGTGAGTAGTTTTATGCTAGAAATCATGATGGGTTGTACCCAATTTTCTATAAAATTGGAGATTTTTAGTGGTGAAATTGACGTCAACCACTATTTACATTCTTTCTCATACTGTAATTTAAGAATTAATGTTTTTTGCACCAAATTTCTCGATAAATTCTTGTTAATTTCTCAATAGCATCATTGCATTTTTGAGTCTAGTTCACTTGTTTAGTGATTGTTGTTCTTGAAGATTTTTGAGCCCGCAAGCAAGATGGGTAAGTCAATTGTTTCTAGTTCACCTTTGTGTAGAAGTGCAAGAATGAGTGCTAAGAATTCATAGTAGGAGGTAATTCCAAATAAACAAAGCGCTATTCCTGGTGCTCTTGGAGCCATTGATGAGGGTGTTGGGTCCCTCCCTCCTCTCATCAGGAGTATTCCTTGGCTCAAGGGATAGGTTCCATGGGCTGAGGTAGTTGGATATGTTAAGGCAAGAGAATCTGACGAGTGTGGTGAGGGGGCTGAGGTTGAAGTAAAATCTAGGCGATATGAGTCACCCATTGAGCTCTCTGGTGGTTCTTGTGGTGAAATTTTTGAAACTGATTCAGACTATCATGGGTACCTCATGGCCCTGACTGAATTGGTTGGTGTGAATGAAGAGGTCCTTGTGGTATCTCCTATTGCCGTGGTGGTACCATGCGTTGCTTCCGATGTTAATAATGACAAGGGTAAGGTGATTCTCTCACTTCATATTGAAGCAAGGATGTAGAGCGGTCACTTGTATAGGGGTCATGTGTTTGTTCCTGGTGCATGATGGTGGTGTGGTCATCGAGGTCTTGCAATTTTTCTTTGGTGTTGTTGGTGCTTTTTGGGGTTTGATGTGGATGAGTGTGAAAGTGATGCAGTGGTGTTTTGTTTTAGTTGACTGGTTACAAAGGTTGTAACCATTTTTATTCCCCTATTCATTGTATCAACAATTGAGCCCAGTGCTTGTTGCTCTCCTAGTCTATAAAGGAGATTTCAAGGCTCATTGTTGAGGTCAGATTTTTGAATTCAAAAGGTTTAAGTGGTGTACAGTGAATGCATACAATGTAGAATCCAAGAAGGCTTAGTTAGTAAATAATTTTGGGTGGGGTATATACATGGGATAAGCATACTATGCTTTATGTAATTACTGATATCAAAAGAAATCTAAAAAAATTTAAGACAATTTCTCTACTATGTGTGTTATGACATGTTGTGAATGAAATTATCAAGAGTTTTTTCATTTATCTTCAATGGTATATTTGGATGTATGATTCACTTTCTTGCTTTAACTTAATGAGTTAATAAAATTATTGAAATGGAATTATAGGTCTGTGGTAATATACTAAGGATTTGATAAGGAGTGTTGTTTTGAATGTTGAAAGCTCTTATAATGTAAGGCATTGTGAGGATAGTTCAATGATATCAGGGTTAGTTCTCATGCGACTCTTGCCCAATTCAGTAAGGCATTGGTTAATTCATTCAGGGTTCTTTAAGACTTCAAAGCAGTAACCCTGAGCATGTGGGTTCAAGGTCACAATAACTTAATTTCAAATTATATCTCTCTTAAGATGCAAATCTCACATTGTATCCATTTTCCTAGCTTTAGATAGTTGTTTTTACTTAGTAGGTTTGACAAACCCCTGGTAAATGGTATATATTAGCAATTGTAGGAATATATCTATGTATTGAAGTGTTATTGAGGCTTGAAACATCATATGAACACAAATAGGAACACCCTCTTTAGTTTAACAGAACCTAAAGTGTAGGAGATCTCAGTCTTTAATTAAATCATGTCAGTTGGCTACTAACTTTGTGAATTCTTGAATATAGAGGTTGGAAACTTCTTAGGTAATTACGAAGCCTAGCTGGAAATTAAAAATACCAACAGAATGGAAACTCTGCTAGGGATGAACTCATAATTTTTGGTTGTAGACGGTGTTGTGATAGAGTCATTATAATCTTGACATATTACTTGTAACTAGAGGTTAAAAATTATTGAATTATTTTCCCATCTGAGTCACCAACAGAATGGTGACTTTATTGGGGAGAACTTCTGAGAAATTTAAAGAAAAAGGAATCCTGGGCATAGATGGTAGTATCCCAGAGTCAAGTATTTGGAGAATCTAAACTTTAAAGTTTAGATGTTTGAAGGTTTTAGACCTAGGAGGGTTGGTAGCAGCTTAGTCTCAAAGCATTTGAGAGTGAATCTGTTGTAGAAGAAGTCCCAGAACGTGATCTACTCTTGAAATAATTTCATATTCATTTGAAATTCAGTCCTCTGTTAAAGAGGTGGCGACTCTATCTAAAGAACTAGTTGATATGCAAGGAAAAGTTCCAGACCTACATAATTCACAGTCAAGGAGAAAATGTTAATGAGTGTTTCTTAACTTCTAGGTATTCTCATAAAGTTAAAATGAAAATTATTTTGTTTACGAGAAGTATTCACAACTTGGGATGATGAATGGTTTGTAATTAGATAAATTTTCATTAAAAAAGGGAACAACAATAGTATTTCTTTTCGGACTTCTAAAATGTAATGTGTAATATGATTTGAGAAGTATGTTTATTTTGAATCATGCCTCTGAGAAAGCTTAAGGCATAAATATCCAGTCAATGTTTTAGAATCATGGTTGAATTAGTAAATGATGAAATTGATAACCATATATGAAGTTGATAATGATTGAATTTGTATACAAGAGGGTTTCCCTGTGAAATGAAAAGTAAAAGTATGCAGGGCAAACAAGCTATCCCAAGCCCTCTAAGGGATTTTTCTATTGAAAGGTATATACCATTGGTTTTTAGTGGTATTAGAGGTTTCCCAAACCTGATCTCTAAAACATTTAGTAAGTATTTTCCCAAATTCATAAGGCAAAGTTTAGAATCAGCCTCTAAGCATCTGCAAACATTCATGGATGTGATGGGGGGTTATGAGTTAGATCATGAGGACATTGTTATGAAACTGTTTGTTTAATCCTTGAAGGATGATGCTAGAGATTGGTTCTCATATTTACCATCATGTTCTATAGCTTCATGGAGTCAGTTTATGACAGCCTTTGTTGAGAAATTTGGTGAAAGGGTAAATCCAAGCGTGGTGAGAAAAAACTTTATGGAGATCCATATAAGTAAAGATGAGTTGGTCCCTATTTTCAATCTTTGATTTGTAGAGGAAATATGAGATATCCTTGAATACATAAGGCCAGATGATGTTGAATGTTTGGTCATATATTTAGGAGCATTTGATAGTAATATGGGCTTCTTGTTGAGAGATAAAGAGCCTGTAACATTACTTCATGCATATTAAACTTCCATGGATATTGAGAACAATTTGAAATATTCAATGATGAAAGGGTATCTAGCTACAAGTAAAGGTGACCAAAACTCTTTTATATGCAAGAGTTGTATGAAATGAGAAGACAAGAAGGGGAATCACCATTCAAATTATTTTTGATTTTTTTGGATGCCTTGATAGAAATCCCCAAAGAGTTCAGACCTGAAGACTCTATCTGCATTGATCTATTTTGTGAGATCTATGAGTTTGGGTTGAGTGTTTTTCCAGAAGAATTGAAGCCTTGTAGCCTTAGCCAGGTTCTTGAATGGATAAAGATTGCATAATCAGCCAAGTGTGGATATGCACAAAATTTGGATGACACTTGTCCCTTTGAGGAAATTTAGATAACCATGCAAATAGTTGAGGAGCAGGGTGATGGAGAAGTCAATAAGACACAAAGTGTTATTTCATGTCATGATGTGATTGGTGATTACAATGTATATGTTATTGATGTTTTGTTACAAGCTAGTGGTATTGGTCCTAGGAGTGCTGATTTCTTCTCCGAAGATGATATGGCAACATATTCCTTACTTGAAGAGTGCAATGATGTAGATGCTCATGATGTCACTTGTCCACAAGTGAGGGAACAAATTATGTGTGATGAATACTTGGAGTATACTCCAAGTTCGCTACCAATGGAGCATGTTTATTATGTGAATGATGAGGAACTTGAAGAAAAGGAGATGTTTATTCATTACTTTGATCTTGAGTACAATAATAAGGATGATAAACATATTGGTGAATGTATTGGTGCCATTGTTGTTCCTGATTGTTTGTGTGAAGCAGAGATGGCAGTGTTTGTAATAAATTAAGAGGATGATGCTGTGTATAATGGTGAAATGGGGAATTCATTTTGGCATAATCAAGCAGGGCATTGTGGAAAATATATGGGCCTCGAGTCAAAATTATTATCTATTGATGACATTGAAGAATTTGTTGATTCACATAACAACAAGGTTGTAGATTATGTTGATACTACTAGAATTCTTGATCCATGTATGGAGCAACCTAAAAATGAGAATAACAACAAATTTCATACTGATGAGTATGCATTGGAACACAATTGTTTTTTGTATGATACCCCTCATGTAAAAATGGACTTATTGTCACCCCTTGAGGTGAGACTTTATGTGACGAAGAGAGGAAGTGCCAGTTTTATTTTTGGTGAAAAGTTTTTTGCTTGTGCTGAAATTTTCACTTATGAATTAACACATACAACAGTTGCTGTTGAACATGATTTGGCCAGTGCACATGATTGCCTTTCTATTTCCCTTGTTGATGTTGGGTTTCTATAACCTATTATTGAGGTGTTTCACATGGAGTTGGATGATGATATGAGACACAAGGTAGTGTATTGGGAGGAGACTGAGATGAATGCATTCACAAGTTTCCTCGATGAAGATGTGACCTATGTCTCCCATTTCTATGAAACCAGGAAGTGTTCTAATATACCTAAACATAGATGTTGGCAGCTGGGCTTATGTTGTAACTATCTATGTGAAGATGTCCCTGAATATACATATTTTGTTTTGGACATTTCTGAGTGTGAGATGCATGACACACGAGAAGTTGTCTATGAAAGTCTTCACTTTAAGATGCGCACTGATTTGAATGTCAAATGTCAAATGTCAAATGTATTGTGAAGTTTTTTTATCTCTCAACTCATGACAATGAGCAATCTACCAAAGGAAAATATCATGATGGTTATGAATTTCATTTAGTGTCTAACTGTGGATTGTAGATTGACAGAGTGGATGGTTACATTGGAAAGCATAATGATACTATGGGGCATAGTGGTGACTTGAGTGGCATGTGCACACTTAAGGGCAATAGTTACAAGCTTGGTTTACTCTAGATAATAGAGAATTTTGTTTTTGATAGGGGTAAACTCTAGTCTTCCTTGTTTGGCTGGCTGGGGACACCAAGTTGGATGTGAAGTGATATCTAGTGCAACATAGGGGGAACATTTTTTAGGGCACCCATTTGATTCAATGTTTGGTCTACTTCACCAAAGATCTAGGTTCTTGCTATTCCTACAGGGGGCATACATCCCCAGTCAGAGCCACTGATGATATTTTTAAAATTTGTCACAAATTTTGCCTGGTTCTAGGGCTTGTCTTTTCTTCCTTCATGTTGGGGGTCTAATGTTAGGGTGTAGGGTTTTTCTACCCATGTTTAAAAACTTATTTTCATCAAAAAAACCATTGTGTTATAATTATATGTTGACTTAGCATTGTGGGTTGCCGGTCGCTTAAGTCATTAATGGAGCCCTTTATGTCATGTTGTTACCAGCCCCTTTACCTCACCTATCGGTTTCTTCACCTTCGGGTTTAATATAAATTTTGCCTAAAACTGGGTGGGAATTTTCCCATGTTTAGACTTTAGTCTAAAAATTTCATGCCCTAAGGGTCACCTGCTATTTTTCTACTTGGCCTCATTATTATGAATAACTTTTTTCCATGTGTAGATTTGTGGACCATTGGATCATTGGGATCAATTCTTTGTGTTTCCTCATAGACCTTGTAGGTTTTCTTGATGACATCACCAAGGTTGTGTGAGGTGTGTGCAATGTTACCACCTATCCCGTAGAGTGAGGTGGGACCGGTCCAAATTTTCCTACGCTGCTAAAAATATATAAAATCGACAACATCATTTTAAATAATGGGGGTTGATGGGGATTAATTATGACCGTACCTTTCCAACCTCCCATGGTCAAAATAATGTTTTTGAAAATGTTGTGAGGCATGTGAGCTGGTGACACATGGCCTCGCTCGATGGTACAAGGTGGCTAGTTGGGGCCCACTACTAGCATGTGTGTTTTTGACTATGAAGTATGTGATTGGCCACTAGGCTTTCCAAGTGGTGATGTGGGATTTTCAATAATGTTTGACTCAATCTAATTCGTTTGACATGCCAGCTCCTTCTCACATTAACAGTCGAAATTCAAAGTTTTGATCTAGCCATGTGATGACCATTTGTGCTCTACTAATTACTTTCATTAATGGCATAAGTCTTTCGATGGATCTCATCCTGATTTCTATGTATGCAAGCGATTTTCTCTTGGAAATCATGATGGGTTGTACCCAATTTCCTATAAACTTGGAGATTTTCACTGGTGAAATCGATGTCAGCCACTAATCACTCGCTTGCTCGTACTGCAATTTGAGCATTAATGTTTTCTGCACTGGCTTGCTCGATAAATGCTTTCTAATTGCTCATTAGCATCATTGTATTTTTGAGTCTGGTTCACTTGTTTAGTGATTTTTGTCCTTGCAGAGTTTTGAGTCCACAAAGAAGATGGGTAAGTCAATTGTTTCTAGTTCTCCTTTGTGCAGAACTGAAAGGATGAGCGCTAAGAATTTGCAGCAGGAGGTAACGTCGAATGAATAAAAAGCTATTCCTAGTGCTTCTAGAGTCGTTGATAAGGGTGTTGGGTCCCTCCCTACTCTCATCAGGATTAGTCCTTGGCTCAAGGGATAGGTTCCATGGGCTGAGGTAGTTGGCTATGCTAAGACAAGAGAATCCGATGAGTGTGGCAAGGGGGATGAGGTCGAAGTAAAATATGGGAGATATGAGTCACCCATTGAGCTCTCTAGTGATTCATATGGTGCAATTTTTGATTCTACTTCAGACTATCATGGGTACCTCATGTCCTTGACTGAATTGGTCAGTGCGAATGAAGAGGTCCTTGCGGTATCTCCTATTGTTGCAGTCGCACCATGTGTTGCTTCTAGTTCTGGTGTTAATAATGAAAAGGGTAAGGTGATTCTCTCACTTCATACTGAAGCAAGGATGCAGAGCGGTTGCTTGTATAGGGGCCATGTGTTTGTTCCTAGCGCATGATGGTGGTGTGGTCATCGGGGTCTTACAATTTTTCTCTAGTGTTGGTCTTTTGTTTTGGGGTCTGATGTGGACAGGTGCAAAAGTAATGTGGTGGCATTTTATTCTGGTCGACTAGTTACAAAGGTTGTAACTGTTTTGATTCCCCTATTTTTTATTTAATTGTATTTGATAGTGGAGAACTACAAATGTTGTTGAAATTTCATTTGGTTGAAATGAAATTAGGTTGAAATGTATCAACAATTGAGGCTGATGCTTGTTGCTCTCCTGGTCTATAAAGTAGATTTCAAGGCTCATTGTTGAGGTCAGATATTTGAATCCAAAAGGTTTAGGTGGTGTACAATGAATGCATACAATGTAGAATCCGGAAAGGCTTAATTAATAAATCATTGTGGGTAGAGTATGTACATAGGATAAGCATATTGTGCTTTGTGTAATTACTAATATTGAAAGAAATCTAAAAAAAATTAAGATAATTGATCTCTTGCGTGTGTTATGACAAGTTGTGAATGAAATTATCAAAGGATTTTTCATTTATCTTCAATGGTATATTTGAATGTATGATTCACTTTCCTACTTTAACTTAATGAGTTAATCAAATTCTTGAAATGAAATTATAGGTCTGTGGTAAAATGCTAAGGATTTGATAAGGAGTTGTTTTGAATGTTGAAAGTTCTTATAATGTAAGGCGTTGTCAGGATAATTCAATGATATCATGGTTAGATCTCATGTGACTCTTGCCCAATTGAGTGAGGCATTGGTTAATTCATTCAGGGTTCTTTAAGAATTCAAAGCAGTCACCCCGAGCATGTGGGTTCAAGGTAAGAACATCTTAATTTCAAATTCTATCTCTCTTAAGATGCAAATCTCACATTGTATCCATGTTTCTAGCTTTAGATAGTTGTTTTTACTCAGTAGGTTTGCCAAACCCCTGGTAAATGGTATCTGTTAGCACTGGTAGGAATATATCTATGTATTGAAGTGTTCTTGAGGCTTGAAACATCATATGAACACAAATAGGAACACCCTCCTTGGTTTCACAGAACCTAAAGTGTAGGAGATCTCAGTCTTTGACTGAATCTTGTTAGTTGGCCACTAACTTTGTGAATTCTTGAATATAGAGGTTGGAAACTTCTTAGGGAATTACAAATCCTATCTGGAAATTAAAAACAACAACAAAAAAATCAACAAGCATTTATGGAGTAAACTGATGCAGTAACCATTAATGCTCCAATTACAGCACGAGCGAGTGACCGATTAGTTGTTGGCATCAATTTCACCAGTGTTAGTTTCCAAGTTTATGAAAAATGGCATACAATCCATCATGATTTCTAGGATAATACCGCTCGCACACGTGGAAATTAAGATGATATCCATCGAAAAGCTTGTGCCTTTAATATGCCTCATTTAAAAAGCACAAAAAACCATCACATCGATGATTCAATTGTTTTGAATTTAGGCCATTGATGCAAAGCGAGCTGTCATATTGAACAAATCAAATTGAGTCAAACATCATTTAAAATCCCATTTCACCATATGGTAGGCCCATTGTCCAATAACACACTTCCCAATCAGAAGACATGCTCATCGCTTATGGGCCTGAACCAACCACCCTATACCACCGGGAGAAAACATGTGTCACCAGTCTGCACACCTCACAATAGTTTTAAAATTATTATTTTAGTCATGTGTGCTTGGTGAGGAATGACCACAATTAATCCTCATCAACCGTCATTATCATATGGTAGATGCCAATTTGAGAGCCTTTATGCATATCGCTGGTGAATTTAGACTAGGCCCCATCACCATACATGACAAGTGGCAACATCTCGCATACCTCTCAACACTCTGGTGATGTCATCAGAAAACTCTATGAGATCAGTAGGGAATGATCAAGATTAAGACCCTCAGTCCAACGGCCCACAATCCTGTACATGCAATAATGTTATTTATAACAAAGTGACCAGCTAGGCATACAGGGGGGCGACCCTTAAGGTATAATTTTAGAGCTAAGTATAAAAAATTGGAAATGTCCCAACCCGATAATAGGAAAAAAATTTCTTAGGTCTTAACACCGAAAAAGACCGACAGGCGAAGAAAAGGGGCAGGTAAATGCATGGCATAAAAGGCTTAGTTGATGACTTAAGCAATCGACAACCTAGAGTAACAGGTCAACATGAAAACATAATGTGAGGGTTTGTTCAGTGAGAACATTTTAAACAAGGGTGACAAAACCCTAAACCATAATAGTTGACCCCTAAGTAAAAGGGAAAAACTAGACAGGCCATAGAACGAGCCAATTTTTTTGACAAATTTAAAGGTTCTATCACATATTATCTCACTCTCTAGGTTGTCATTCTATTGAGCCTTTTCTTACAAAATCTAGGAGTAAGCAACTTAAAATGAATCCTTAGAGATAGAGGACAATAGGAAGTCTTTGAAGAAACTATTCAGTTTAGAGTTTGTTTATCTTTAAATTAGATTTCTTTGATACAATGTCGCATTGGTGTGATGTTTAACTCATTTTTTTATTCCACATATTCACAAACACATCTTTGGTGCCCACCGTGGGGCCCTTTCCCTATTTTTAATATTTTATTGCAAGTTTTATAGAAGGTTACAAATTGGACTCACAGTTTAGCACATATGAGACCCGTTTTAGCACATACATTGAATAATTTAGCGCATACGAGGCTTGTTTCAATGCATAGTTTCTCTATTATAGCGCATGTCTATGTTATTTTTTTGCATAGCTAATCTATTTTAGCACATCCCTATGTTTCTTTGAGTGCATATATGCTCTATTTTAGCACATTTATGTGTTTGTTAAGCACATCCAGGAGACTGTAATTTTAAAATCTTGATTTTGACTCGTCCACGGACAAAGATAAATACTTTATGTATAAGGTTAAAACGAAGCAATCCCAAGGTATTCATTCGGATTAAAATAAACCAATCCTAGGATAGTCGCCAAAAAACTGATATATCTTGGATAAAATGAATCCCATGTCTTTTGTGAAGCAACATCTTCACCTAGCTTAGAAAATTTGTCATTTGGGATTAAAATTTAACAAGATTGCATTTTTTGTTTGTCAAGTGATAGGCCTATGCTCTCCCCTTAACTAGGTGATCAAAATTCCAAACTCATCTTTTCATTTCATGTACTTTCTGCTTTGTTAAAACCTTCAATAGGATTGCTCTTGTGGGAAAAAGTACTCACCCAAGAGGAATGACCTAAGTGGGAACCCCTAACGCCAAGGATTCCAACCCACTATAATCAAAAGCAAGTTGTTGATGAAATTCCACTCAATAGTAGTGTGCAAGATAACCATCCCCAAAGCCTTTGTTCTAAAGGTTGGGAGGTATCCTAAGGGAGTTTATCATTTTTTGCACTGAATGGAAACCCTTACTACGAACCTTAGTGTAGAAGCTAACTGAGTCAATAGCCAAACATTATAATACTCACAGTGCAAGGGGAGGGAAGAATCTATCTCCAAGATACTCACCATATAATTGCCAAGGATCGTTTTCTCAAGGGACCGAGCAATCTAACTATGAGTACACACCTATAAAAGACAAAAACACAGGCGCCCTCTAAGGGGTGACACGGCTATGTGAGTCGACACAATTCTAAGATGTGGGTTGTGATGGTTATGATGAACATTTTGACAATTAAGAGTGAGTCTATTTGAAGTGTTTTTTTTCTTAAAATACCTGTGGAAATTTTAGAGAACATACACTTATTGTTTAGATTCTAGGACTTTAAAAACAACTGTCTTCCTACTGCATGTTATGTTTTTCAAACAATAATTCAAATAAGATCATCCAATTCTATAAACTATCAAAAACATGTTTGTTTCAATGGATTGACTTGATCTTTTAGCACATCCATTAAACAGTTTAGCGCATCCCTAGCATAGATTAGTGCACTTGTTTTCTAAGTCAAAATAGTCTCCTGATGCAAATTTTTCACTGATACTAGTCTTTTCTATGCTCAGGGATTGGAAATCAACAAAATTTGTCAAGAAAT
The DNA here is from genome assembly GCA_007115665.2 of Sequoiadendron giganteum. Classification (NCBI taxonomy): domain Eukaryota; kingdom Viridiplantae; phylum Streptophyta; class Pinopsida; order Cupressales; family Cupressaceae; genus Sequoiadendron; species Sequoiadendron giganteum. The sequence continues at coordinate 511,983,732 of CM021108.1, read as the reverse complement.
CTCTTGGGAAAAGGATCAAGAAACCAAAAAGTCCCCTTAGCTATGAGAAGCTTTTAAAAAGGATACGCTTTTTACACTAAAGTCGAAAATTTTTTCTCAAGCAGCGAACTTTCATCCAAATATATCATGACTTTTCTAGGGGTTTTACTGATGATTTTTCTATAGAGCCCTTGTATTCACAAGCTTTATTCCAATGAAGATCTCTTTCACAAAGGCATAATCTTAGTCAACCCATCCATTGTTCTTATATTCTACAATCGGGAATTCAATATTCCAACTGTCCAAATCAAGTGTTGCAATAGAGAACTTGGAAATATTAGGCTTTTGCAAAATCCTCATTTTTTTTCAAACTACAATCAAAACATTCTAAAGTGCATCAATTTCTGATTTTTAGTTTAATTCCCATAACAAGATCTATCATCCTTCATCGAGGGAATCACAATCTGAAAAATTTGAAATAGCTTAAGTCATATCAATAGAATCCATCATTCCATTTGGCTAAGGCATCAAAAAAATTGCACTCTCATTTGTGATCAAAGCTAGTAAAAATTTGATAGAAGCAAATTCCTGCTTTTACAAGGTCCCAAAAACAAAGAGAAGAAGATGAAAGAGAGAAAGCACTTTGCAACATGGGTGAGAGGGAAGAAAATCCTTTTCATCGGCATCGTCCAAATGGAAATAATTCAAATGAAGAAATAACCAAGGAAATGCTTAAAGAAGCTTAACAAGATTTGCATTTTCACATAGGTATGGACAAGATCTTAGAGCGAAATAAAGAAAGATACTTTCTTTTACTGGAAAACCAAGGTGCCAAATTTCCCTCTAACTATTGCATAGAGAACATCAAAGAAGATCCTAAAAGGAATGAAACTTCTTTAAATGATCTTAGTGCTCTTACCCAACAAATAAAAGCACTACAAGGGAAAATTAAGGAAATACAAGGGGGCACAACCAAGAAGTATGTTTTGGAGGATATTTGTCCATATCCTTTTGATAGAAATCTCAACATGATTCCATTTCCAAAGCATTATCAAATCCTGAAATTTGACAGATACAATGGGAAAGCAAATCCTACTGATCATGTGAGGTAGTTTCATAATATGAGCCTTGAATTTTCTCTTGAAGATACATACCTGATGCGATTGTTCCCATGAATTTTAGGTGGGTAATCCATAGAATGGATTTCTAAAATAACTCCACCCATCAAGATGTTTGAGGATTTAATCAATAAATTCATATCCCAATACTCAAACAATGTGAAAGCAAAGCTATCCATCCACAATCTATCAGGTACTCAGTGCAACAACATCAATCTTGGAAATTCAACTAACCAAGGCAATAACAATTCCAATCAGGGAAACAACACCAATTAATGAAATATGGCTAATAATTGTGGTAATTTCAACAATAATCTCGGCAACAATAAAAACTCAAATATTCCCAAGTCACAATTCTTCTCAAATCGATGGAGTTTTACTCCTTTCGGCCTATCTCTTGAGTCAATTCTCAAAGAACTTATGGATAAAAATGCCAGATCACATTGCCACCTCAGAGAGACTATGAGCTGCGAGTCAAACCACCATTGTGGAATGAATCAGATTATTGTGATTACCATAGATGCAAGGGTCATAGGACAAATAATTGCTAAGGTTTCAAACATTTGGTCTAGGATTTGATCAAGAATCACATGATAACGGTTGAGGGACACCATGCCAATGAACATCAGGCATTTAAGGACTCTCTTCCCAATTATCAAAAATGGGAATTTTTAGGTGAGAAAGGAAAAAATGTAAATCATGTCTATGATACCAAAATCAATCACATATACATGGATGACCAACAAGTTAATGTCATCAAGGTCAAAGAAAAGCATGAGTATCAACAAGTTAATGCAAAAATAAGGGGATAGGCTAAAATTGTCTTAAAAGGAAGCTCATCCAAATCAATTGTCCCTCCTCCAAGGAAGTACATTTTATTCGATCAATTACAAAAAACATCGGCTCAAATTTCTATTTTAGAGCTTCTTAAGATATCCCCAACACATAAAGACATTTTGGAGAAGGCTCTCATTGACACAACTATATCGACTAATTTGGATATTGAAAAGTTTCAAGCCATGGTAGGACACTTATCCTCACCAACTTTCCTATCATTTTCAGAGAAAGATGATTCCTCCATGACTCATCTAAACAATTCCTCACTTTATCTAGAAGACATGGTCCATAAAACCCAAATCAAGTATGTCCTAATAGATGTAGGAGTTGGTCTAAATATTTGTAATTTAAAATTGGTTCTTGCCTTAGAGTATTCTGAAGAGTCTATTGATCTGAGAAGAAATATAATAATCAAAGCATATGATGATGAGGAATGAGCTTCTAAAGGCCTCATCATGTTACCTATTAGAGTGGGACCTATTGTAAAGAACACTTTCTGCCAGGTTTTAGATTGAGACCTTTCTTATAACATACTTTTGGTTCGTGCTTGGATCCATGAGATGCAAGTAGTATCATCAACATACCATCAATGTCTAAAATTTCCTTATGATGGACAAGAAATAACCATACCAGTAGACCATAACAATAGTCATATTTGTTCTAATCTCAGAGCAACCCAAGACACTTTTGTCCCACATAATAGAGAGGCTCTTGTTGTTTCTGATTCAATACACAATGACCAATCAAAAGAATTGATAAAGAGCTTCAACACAAAATTGCAGTTGAAGGACAAAGGGGTGGGAGAATATTCATTATGCCTCTCTAACTTACCTATCTCTCCAAGGTCGCATGGTCAACATACAATATCCACACAACAAGTAGCAACACTTTCCACATCATGAGCAAAACCTTCACTCCCCATCACCATGTTTGATGGAAAATTTATCAAGGCTAACACTCAAAAAAATGAAGCCAAATATAGAGCTATTCTCAACTAGCTATATAAAGATGAAGATGAATCTGCTCAACATATAAAATTTCCCACAAAACAATATGGTAATGTCTATGCAATAATGAAAAGGATGGGCTATGAAGGGACTGGTCCCTTAGGAAAAAGAAAGGAAGGAATTATGGAACCCACTCAACCAAAATTAACGCATCCAAAAGATAAAACAAGACTTGGGTATGGAGACGACACAAAAGAAGCCACTTTAAAGAAACTTAAGAAGAAGCAGCTTTAATTAAATCCTGTGAAGATATAGCTGAAATAATTCTCAAATTATAGGATAACTCTGATACTGACTCAAATGAGTATGAATGGGACACAATTTATAATGATTAATTCTAGATAGATAAATAGGTGGATGGCATACAAAATATACACCCATGCTTACACAAGGGGAAATTTCAAGGCCACAACTTGACTATGTACTTCAAGATGATCATGACTCAAGCAAGGATGATTTCATTCAAAATGAGATGGATAATCAATAGGAGGATACCATCATAGACCTTCCTTATGGAAAGAATGATAACCATGTCATGAAATTAATAGCCCTTGACCTCACCCAACTAGATGATCCTTTTCCTTTAGTCATCCTAATCTTATTGATTGGGATCAAACTGAACCGATTGATATCCCAATATTCCCAGATGACGAGACCATTCTAAATTTTCTTTGTTCTTCCAATTAGGAAATAGGTTCCACTAGTGAATCTCATTATCAAAATTTCAATCAGGTGAGTGCCAAGTTTCTTAGCTACAAAATTAATAATATAAAATATTGATCTCATGGTGAAAACTGAAAAAAGGCAGTGTTAGATCATGAAAAAGAAAAAAGAAAGAGCTTATTTGATGGTGAAAACCTTTCAAAGGCACTAAAGGATGAGAAACTTGACACTCTCCTAGAACACTATCAAGAGAGGTCCTCTATTTTGATCGAGACAACAAAAGCAATCAACATAGACACTATAAAACAACCTAAGATCTTACAACTTGCTGCTTCATTGACGGATGAAGAAATCCCAAAATTCACAGAATTCTGGAATGCCAATCAAATCAATTTCACTTGGTCATATGTGGATATGGCTGCATTGGATCCTAATCTTATCATGCATCATTTATCTATAATTCTAGGGGAAAACATAGTGAAACAAAAGCTCATAAAGGTGCATCTGCATGTCGTATTGTTCGTCAAGGAATAATTGAAGAAACTATTGGATGAAGGGTTCATTAGGTCTATCAACTATGCATAATGAATCTCTTACATTGTACTAGTGTCAAAAATGGATGGGCATATCATAATTTGTATAGATTTTTCAGGATCTGAATAAAGCATGTCCAAAAGATGATTTTCCTTTGCCTAACATTGGCACAATTATGGACATGAAAGCTAGGCATGCCATGTATTCACTTATGGATGGATTTTTTGGGTATAATCAAATCAAGATCGCACCTTAGTATCAAGATAATACTACTTTCACATGTCCCTAGGGTACTTATTATTGGAATGTAATGTCATTCGGACTCAAAAATGCAGGTGCACCCTATCAACGAGAAATGACTACAATTTTTCATGACATGATACACACTTTCATGGAAGATTGGGTGGATGATCTCTTAGAAAAATATTACATAAGAGAGGGAAATCTAGATATCTTATCTAAAATCTTTGTCATAATGGAAAAATTCAAGGTTAGACTCAATCGAAAGAAGTGTGTCTTTGGGGTTAAATCTGGAAATCTTTAAGGATATATTATTTCAAAAAAAGGAATATAAGTAGATCCAAAAAAGGTCAAAGCCATTAGGGAGATGCCACCACCATGAAATATCATCCAACTTTGGTCATAAGGATGACTACAATCCATCAAGAGATTCATTGCACAACTAGTTGACAAGAGTTTGCCTTTCAAAAATATTCCTTTTAAATGGGAGGAAAAGTGTGAGGTAGCATTTAATCAAATCAAGCAATATTTGATGAGTCCACCGGTCCTAATTCCACCAGTACTAGAGGAGCCACTCATAGTTTAAATCTCAGCCACAGAAGTATCCTTGGGGTCATTTCTGGCACAAGAGGACAAAACAGGAAAAGAGCGAGTTGTATATTATATTAGTAGGACATTGACGAGTCATGAGCTCAACTATACTTTTATTGTAACAGTAGTGTTTTCTTCCAAAAATTTGTGGCACTATATGTTATCTCATATAGTCAAACTTGTGGCCAAAATTGATCCATTAAAGTACCTTTTGAGGAAAGCTACCTTAACAGGTAGGCTAGCTAAATGGGTAATGATCTTAAGTGTGTTTGGCATCCACTATGTAGATCGAAAGGCCATCAAAGGACAAGTTATAGTGGATCAGCTGGTTGAGGCACCCTTAAAATAAGATAATCCAATGCACATTAAATTTCCTAATGTAGATGTTTTCATGGCAACAACGAAGCAGTCATGGACACTATATTTTGATGGGTCCTATACACAACATGGCTCGAGGGTACGAATTATTTTTGTCACACCTCAAGGAAATACTATTCAAAAGTCTTATCAGTTAATATTTCCTTGCACCAATGACATAGCTAAATATGAAGCATTGCTTATTGGAATGAGAATAGCATTGGACTAGAGGATCATAGAGCTACAAGTCTATGGTGATTCACAAATTTTCATTAACCAAATCAATGATTATTACTAGACTCAGGATGAAAATTTGATGCCTTATAAGAACATTGTTGATGATTTCAAGAAGTATTTTATTGAGATCAAGTTCATGCAGATTCCGTGGATTGAAAACAAAGATGCAGATGCCATGGATACAATTGGTTCACTACTACAACTATCAAAAAATTAAGCTCGATATGAATTCCTAGTGGAACAACTGTTTTCCCTTTCCTATGATAATCTCGAGACCCAAATCATTTTCCATCTGGCTGGTTTTGATTCCCCTTTATATGGAAAATCTATACATATCTAAAAGATACTATCTTACCCCTGGATTTGTCTCAAAATCAAAAGAGAAACTTTATATGCCAATATTCTTGATATACCTTAATCGTTGACACCCTTTACTGGTGTGGTCTTGATGGTACCCTCCTTCGATGTTTTGAATGAGATGAATCCAAAAAATCTTTACACGAGGTTCATGGTGGTATTTGTGGAACTCATTCAAGTGGATTAACCTTAGATAAGAAAATTGTTAGAATCGATTATTATTGGCCAACTATTGAAAAATAATCCTTCACCTTTGTAAATAAATGTTTGAAGTGTCAGATACATGGGAACCTTATTCATGCTCCTACTCAAGAGTTGCAACCTTTCACTACAGTATGGCCTTTTTCTTAGTGGGCACTAGACCTGGTTGGAAAAATCCACCCCTCTTCATCAAATGGGCACAAGTTTATAATCACGACAACCAAATATTTTACCAAGTGGATTGAAGTTGTTCCCTTGACCACAATAACCAACAAAAAAATATCATCCTTCATCTTGAATTACATCATATGTCGATATGACATTCCCAACTCCATTATCACTGATAATGGGAGACCTTTTAAGAATCACGATGTTAACAAACTTTGTGAAAGATTTTATATCCAACACACATTCTCTACACCTTATTATCCACATGGAAATGGCCAAGAAAAAGCTTCAAATAAAACAATCTTGAAGATCATGAAGAAGACAGTAAATGATGTTAGTCGTGATTGGCATATCCAGTTGAATCCAACTTTGTGGGCCTACAGAACTAGCATTTGCACGTCAATAGGAGCCATCCCATATGATTTGGTCTATGGAGTAGAAGTAATCTTTCCACTTGAAGTTGAAATACCCTCTCTCAGAGTCTCATTGAAGGGACTCATAACTGATGAAGACTACAAAGTTTCTAGATTGCAAGAATGAGAAATTCTAGATGAGAGATGATAAAATGCAGCCAATCACTTGAAGGATTATCAACAAGTCATGTCTTGCAGCTACAATCATAGAGTTAGATCACAAACATTTCAAGTGGGTGACTTGGTCCTAAAGGAAAATCCCCACAACTAACAAGATCGTGAGAAGAAAGGAAATTTTGGGCCAAATTAGTTGGGTCCATTCATCATCATTACAACATATGGTTCTGGAGAATATCAGTTATCTACACTAGAAGGGGATTTGTTTGAAGATTCGATCAGTAACACTCATCTGAAGAAGTTCTATGTCTATAACATACAAAAGCAGCATAAAAATTTCTAAAAACTACAAAAACAATAGAAAAAGTCTTGAAGAAAATCCATAAAAATAGAAAATTTCTTGGAAAAATGGTCGTCTTGATGAAAACCTGGAAAACAAGCATCTTGGTGAGAAAAAAAAAGAGAAAAATACAAAATACAAAAAAAAAAAAGAAGAAAGAAAATACAAAACACAAAAAAAAAAATAATCATTGCCTTGATGGAAACTTGGAAAATAGGTGTCTTGGTAACAACAACAAAAAATCACAAAATCTGAAAAAGTGCAATAAAAAAAAATGGTGAAAACTTGGAAAAACAGGTGCTATTTGTGATCTAGTTAGCTCTTCCATCTATTAAGTTACGTCCTGCATTGTTTGTACATAACCATTTTTATTAGCATCAAATCCATCCCTTTCCATCATATCTGCATCATGTGCACAAAATTTCTTAGAGATGACAAGGATTTCATCATGGATTAGTGATCATTGTTTATATTCCTAGTAGTAGGTTGTGTCTAATCAGAAGTCAAAGTGTGAACTTGCTGGGGGCAATCAAATTTTGAGCTTTTAATGAAGACAAATAGTAACATGTGTCAAATATCCAAATTTCAAATCAACATCGAATATCCAATCATGTCTGGTCAAAACAACTATGGAACATGTCATAGAATGAAACTGAAACAAACTAGATGATCTTAATTTGAATAAAATCATGGGAACACTTAAAGCATAAGTTGAATTGTTGTTTTGAAATTTTATGACATCATATTTCTGGAGTGGCTCAATGATCTACTAAACTAGATTTACAAGGAAGGAGTGTGATTTTTCTTTGTTTGTTGTCTGTAAGTTAATCATTATTTTTGTGCAAAAATTTAATGAGACATGGTTTACAAAAGTATCATTGATGACATTTTTGGATTTGCATAGGAGAATGATTAACTTCTCTATTTTTTATTTTATTTATTTATTTTTTTGTTCTCGGAGGGTGTCCCCACGGCCCCAGCCCAGTGCCCCCCCCCTTACACTGGTTCAGGGGGGTGCGAGTGGGAGGCAAGACTAATCCCTTCAGTCATAGGATAACCAACACTTCCCCCAAGTGATTAACATCTCTATGTTACTCAAGTCATTTCGATTCAATTATACCTTGATGCTTGTATTAACTTGCTATATCAAACATCATGAAAGTTGTACTCAAGACATTATCAAGGTGGATCTACCCTATGATGGTTGTACTAACTTCCAACATTTCAAAAAGCTCAATGATGATAAACAAGCATAAAGTTGGTTCACAGAATGGTAGTAATGTATAGTTCATTTTTCATAGTTAAGTTTGCATGATTAATATATATTGCATTCATTTTGCATTTGATTAATGGATTTTGTAAGTTCACAAAGATATCTATCTCTTTTGAACAAAGATTGAGTATATTTGAACATTGGCGGAAATCATTTTCTCATCATTTCATATCATATATCGGTTTCAAAAAAATTCATAACATTATCATTTTCATTTTATATAATTTCGTCACTTTCATTATCATTTATCATTCGCTAATTTATCATTCATTTCATATCATATCATTTTTTATTTTAATCTTCATTTTCAATAACTTTTTTTCATATCATTTTCATGTCATTTTTTTCATTATCATTATCATTCATTTCATTTTCATTTATTATTCATAATCATTCACTTTCATTTATCATACCATTATTATGTATCATTTTCAAATCATTTTCATAATCCTTTCTTATCATTTGCATTATCATTTGCATATCATTTTTATCATCACATCATTTCATGTGACATATCATATCATTCATATCAATATCATTTTTTTCATGTCATTTTTATCATTCACTGATTATCGTTATCATTCATTACATTTTTATTTATCATTCGTTACTTATCATTTTGACTCATTCAATTGTTTCCATTCATTATCATTTTCATTTTGTATTTTACACATTCACATCATTGTATCATTATTCATAACCATACATTAGAAAAGAATAAAATGCATTCATTGCATCCATTTCATCCTGACATTTTTTTTTGCATCTATTATCAATACATTTTACTATACATCATAAAACTTTACACAATCATTCACATATCATTCACATCATCCATCATAACATATTTTTCATATTCATCAATCATAAAGAATATAAAGTTCATATACAAGTCATCATCATCAATATCATATTATCATATGCATAGACATGATCATCATCGCATTATAAAATAGATTCATCATGCAAAGATCATTATCCATAAAAATGCATCATCATGACATAATCATAAGCCACATAACATATAGAAATAGAAATGCATACATGAACATCCATCATAGAATAATATAAGACACATGCATATAGGATCTGAAATCACCGCAACATATCATATAATCTCATCAAATCAATGTCCAAATATACAATGATATCAAATGTATAGAGAGATACATAAAATGTGACAAAAATGGATGTATACAAGTCATCAATGAGGAGCAATAGAAGGGGAAATATGGTTGTTTCTACCTCCAGAAGTAGTGGGTCTGGCTAGATCTCTATCACCTGTAGCACGTGTCTCTCATTGGCCTGACTATAATATACTCCTGGTGGCACTCCTATAATGACTGCGGGAGTGAGTGAGAGATTTTCTACCTGATTGTGTAAATGGTATCCTCTGCTCAAGAGGTACTACCTCATAATATCTCATACGGTAATAATCGGCCTCCTGAGCAATCTCCAGTCCCTCTGCAATAACCTTTGCAATGGAGGCGCCCTCTACAGATATCAATAACCTCTCTACTATGCCCTCTACCTATTGGTAGTGCTGCCTCAAAATTTCCCACTCAATAGTAAATTGAGCTACCTATGGGTCCAGGGGTGGTGGTTGTGCCATCTATGTCTATAACTGAGTGATCATCATCTGAGCCTATGCTAGTTGGCTTTGAAGAGCCTGTACCTATTTCTATAAATTATCAATATGACCCTTCTACTCTTGAGATGGAGTCGTTATCATGATGTGAGATGGTTATGCTACTAGTATCTCCACTATCCTCATTGTCCTCAGCCTAGTCCTGATCTAGAAGTAAAAAATGGTTGGTCTCCTCCCACCATCCCCATCATCATCATCCTCATCACTGTCCTCCCCATCATTCCAATCAATCTTGATATCCTCACCTCTGCCAATATCCTATCCTCCTCCAATGGGTTGCTTTGTGTGTGCAAGTGCCTCACCCCTCTATTGTCTTTGTGCATGTTGTAGTGTTGGTCCATCAAGTAGTGGAGTAGTCTCATCAGGACTTGTCAATCATGGGAAATGGTGTTTATTGAAGTATCTTGCATACTCCTCTATCATTTGAGAATATATGATGGTTGGCCTATAGTCCCAGATCTCTAGTTGTAGACCTAGATACTCTGCGCTAACAAAATAAATGGGCCCCACTCTACAACATCCTATCACTACCTCGCATAATGGGTGACCCCCTATGGAATCACCTGCGCTCTGTCAAATTGTCTCAATACCCGCATCACCAAAAATCTCTCTATGATAAATGGGGTCCTCCCGATCAAATATCTGGATAGGTTGTAGTAGGGTAACTCAATATCATCCTCATCCTAGGCCTCACAGTCTACATATGGCCTCTAGATGACAGTATCCATGTCATCCAACACTCTCCTCTAGTAATCCAACTTGCCCAACTTAGGCTACATAAGGATGACCAATGGGACGGTCTCTCCCTACAAAGGGGCAGGTGATATAAATATTCTCCCATGCCCATATCTATAGGAGGGTAACCCCAAAATATATGCTCTTCCCGCCTATATGTACCACCTGATTTAAGTCATGGTATAGGTGGGCCAACATGCATGAACTCCATGCATACCTCATCTGATGTAGGATCATGTCCTCTAGAATCTAGCCCCATCCCACTAACAGTATTGTCGACCTACGGTCAGGACACAAAAAGCCACCAATAAATCCAGCTAATACAGAGGGGAGTGGGGCATAACTTTTGACCATCTCTCTCTAGGGGATCTCATATCCGTAATTGCCTAGATCCTGAAACACTCTCCACAAGGCATGAGTCCCACCAATCTCCTTGTGGTCATAGACCACAATCTCACCAACCATTGGGATCCCTAAAATCTTGTACACATCCTTAGGAATAAGTGTAATCTCACCAGTGGGAAAATGGAAGGCATTATGCTCACTATGCCACCGCTCAGCTAAGGTTGTCAGTAATGCCATGTTGATCCTATACTATGGGATCCTAAGCAATGAACCCAACCAACATCTAGCAATCAATGCAATCTCAGGTTGTGATAGTCTGGGAATCATCTCATAGGTCCTGGGAAATCTCTCTCTGATCTGGAGGATCTTAAAATCCTCGTATACATCAAATTGATAAAAATCAATTAGATCACATTATCAAGGTGATACAATCAATCTATCAGAAAATCAAGCAATCATCTAAAATCATATCATGCAAAAATCAAATTCAAGCAAATCATCATTACTATTTTTTTTTCATTTCTAAAAGAAAATTTATCAAAATCATACATCAAAAACATATTAGCTCATCATTAATATTTTTTTTTCATCATGCATGAAGACAAATTTATCATCAAAATCAGATCAAATCAAAATATTACTATTTATTTTTCATTCATGAAGACAAATACATCAACAACATATCAGCTCATCATTACTATTTGTTTTTCATTTCAACATGAGGACAAATTTATCAAATCATCATCAAAATCAAATCAATTATCCTTGATGCACCTCAATTTTGTAAAATGAGTTGTCTAATATAGCAAAAACATCAGGAAATCACAAATTGATCCTCAAACGATCAAAATCAACAAAATTTCATGGATTTTCTAAAACAAACAATCAATGCACCAAATTAGAAAATGTGCTATTTTAGCATATGTGCTATTCTATCTAGCTAATACCCTAATTTATCTATCAAATGTGCTAATTCAGTGTATGCACTAAAACCCCAAATGTATGTGCTAATGTATCATCATATGCACAATATCTAGTCTATGCACTACTTTATCATGCTTATGTGCTACATTAGCCTATGCACTACTCTATCAATCCTATGCTAACATGTGGCATAAATTCACTATCATGGATGCGCTAAACAACATAGTTTATGCGCTACTTGAGAGCTCACATGCGTGAAAAGAAAAAATTATGCACTAAAATAGGAAATCAAATTTCAAAAAAAAAAAAAAGAAGTGTGAAATTCAACCAAAAATTCACAAAATTGGTTTCAAAATCTTATCGGAAGTCCATACGTACCTGGTCTCTGATGTCTATGGTGCAGAGCACTTTCACTTTTCATTTAGGCTATTTATGTCTGCTTTGCCTTGAAATCAAGGTCTAGGTGTAGGGAGTGGTATTTTGGTATTTTAATAAGGCCTAGGAGGCCAATTTCATGACTTGGTATCTATTGTAATTTGAATCTAGGGGTGTTTTAATGTTTTCATTGATATTGCTTAGTTTGTTAGTTCTGGGTGTCCTTACTTTGAGGGAATTGGAAGACCAACAGTCAAATCTACTAGAATCCTTTTTTGAATGTGGAAATAAATTGAAAAGGAGTGAATTGTAAAAGGATACAGTGTGGAAGTGATCAAAAAATGAGTTTGAATAAGAAAGAATGAGAAATACTGATTTTGTGATGTGTTTTTCTGAAACTATGTTTTCTTTCTATTTTAGTAAACCATATTGTTGAAGATCAATAAGAAAAAATATATTGATGGATTTCATGTCGAATTATCTTCATTTTGATTCACTTGAGAAGGTTGATCTTACAGTTATAGCAGAGATCCTATCGGTTTCCTGAAAACCACTTTGTAGATAGGGTTTGTGAGGGTTTGAGTGAAGATGAACCAATAAAGGCCATTCCACCATTGCTGCATGTTATGAGTGGGTGGAATGGGCCTATAGGGTTGTGTAATGGTGTGTTTTGACATTGCATGATAGGGTGGTGAACTAAAACAAATATTAGGCCAAGATCAAGATTGGTAGTATGATTGTCCCAAGTGAAATTAGTGGGTTTTAGTGAGGAAAGTGAGGTTACAGTCAAGTTAGGCAAAGAAAACATCAGAAATGGTGTAGTGGTGATTGGTACAGACTATGCAAAAGGTTCTTGAAGTCAAGGAGGACTTTGGAGTCATACCTCCTTTGTAAAAGACGCCTATTTAGGCCATGGTGTAGCGAGGAAGGCCTGATTAGGAAGGTATTTTGCAAAAAAACCTAGGTCATGTCTAGGATATGTGTTAGGGTAGGATAAAGGGTATCCAGAACTGTGTTGTTAAATTTATGAGAAAAACTATATCAAAGGATATAGTTGAATAAGTGTGTCCTCAGTACTACTAGCCTTCATAGCCTATTGAGAAGGAAGATCAAGAAATCAGTGATAGGGATCAGCCAGACCAGTCAAGAAGTCTTAAGAAGGGTCTATCATCACCTTATCTTGCATCATTCTACATTCCTTGTCGAATATGTCTCACTCGTAGTGGATCACCATCTCGTCTCTAGTTTCTCAGAGCTCTATTTTCACCAAACTGCGATAGTAGCAAATGACAATGACTTTTACCTTTTTCCACCTTTTAAAGGGGTAATTAAGGTGATGTGATTTTTATTTTTAACCAAGTTGAGCTCTATTTTGGGAGATAAATAAGTGAAACTATATGAAATAATTCAAAATATTTAAACATCATCAAAATATTCAAACCACATGATTTATCTCCCGAGGGGGCATATAGCATCATCAATCAATTTTTCAAGGTCAGGGCCTAAATTTTCTTTATCTGAATTTTTCTTTGAAGCAATGCGTAAAACACACCACTTCAAAGAGGGGAAAAATGTATACATCTAAAAATGGTCACATTAAATCAAGTCTGGTAATTAATTAAATATGAGTTATTTAATTAATCTTCTAATTTCATCTACATATAAATAAATTTAATTATTTATTTATATCATTCACCTTCTAATTCTTCTATTTTAATTAAATAAATAAGGTTATTTAATTATTACCATTTTTTTATCTTCTTCTTAATTAATTAAATAAATTTAATAATTTATTTAAATTAATTATCCTATTACTTTAAGTTTGAATTTTTAAATTCAATAAAAGATATTCTTCTAAATTCATCATCATTTCTTATTCTTCACTTCACATATAATTAAATATTCTAAATATTTAATTAAACACCTTTTCCACTTTTCACATATAATTAAATATTTTAAATATTTAATTATGGAAACTTCTAAATCCACATGTCACATATAATTAAATAATTTAATTAATTAATTCTGGAATTATCTTCAACTACCAACTAACTCCTCATAACTAAAAATGACAAATGGCTACTTTCCTTCATTTTTGAATGGAGAAGGTTGTGTAGGAAGAAACATTTTCCCTCTTTCTCTCTAGCCTCCATCTTTCTATCCAACTTCTCGATCTTCCACTGTTCATCTTACCAAGCTCGATTTCAATGGTCAATCTAAGTGCATAGTCTGAGAATTATAGTTGCATTATTGAGAATTTAGGAATCTTAATATCCTATATTTATTGAGCATAGCATAGCATTTTAGCTTTATCATTTTAACTTTATCATTTTAGCACAAGGAATCATGGTAAAAAATCCTTGCATAATCTATTTTAGTTTCATATCTTAGCATTGCTTTATATCATATCATTTAGCATAGGTAAGCATGTTACATATTATCTCATTCTCTAGGTTGTCATTTTGTTGAGCCTTTTCTTACACAATTTGAGATCAAGCAACTTAAAATGAATCCTTAGAGATAGAGGACAATGGGATGTCTTTGAAGAATCTGCTTATTTTAGAGGTTTTTTAATCTTTAAATTAGATTTCTTTGATACAATATCGCATTGGTGTGTTGTGTAACTCATTTTTTTATTCCACATATTCACACACACACATTTCATTATATCTAGCTTAAATTGATTTATTTCATGCATTTCTTAATTCCAAATTTGCATTTACAATATTTTGTTTTCATAGTATTGCATAGTGTAATTAGTAAATTAACTTGTTTAGAATCTAAAAATTTCACTTACACATTTCATCCTAGATCTTTACATTACATTTTAAGTCTCTTTCTATTTTTTTGTAGATTAGTTTTCACAATTGTTAGTATCTATCTTTTCCAAGTTTGCAATGAAAAAGTTAGTCAATAAGAATGTTAGTCATTCATTCAATGCATTTCCTTGTTATGAGAGATTTTTAGTGCAAGAGAGTGAAAATTTTGTCACTTTCCTTGAACTTACACCCCCTCTTATATTTTCTATTTGTGGGAATGATGTGATAGAAGAAGACACGAGCATACATAACCATGAAGATCATAATTGTTCTTCTCCCTATACCTCTCATATTAGTGAAAAAGGTATCTCGTTGAAAGAAGATGCAATCATTGAGAATCATGCAAGTCTTGCTTGTCCTTCTACTCCTCCTTGGGAATATATTATAGCACAAGAGAATGAGATCATAGACACATTTCTAAAAATAACCTTACCTAGTTTCCATTAATCTTTCTCTTGTGAGAATATTTTAGTGAAGAGGATGTAATTGAAAGCGAGGATAATAGGTTGGTGTTAGATAATAAAATATTTAAGGTCTATAACAACCCTCTTTATGTTCCTTCCCATACCTATCATATTTTGGAAGAAATTATGGTACAAAGCAATGAAATCATAAATGATTGCGATAATCATAATTGTTCTTCTCCTAGTATCTCTCCTAGTTGTGAAGAAGATACTTTGATGTTAGAAAATCTAATCGATGAAAGTCATGATAATCTTATGTGTCTCTCTTCCCATAAGGAAAACATTATTGAAAAATAAAATTCCATCACTGATAAGAAAGAAGAATAAACCATTGATCATTCCCTTACTTATGATGATTTTATTTTAGAAGAAACAACCTTTGAATTTAATGAACATCTAGTTCGTAGTTCTCCTCAAAACTCTCCTACTAGGGGAGATATCATGATGGAAAAGAATGACATTTCGGCTTCCTTGGATGATGATTAAAAGATAACACTAGACTTCCCTTTATTATAAATACATGAAACCAAGACTTTAGGTTATGAATGCACAAGTTTCCCCCTTGATCAATGGACATCCTAAGAATCATCTAATTTTTTACCCACCCTCACAATGACCACAAAATGAACCCCAACTGGAACTCGCCCTTTATCAACCGTCACATAAACCTCAAACTCAAAAAAAATTCAAACTTATCCTTTACCCACCTAATAATAATTTTCCACATCAATTGAGTTATAATACCATTTCTCATACATATAACACTAGAAACAATCTGTAGCCAATAAAAAAACCTTCAACATCCCTCCCATTGCCTAACCCTATCTTGCCAAGTCCTCCTTGTGAACAAGAGTATGATCTTTTTGAAAAACTAAAGAATACTCCTACTAAGATATCATTATGGGACCTTATTCAAGCCCCCCCTCATTACCATAACATGATTTGAAGTACCTTGCAACAAGTTGTTCCCCCTTTAGTGCAAACCCAAATGACATAGAAGCCATGATTGAAGGAATAAATGCTGACATTGTTTTCAACCAAAGTGACTCCCTCCTTTGGAAGTGAAAAAACAAAATGATGCTTTCATGGTAATAGTTCACTACAAGGGAAGAGGTATAAAGTGAACCCTTATTGATAGCAGATCTGCCCTTAATGTGTGTAGTGTGACCCTTTTGGATAAAATTGGCATGGATAAATATAAAATTCAACCTAAATCTATATATATTAAGGGATTTGACAATGTAGGAAAACAACTATTGGTGTGATCACTTTTCCTATTATAGCAGCAAAGGCCACATTAGAAACACTGATCCATGTTATGCCTCACAATCTTTCATACAATCTTATTTTAGGTAAACTATGCATTCATGTGATGAATGGGGTGCCTTATAATAATGTAATTAAGTATGTCTACAACAAAAAAGTGTACATATTTGAATCCAACCCTGAACCAAATAGTTGTTTGAACATTGAGAAAAATAAGGAAAATCCTTTGAAAACATTGAAACAACTACACAAGTAGAACACATGCAACAAAAAGACCAAGAAAAATGCATTGATGAAGTCACAAAGCTATTAGAAGATGATTGGGGCTCCTTAGACTTCGAACCAACATTCATGAGAGAATAAAAGATCATAAGCAAAGACTCTGAAAAGGGAAAAGAAAAAGCAATAATTCCAACACAAAATTTAGAAGACCCTTTGAAATCATCCACCTAAATCACTTTAGAATAAAAGACAACAAATTACAAAACAAACTTTGATGAACTTAATTATGAGAAACCACTGAATTTAAAACAATTGAAAATATTTATGGAAAAGGTTATGAAATGATGAAAAAAATTGGTTATAGTGGAAAAGGATGTGGTGCTAGAGAACAAAGTATTTGTGTCCCTATAGAGCCTCACAAACAAGAATAGACTAGTGGTCTTGGTTATTGTCCCTCGAAAGACACAAATAAGCCTTCACTTCCAACTTTAACATTAGTGCATTCTGAAATGATAGACACTAGTCTTGATTATTATCCTTTGAAATAAATGAAAGAAAAAAATAAATCTTCGCTTAATATCAATGTCATCACGCAAAACACCAATGATTCAAGCTCGTTAGATTTTACACCTTCCTTTAAACAAGAGTATAAAATCTCACAATCTAAAGAGTCTCATGTAAGTATGACATCCTATATTGAGAAAGAGATATCTTTGTTGTAAAATTAAGGAAAAGTTTCTACTTTTCATCAAGAGAATATCTTGTCAAGACTCCTCTAGGATCGCTTGATATCTCTCTATCCAAGAACACAAAAGAAATTTTACTACAAGAGTTCATTGTGCACATATCATAGAGTTTATGGCCATGCTAGTAATCAATGCAAGGATTTGAGTAAGAAAATTCTCCTCATGTCGGGGCACCTAATTCATCTAATTGTCACTGATTCTCACTCTAGCATGTTTCTCTGCTCACCCTTATCCTGCACTAAGTGGGGGCAAGGGGTTAGGTAGCCTTGTCCTCGTATGTCACTTGGAATTGTCTCTTTTATAATTTTGACCAGCTTTCATGCACATATAAGAGCAAGCTTGGGATGTGGATTACATGCCTTAAGTTGACTCGCATATGACATTACATCAACACTCATGTGTTCACTGCATGATTTATTTATTCTTGTGATGTGTCCTTTTCTTGGTGGTGTAATTGGGATTGATATCCTCCAAGAACATGATATTTCTTTGATTTGTCCTATCTTGGAGATATTGATTACAATGTTCCCTAAGAAGAGACCTTACATGAACTAATAAAAATCCCTTTAAACATACCTTACACTTCTACAAAAATTGTTATATGGCCACCTTGCATAATACAATTTGCTTGCCTATGGGGCCATCATGTTTGTTCATGGATTTCAAGAATACAAAGCTTTTATTGCCTCACGAAGCTCGAAAATGATTTTTTTTGGCGTCTTGTCAAATTTATCAGGAGGTGTAGCTTTAGTATGGTTAACATATGATGAAAATCCTAAATGTGGGCATGACTTTCTCATTATATAGTGAGAAGCCAACATAGAGGCATGATTTTCTCGCTTAGCCACCCTTTGGATACTCACACAATGGACAACCTAATGTTTTGTGGCCTCAAAGTGATTGTGCATTCTTGGAAAAACAACTTAGATCTGATCCACATCACGTTGGACAAATGTTTGAGACTTGATCCACCTCTTTTTTATTTTGTTTTCTTTTCTTCTTTATGTCTTTAACATTGCATATTTTTGTTTATTGATGTTGCATATCATACACCTTACACATGTCCTTTTGTTATTATGTTAGTTTGACATAGGATCTTGGATCTTGCGAGCTTGACCACCTCCCTTGATCTTCTTCATCCTAGACCATTCGTATTGGCACACTTGGATACCTCTTGAATGTCTAGTTTATTGTGAGTTTGAAGCAAGTTCCTCCTCTCACTAAAGTGGGGTCTTGATTAAACGATTGAAATTGTATGCCCTTAAAATGGATCTAATTTTTCCTTGATCTAATGCTATAATTTTTTTTCCACATTCACATTGGATTTAAGGCCCTTTCATGCTAAATTCACTTAACTTTTCCTTAATTTAATCTTGTAAAGTGTATTTATTTGCACCTTCACATTAAGTCTTGGTCCCTTGTGAACTAAATGGACTTAATTATACCTTATTTAGGGTGTTGTAAAGTCTTTTACCACACTTTCACACTAATCTATGGTTTTTATTAATTAATGGGGCTTCTTTATGATTTAATTGGCATTATTTTGTATCCACATGCCTTAATTAATGCATTTTTCTGAGGATAATCCTAACATAAACCAACATCCAATAATAATTCAGGTGTTTTTAGATTATGTAGCCAGGATTTAGTGATATAGGACTCATACATCACCTTGGTCATATGATTCCCACCTAGGTTTTGGGGCCCCAATCTTGATTTTACATCATTCTAAGCATTTTTGAAAAATGTGTCCCATAGTTAAGCCTAATGGGACTCATATGCCACTTCTAGTGTATGTGTCCCATCTGGGCCAAAAGAAAATTTAATTCAAATTCTTGGTGGGATTTTATCCTCATAGATCTGATGTCGACTTGTAGTGTAATTTTGAGAAATTTGGCATAAACAAGTATAAATACAAGGTTATTTCACTCATTTTGACCTAAGACTTTTAAGAGAGCATTCCTAATAGAAAAGCTATAATTACAAAATTTTACAAGACTTCACAAGAGAACTTAAGAGCATTCCTATAGAATTCAAGGGAAAAATTCTCCACCATTTTTTGCAACAATTCAAGATCCATCATCAAGTCAAGATCATCATGCATCAAGCATGTTATTTAGCTAGTGTTGTGATGTAGCATTCAAGATCCAAGATCAAGCATTGTTCTACACTTATCTCAAGATCAAGATCTCCATTCTACATGGCCACTTCATGTTAGATTGTTAAATTGCATCTTAGGACATCATTCAAGGTATCATCATTTCATATTTCATATTTCATGCTTCTATTTCATTATTTCATTATTTGGTTTAATTACCTAAAATGGATTTGACCAAAGAAAACCCCCATTTCCTAACAAAAAATAATTTCTCTCTCTCTCTCTCTCTCTCTCTCTCTCTCTCTCTCTCTCTCTATCTCTCTCTCTCTCTTTGTGTGATTATAGGTTTATAGGTTAAAGAAAAAGTGGATTTGAAGCCCTCAAAAGTGCCAAAATGAAAAATTTGCAAAATTTGTCATGAAAAGTTGTCAAGAATCATAGAAACTCAGATCTAGGGAAAAATATCCATCCAATTTTCATGAGATTGGTTGGAAATTTCTTATTTGATAAATCTTCAGAGGCTTTCAATGTTTTAGTTCAAGATTCTACTCCTAGGACACTTCACAATATTCTGGGCATATGAGTCCCAAATAGGGTTTCAAGGAAGAGTTTGTAGGTTTTGTTCCTCTCAGTTTGCATCTCCAGATTCCAATTTTTTAGCTCTTTAGGATCCACCTAGGACCCATACACAAAAAATTGTGTGTGAGTCCTAGTGAGCATTGAGAGTTATGATTTTATGGTTTTGGAGCTTATTTTTATCACATCTTTTATCCAAGTGCACCTCTGTTCATTCCCAGTTTGTCATTTTGTATTTCAATTTCATTCTCTAGGTCATCTAGTTAGGTTTTACATGTCATTTTCATATCTTGTCTTTCCAAGCCCTAGCTTGGTGTTGAACCCTCTTATTGTCTTTAATCAAACCCTCAAATACTGTATTGCAAGATCTCTTTTCCCATTTCTATCTTCAGATTGAGATCTCTAGGGTTTCCTTGAGTGTAACAAGCATGAAATAGGAACCCTACCCTTGTGCTCCATTCCTCAAAGGTGGGGCATACTATTTCCATTTATACACTATAATTGGTACATTTTAACCCATATTGATGGGATTTCATCTACTTTTGTGTGAGTTTTAAGCAATTTCCTCCTCTCACTAAAGTGGGGGCTAAACGTAGTGTAGAAAAATGTATCCCTCTACATTTTTGAAACTTGTTTGGGCCCTTGTGAAATAAATGGACTTAATTGTGCCTTATTTAGGTTTGTTTAAAGTGTTTTATTACACTCTCACACTAATCTAGGGTTTTTATTAATTCATTCGACTTCTTTATGCCTTATTTGGCCTTATTTTGCATCAGTAAGCTTTAATTAATGCATCTTTATGAGGATAATCTCAACACATATTTAATGACCAATAAAAAATTAATTTTTTGGGATTGTATGGCCCAGATTTAGTGATTTGGGACTCATACACCACCTTGGGCATATGGGTCCCACCTAAGTTTTGGGGCCTTGATTTGAATTTTAAATAAATCTAAGCCTTTCTTGAAAAATGTGTTCCATAGCCTAGCCTAATGGGACTCATACTCCACATCTTGTGTATGTGTCTCATGTGGCTTAGACTTAAATTAAATTCAAATGCTTGGTGGTTTTTTATTCTCCTAGATCCAATGTCAGATTTTAGTGTTGTAATTTCAAAAGATTTGGCATAAACAAGTATAAATATAAGGTTATTTCACTCATTTTCTCCTAAGATTTCATGTATTCATGCATTCTATAAATTTTGAGATTACAAGAGTTTACAAGATCATTCAAGTGTCTTCAAGAGTTGATTATCAAGTGTTTTGGATCATTATTCAAGTATCAAGCATCATGTAAAATTCATCATGTGTCATGTTTTTTTTTGAGCTAACATTTGGGATGTAGGGCTTCATGATTCAAGAAAGCATTCAAGTCAAGATCTACAACATTTAAGAAAGATCCAATATCCACATCTATTGGAGCCATTTCATACATGTTTGAAATATTTTATTTTTAGGGTTTGGTGAGATGCAACATTACATTTTGTTCATTCATCATTCCTCCTTTATATTTGATTTGATTACAAGGTTTTATTACAAAAACACGATTTGACTAAGGCAAACCACTTTCTACTAATAAAACAACATTTTTCCCTCTCTTTAGTGTGTGTTTTATAGATCTACGTTGGATTTTCTCTACGGTGAAAGATTGGAAAGAATTTTTCAAGTTGCAAAGGTTTCCAAGTTATCACCTTGTTTAGAAGATCATTAAAAGACATCTACAAAGCATAATTCAACAATTCAGATCTAGAAATCAGGTTGATAAGACAAAGAAGAGGTTGAAGAACAAATTCAAACTTTGACTTTCCTCAAAGTCCAAGTAGGATTGATACACCACTTCTGGTGTATGAGTCCCAATATAGTCAATTTTTCATTTTTCAAGTGTTCCAAACTTGTCTCTGCCAGATTTTTGTTCCTACCCATAAACCCTAATATGGGACTAAATCATCTAGCCTAGGGTATGAGTCCCAATGTGCATTAAATTTAGCATTTCTAGCATTTCATATCTTCATTCAAAGTGCTATAGGTTTCCAAGTGCACCTTTGTGTTCTCAAAACTTTCTATTATGTTTTTCATTCATTTTTAGGTCATTTAGTGTAGTCTTGCATATCATCAATTTTCATAATTAGATCTTTCATGTTACTAGTGTGTGCAAGACATAGCTTGGTGGTAAACCCCTATTTAGTCATTAATCATACCCTAGGACAACCTTTAGTAGATTTATTTCCTTCATTCCATCTTTGGATTGAGATCTCTAGGGTTTCCTTGAGTGAAACTAAGTGAAATAGGTCTAGGCCCTTATCCCCATTGTTCCATTTCCTAAAAGGGAATCCCCCCTGTTTCCAAGGTTTCAGAATGAAATATTGAGTATTTATAAATGACTCTTCGATCTTTGATAAGTGCTAGAATTCTACTTCTATTTGTGGATGTTTTGTTCTTGCATATTTCATTCATTATTATTTAGTTAAATGATAGAATTTTAGTGTGTTGAGTCAATTATTTTCTATTAGTAATCCAATCTTTGAGTTGTGATATTGATGGCATATACATCTTTCAATTTTAGTTAATATTTTGAGGTTGATTATAAATCACATTTACATCATGGCTATGAGCAAGTGTTAGTTTTCATTTCCTGCTTTCTAGTTAAAAGCATACCCATTATCTTTAAACTCAAAAATATAAAAAAACACATCTTTGAGGGATTTGTACCTCTAAAATTTAGAGGTAGATCACCCATGAAATGGCCATCTCTCCAACTGTTGATTGTCAATTAGTCTTTCTTATTGGAATTATAGAGTCAAATTGAATAAATTTTAGAAAATACCAATATGTCAACCAATAGAAGTGAACAATTTAAATCATCAAATAGAACAACACAATCACTAAAAAACTTAGATAAGGCATCAAAATATAATTAAAAGATAAAATAAACTTTATATTTTATGCTAGATTCCTTGTTGCACTTAAAATTTGATTTGCACAATGATATTTGATATGTGTTCTCAAAATTTGACAACATAACATTACATTCCAAGGTGTTGTTAAAATGATTTGGATTACAGTTGGATTTATAATTTTTTTATTTGAGAGATGGATGTCTAAGATGAGATTGAGGGATCAATGACCAATATTGATCAATAAGTCTGAAGAAAGGATGGAGTGACAAGTTTCAAGAGTATTCTAAGTGTGAGGAAGGCCTCCAAGGTTCAAAGAGGATCAAGGGATGTGATTGAGCATGGGGAATGATGGGTGGATAGGATAGAAATGGGGGGTACTTAGAGGTACCTTCAAGAATCTTGGAATGTTTTTTCATAAAGGTGGGTTTTCTCACCACCTTACCTATGAGGCACCATAGGGTACAAAGGGGGATTTACAATTCCCATTTATGAAAAAGGGTTCAATAAGTCCATTCTTCCTAAGTACATGGAAGTATTTTTAAAATGGAGCATTTAAGGTTGATTCATTCTTATGATGTACATGGGAGTACAAGTGGGATTTTTTGAGTATACAGAGTGGTCAAATCCTCACTTAATAATATGTTTACGCATGTTCACTTGGTTAATGATAAATTAGTGGATAATGGTGGATTGTGAAAAGCTTATGGAATATGTGACAACAATGGGATTTAAATAATTTATTTATTTTTATTATTTTTTTTAGAGTAATGTGAACATTAGGATAGGAAAAAAATAAGGAAATAATTACTTACCATAGGTTAAAAAATTAGGAGAATAGAATAATAATTTTTTGATGAATTTTTGGATAGTAGGAATATCATTTAATTAATATATATCTTGCAAATCAGAAGAACTAGAATAAACTGATCAAATGTGAATAATTAATTCAGGTGTTTATATTTTTCCATTCTTTGAAATGACATTAAAATAACCTCATTAAAAATAAAAATAATATATATATGTTCGAAAGAAAAATGAAGTATTCAATAGATGCCCCAATGTGGAAAGGATGAAGAAAAATAATCAAGATAGTGATGAAAGGAATATTTTCATTGGGCTAACCAAATTGCATTGTTGACATGTTGGAGCATTAGAGGAGGTTTGTATGGGAGGTTTACATGTTATCCAACTTGTATAGGGACACACACATGTTAATATATAGATAGGTGGTCAAGATCGGACTTGTGAAATTATTACATATATAGTCTTAGGAACACACTATAGTGTGTTGAATAGTGGGGGATCAAGAGATGAGAGAGGCATAGCAGCTTGTGGTGTTAAAATTGGGAAGGGATCATATGGTACAAGGAGGTATGAGGGATGGAGAATTAGTAGAGCTTTCTTAATGAGGTACAACCAAGTGATATCACTTGAATATCATATAGAAAGGGTGGGTGTGGTAGGAGCATTTGAGATTGTAGTGGTACATGTTTATATCACACTACCTAATTAGTCATTATGATTATTTGATTGAGTGATACATATTAGACAGTGTCATTAGATGGTGCTTTGATATTTAGGATGTGGTAGTAGGCCCTCATGTTTTTATATGGGTTTTGTAGGAGTTGGTATAGTGGGTCCTACATGTCGACCAATGTAGGCTACACAAACATGGTAAGGCTTGGGGGAGTTATTGTGGGATCCACATGTGGGGTTAGATGATACATTTATGATAGTTGCATAAATAGAATGGTGGATGGGACATCAACCCCTATGTTTAAAGACACGTTGATGAGTGGGGATGGTAGGGAGGATTCAAGATGTATTGTAGTAGGTGAGGAAGTGGGAATGAGACTAAGGAGGAGTGCTGATAGGAGGGTTATGTGGGGTGAGAGGTGGAGGATATCAGGGTGGGTGAGATGGTTGGAGAGGAGGAAAAGATAGATGTAGAGGTAGAGGGAGAGAGAGAGTGAGAGAAGATGAGGAGGATTTGGTGGAGGATATTGTGGAGGATGAGTTAATGAAGGAGTGGGTGATTGTGAGTAGCAATAATAGTTTAGATTCATTTACCTTAGAGAGCTCAAATGGTATGAAGATGTGGGTTTTAGAGTAAGGTTCACCAAAACATTCCCAAGGGGATATGGAGGTCAAGGAATTCAAAGTTGAGATCTATAGGATATTTCAACTAGATTAGTGAGAAATATTGATTCCCTATGAGATGAGAGGCATCAAATTTGAGGAGATGGTGAAACCATATAAGCTAAGAGGGACAACCTAATTTTGGCTTGAGATGCTTGACAATTTGAGTGAACTAAGGTACCAACACAATCATAGAGGGCGAGGTAGATGTGTTGTGGATAAGAGAAAATAGAGATGTAGCTATGGGGAGGGTAGGTGGCCATAGTGTTGCTGAGATGGTCACAAAGATTGCACGATACTCACAAGAGGAAAAATATTATAGATATTTATATGTGAGTGTACTTGTACAAAAGAGGGATCTGGTCTTTGCAGAGAGAATTTAATTACCAACCATGTAACCCATGGTAAATTAGCTTAAATAAATGTAACATTTTTTTAATTACAACATATAAACACTTAAGAACATTAGGAAACTAGGCACATTAGTTTTACACATGATGTCCCATCGTAATGTATGTCACACAAGTGGAAGACTAACACCCCAGACATACCTAACCTATTAGGAATTTTTGGGAACACTTACAATGCTAATCATGAAGGATTCCAACCTTCCCTTGCCTTCACAAGACTTAAAAACAATCTCCCTAAACCTACGTTTGACAACCAGGCCATTTAAAAAGGTTGCACACAAAATGATGTAGGAGAAAGCATAAGTACTTAATGAGGAAACTTGATAAATAGGTCAAGTTATTACTATGAACTTAGGACCATGGTGAAAAACTTTAGTTTACATGGTTTTCCCATGTGAGGCTCTAAAACCTAAAGGAAAGATCAAGTTCAAAGTTAGAGAAAATTTCACTAGGTGTTTAAGGTTCAAAAAACCAAAATGACCAGAAAGGAAAAAGTACAAGGTGGTTTTTTTTGGGGATAGTTCCATTAGGCTTATACAACTATTGTCTATACATGCTTAAGAGGCTTTACATTCTATTTTTGGTATGGGAGACCAAACAAAGGATGAGGCCTCCTAAACTAAGTTACTCAAAAGGTAGTGTTTTTCACTTACCAAAAAATAGTCCTCCCAAACATACTACAAGGCTTCCCAAACATGCTACAAGGCAACCTAAACATAATAGGCCACCCAACTAGACTTAGCCACTTTTTTAGGTAGTCTAGGTTAATTTTAGGTAAGACAAGGTGACCTACTTATAGTACCAAGCTACCCAACTATGAAATATGACCCTTAAATTAATTTTTAGCACCAAATTAAATATTCTTATGTTTATATTAGTCCTTGCAAATCATAATATTGAAGATCATAAATAATCTTTTCCTTGTACCAACACTGCGACATGCAAATGAGCCAAACTCTTTTCTAATATCAAATTTACATCCATCTCAAGGAGAGGTTATTAATCATCAATTTTACAATTTATATGAAAGGTTAACATCTAAATAAATTAATTCAACTTGAAAGAACAAGGTCTCATATAATCCCTCAACCCCTAAACCTTTGGTACCCAATGATGGTTTCATGCACCTAACCATGTGATACCCATAGGCTCACCCAACTATGCTAGGAGATAGTCACAAGGCCCAATCACTCATGCATGCAATACACATTGAGAGAGGGGGAATGCACACAAAAAAGACATAGAAAATACACTATATACAATGATGCAATAAAACTAATACTAACATAGAAGGAATTCACAATATCTGTTTAGGTGAAACTCAAAACTACTATAGGACTAGATGGTAGAGAGCTAGCTAGGGAGTGCCATCATTGTGCTCAAATCGATGGAATCAGCTAGAATATAGTACTCCTATCACATTGATGCCGATAGTTGACCTTGCAAGACCCAAGCTTCTTGATTTGGTATGCCTTCCAAAAGATCCTTAGTCTTTGCGAGCACTCAAGGCATGAGAGGGGTATCCATTACCTTGATTAGTTTATTAACTATGTTTCAATAGTTATCACATGATTAGATGACTACCCACCCATGATCATTCTACTTGCCACTTTAGGTCAAGGACATGTTGGGAGCCACTCCTCTAACCCTTCTTGACACCTAAGTCTTAAGCTCATCACACCCTCTAATGAGTGTGACAAAAAAACCAATACAAAAATCCAACCTTTTTCCAAATTCATTGATTTTTTCTCACACCACCTGCTTTCATATTTCATGAAGTATCAATTCATCCAAAAATTCAAATTTTCACAATATTTTAACAAGGCAAAAACCAAGAATTTTCCCAATCCACCATTGAAATTTCAATAAATTTTTAAAATTTTAAAATAAAAAATATTAAAATACCCTTTGGTTTCAAAAGTTACCAACACACTATTTACGTTATAAAACATTCAATTTACATAATTCCCAAACAATTGGGCATTATGACCTCAAATGTTATAAAATTATCAAATTTTTAAAAAAGCAAAGAACTCAATGAACTAATTGTAAAATAACATAGATTGGGTGGATTCTACACTCCCCTAAACCTATTACTACAAAGACAATTGAAATAAAATTCTCTAATGAATTAAAACAAGAAAAATGAACTGACATGCACAATCCCCTATCAATTTGTATCCCAAAAAATCTGGACTCATCAAATTTTGGCCACTAAATGCACTCCCAATCAAAAAAACTCTAAAATTATCGAAATAGGGTTTTCTCTCTCAATTTCTCTTACAAAAGGGAATATAAAAATGAAATGAAATATTTTTTCCCCTATTTACCCTTTTCAAGAACTAAATTTAATAATGAGTTCATATTTTCCATTTCTTAATTTAAAACTCCCTCAAATTCCCCTCAAATTCAATTAATCAATTAAATCCATTTTCAAACATCATTCAACACATAATTTAACCATTGAATCCATTTAAGCATAAAAATTGAATTAATTTTGGGTAAATTGGAATTTAAACAAATCAATATGAACACTTTCATTGAGATTTCACAATAGGGGTGAGACATCTAGAATCATATTGGATCCAATAAACATGAGTAAGATAAGAGGAAGTCACACTCAAATTGAGTACGACGGGAAAGGCTAAATTTATCCAGTGTGACATCTACCATATAACCACTATCAAGGAATAACATAAACCTATGAAGCTACATGTAAAAATTCCCTATACTTGTAACCATTGAATGCATGTCAGATGTACTTATACATATACATAATACTCGAAGCACATACAATTCTCAAATGGTGTATACAACATAATAATAAAATACTCATCCAAACATACATTTGCATAATCATCCAAATAAACATCATAATCTGTCATAACATAGTCACTATATAACTATATTGAAAGGTGCATCTAAAATTGATTTCAATAAAAAATAATGATACTACAAATAATATTGAATTAGATATACAAGTTTAAGCATATGATCAAATCTAAATATATATACTAAAGATCACACTATGAGTTTGTTACCAAAATTTCGGTTTCACCTTAATTTGGTAGAGCTGAAACACTTGGTTGCATTTAAAAGTGACGTGTATTCAAATATTTTTGCTAAGTTAAATCATTGCACAAAAGGGATGCTTTCAAATGGAATTCAATTTTTGTCATGCAATTTTTACAACAGAAAGAAATTACAATTGTATAATATTGTTTTCTTTCATTCATTTTACAAAGGAAATGTATCCAAGATTGCATAAATGTTGATGTTTTATACATTGAGAGAAAAAGAATGTTAGAATGTCCCACACAAGTTGTGGTCACAATTGATTTAATATAATATAAAGAAAAGCTATATATCTGAAGATATGAAATAAAGAAAAACACATGGAAAAAGAATATATCCATCATTTCCTGTGATATAATCTTGTGTTGATCTCCTTTGTGTTTAGCTCCTACTTGCTCCAAATCTTTAGATGTACTTGCATTATGATGAAAATTTTAGGTTAGAGCTCTGAATATAAACTCTAACCATATGTCCTACCATCAGAAATATAACCTTCATTCAATATGCATTAAATTAGTTACCAATTATCACATGTATCAAGAGAGCCTAAAATTCAACATCATTAGGAAGAGAATTGAGCATCATTGTTTTATCTAACTCATTTGTTCACTGTTTAGGTATAGGTTCATTTATCATTTCATGATTCATGTTGTTTGACATCACATGTAAAGCAAATGTGGCTCCCTAGCATGCAAATGACAACTATCATCAATGCACAAGTATTCAATTTATACTCATTATCTATAGGAGTGCCATCAAAGGAATGAAAATTTTGATACTAGACAGTTACTAGAGCAAAGAAAAAGTTCATCAAAGCTTGGAGAGTAAAGCAACAATGAGGATTCAAGATAATAGGAAATCTTATATCAGGTAACCATTTTCCCCTACTATGGTAACTGTCTAGTGTCAGATTAATGGCTTGGAATTTCAAGCATACACGGTAGATTTATGGGTGTTGGCAAGAATTTGAGTCCACTTTTTGGCCATTTAGTTGAAGTTTTTTCCTTGATTTTTAGAATTTGACACATTTGACCTTAAAATTTGAAGCACTTAGAGATAAAATCTTGGAAAAAGTCACTAACCATAAAATGTAGTACTCGAAGTCTAGTTTCCAAATATGTAATTTATTTCAATACCCAGATGATACAAATTAATTTTCAATAGTCATTTCAAAAAACCATTGTTTAAAAGTCACATTTTTTATCATACCATGCACGTGTGCATCATCCATATTTTGACCTAAATAATCATATTTTTCTAAAACCTTTTGGGAAAAGATTTGGAACACACTGAAGCACACTTTCCATATTTTTAATGTAATTTTTTATTGATTTTTTTTTCGTTAATTTTTTATTGGCCATATTTGGTGTTTTGAAAAATCATCGTGTACGTCACGCATAAGATGACCTACATTTATCATTTTTTGTTTTTTTTTAAATTGAAAAGAATTGTCTAAAGTATGAATTTTTGCAATCCATTTATCAAAAAATTGTGTTAATAAAAAGCTATTAAAATACTAAAAAACCCTAATAATTCAAGTTTATGGACCTATTTCATCATAAATTAATTGAAAAATTAAAAAAAATCTAATTGTAAAAAAAATTTACATATTTGGAATCTACACTGTCTTATCTATAATGGGTTTTAATTCCATCATAAAATTCTACAAAATGTTGAGAAATTATGTCTCAACTTCCAGCTTGAAGTCCTCGTTTTCATGCCTTGGTGATTTTGTGTTGTTTGCAAAGTTCTGGCAAAGGCGGAACCAAGATGGAACTTGGCATTGTTCTATTTGCCTAAGTTTCGGGTCTCTAGCGGAGGCAGAACCGGGATGGAACTTGGAATTGTTCTATTTGCATAAGTTCTAGGTTTCGGTTCTCGTTCCTACTCCAACTCCGCTTCCTACCATCTGTTGATTCTTGCTTCGCAAGGTCTGGCGGAGGCGGAACTAGTTTTGGAAGTTGGCAATGTCCGTTTGCCAGGTTCCTATTTTAGTTTCTATTCTGACTCTGGGTCCGACTCCTGCTTTTGTGATCTGGTTCTTCTGGATGTTAAGATTCTCCTCGGAGTGTTTTCCTCCATTTTGTCCAAGTTCTGGATTGTTGTTTCTTGCAGTTGGTGGAGGCGGAACTGGAACTAGATTGGTTCCTGATCTTGGACTTTTGGTAAAGTCCCGTTTCTGTTCCTATTCCATCCCCGACTCTGACTTCGGTCTTTTGTGTTCCCGTCTTGGTTTGACCCCGAGTTGACTTACCCCGGTTAGAACTATTTCCGATGAGTTCCTCTTTGTCGTGGGCGAACGTGGAACTGAATTGGTTCCTGAACCTGTAATTTCAGTGGAGTCATGTTTCGACTCTAGATCCGACTCCGACTCCGACTCCAGTAGTGTGTATTTTCAGTGGAGTCCTGTTTTGACTCCTGTTCCGACTCCAGCTCTGGCAGTGTTAGAAATGACTTGAATTCTTGGTCGCGCCCGATGTTTGTTTGACTGTTTTGGTTGCTCTATCAGCTGCGATTGCTGATGGGTCTTGTACGCGTGGCACCTGGTTGAATAATGATTGGACGGATACCAAGATAGTTATTGTGGCAATTGCATTTGTCAACAAAGGGTGGCGAGCTCAACCGTTTTGAGTAATGACTTTGAATGCAAAGTCGGCTCGTTGCAAGAAATCTGTCAGATCCGACCAGTTGTGTGATTTGAGGATGGAATTCATTGCTCTTCTGCATCAGTTACATATGGATGAGAGATGTGTCATTTCATATAAGTCAAAAGTTAGACAAGTCAAGAGTTGATTCGTAAGTTGCAGAGCAAGTTGAAGTTGCGAGCTAAAGAACAGAAGGACGTGATTTCTTGATGAGGGTTTTGAACTATATGTTGTAAAAACATTGTAACAGTGAATCTAAAACTCTCGGGGTGATTATGAGTTGAACTAAGAAGTCTGGATATTGCATGTAATTGATTCATTATTGTAATACAATAGATTCAACTTTGTGTGGTCGGTTTTTTACTTGAAAGGGTTTTCCCACGTAAATACTATGTCATCTTAGTTTGCTTATCTTTCTGGTTTCTCATTTCCACGGTTATATGCATCTCTATATGTTTTAGAAACTGTTAGTTTTTCGTTTTTGCTTCTCTCCCCTATAGTAAAGGTGTTAAGGGAATGTATTCCACACTGTTGGATCAGTAGATCCGCATTCTTCTCCCTTCACAAAAAAGGTCTTCAGACATATGCCCAAAGTCGTTATTTTCTTGTGACATTGCCAAGACCTTCAACTTGCAAGTCAAACTAGTTCTAGGGCTTAGGTTTGGGTCCCCAAGCCTTTTACCAATCCAAAAAACAAACAAAAAACCCAACCAAAAATCAAAATTTTAAAATAATCACTGTTTATAGTAAAGAAAATCAATATACAATGAAAGCATAGCTTACAATACAAGGACAAGTTTCTATCTATAGAGAATCATTATTTAGTCATCTTGAGCAAGAGGAGTAGTGATCAAAGATTTTTATTATATAAGATCAATCATTATTAAGGATATAATGCAATATGAATTAAAACTCCATTCCAAATGTCAACCACTGATGGCTATTTCACCATCAGTTGAAACAACTATTGAACATAAAGTGCATTAAGTCTTTTCACCAAAGCTTAGGACAGTCAAAGAAAGTTCCCAAGAAAAGAGGACTATCATCTAAGGAGGATAGTCATTTAGGCATTTGAAAGGACAAAACAATAGTTTGGGCATGAATGAAGTGCTAGGGTAAAGAGAAACTGAAAGAATAACATATGTGGAATAGTGGGGCAAGTGAGAGAAGAGTTACAAGAAATGAAATGAATTGAAATGAAATCACTATGGGAGCAACCTAAAGAGGAAAGCATGAAGGTTTCAAGAAACTAATGGTAGTAATGGCATGATATTTGAATAGATTGAAAGCATGGAGTGAGATAATCAAGAGGTCTCAAGCAACAATTTACCATGGCTAAATGATTAAACACAGTCAAAGTTTTAAAGTACAATTATTGAAGTGAATGCAAGAGCTAATAACTATAAAGGCGCTTTATATGACAAGAAATGAGGTAGACAAAAAATAAGAAACAAAGTCACATGAACATATTTATGGATTGATTTCCCTTACAAGTGTTATGCAAAGTATGGAAATAAAATTCCTATGAGAAGATACTATGAGTAGGTCTTTTTGACATTCCTCACATTTTGAAAAGTTATAGTCACAATAAAGAATGAGCATCAGTAATATTCTCAATCATGCATAAGCAGTGTTTTGTATCCTTCATGTACAAGAGTAGTGTTTTTAGTCACAAATAACAAGTGTTATCTTCAAAAAGTTAGAGTTTCCCATGCCACAAGTGGTCTTAGAATCAGCATCAAAGGGACAAGAAAAATTTACAAAGATAAAAGTGATAAACAATGGTAAAGTGCCATTGACTTGTCGCAATGAATTTGAGCAAATGGAAAATATGCAGATAAAATCATCAAAGTTGGGAGTGAATTTGTAGAAAAATGGGAGAAAATAGAGAGTTACAGCTTGGGGTTTCATGGGGCTGAGCACTTAGGTTACCTAGAGGAAAAATAAATCACTTTTAGGTTAGGCATGACCTTATTAATTTAATACATTTCTTCATATACTTATAAGTTACAAGGTGAAGCCTCAAATCAAGCCATGATCTGCAATAAAGGAAAACCCTCAATTTTTTATTTCAAATGGAGTTTTCTTTATGATATTTCCCAAATATTGGGCAATGGATCCATGGATAAGATAATAGTTCCAGATCATGAATAGCCCTCAAGTTACTTGTATGTGAAAAAAGCATGAATGCCCAGTTTGGAATATGAATAGATTTCTTCATTTTTAATCAAAATAGAAGAAAAACCAAATATTCATTAAGAAAGACATGGTGGAGAAGCCACAACCTATACTAAAGAGAAAAACCCTTGAGGCTTGCATAAAAGAAGAAACCCATTATCATTTTTATGTAGAATAAAAGCAAAAGAACCCACGACCAAAGAAATAATGGATGAATACTAAAATATAGAAGGTCAAACATTGAAAGACTAGAAAATAGAAAACTCAAACCTCTATTCTATACTAGAAAAGTTGAGCGTGCAAATGGAAAATAAGCTCTTGACATATATACACAAAGAAACTAAAGAGAGAAACCCTCTATATGAAAGAATGAAGTCTCGACCTCCTATAGTGAAGAGAATTGAAGAAAGAATGCAAAACATACCACTCGGCCTCAACACAAAAAGATCTAGATTATCATGTAAAATCTAGTTAAATTCTCCAATTTGGCCTGAGTTAGCTCTAAAACTCATAGTGCTCAAGCTCAAACCCTTGGTGATGCTCACAGAGGTGAAGTTTCTAGAATAAAAAGAAAAAATGAATTAAAGTGAATGAGGCTGTGTGTTTTTCCTTTAGGGTTTCTATTACCCTAATACTTGGTTGACCCTTTTGAGGTATTTTTTCTTTTCATGACTTTTACAAACGTATGCAAAGTGTGTTTTATGTAAAACTCAACTTTTTGCTCCTCAATTTTGCATGATGTAAAAGGGAATTAAATAATGTAAATTGCATTAAAGAAATCATCTATAAATTTCTTTAATTGATATCATGTAGATGCAGTGAAGAATAAAACCCATCATATGAGTTAAAGTAATCATTATTGGTTGCTTTAATGTCCATTTAGATCAGTTAACTTCACCTCTATATCACACAGAATCAAGAGTGAAGTTTAACAAGAGCTTTTTGAATCTCATTTTTAGTTGATGGATTGAAAGAGGGGTCAATTTCAACCAAATTCATTGTGATAGTGAGTTTGAGCCAATTTTTGCTCAAATTACATCAGTTTTGACCCCTCTTTTTGAGGGTTTTCATCTTTTCTTGTGAGAGAGATATTTGAGAGATATTTTAACTTGCATTTAACTACAAATGCCACCTCTTGGCTCTTGGGAGTTATATTTTGTATATATGTGATAATACATATATTTTTCTTAGTTCTTGTTTCTTCTCCTTTGCATTTTGCAAAGAGAGATTGGTTTTGTAACTCAGTTTTGATAGTTAGTAATATAGAGAAACATATTATAGGTTACATTTTATTTGTCTTTATGTAGTATTTTCTTTCTATTTTCATTTAGAATTTATCAATTTTTCCAATTCGAAATTATAGAAAGTGTCTTTGTGAATGATTTGATGAAATTATTATGTTTTAGCCATCAAAACCTCTAGTTTTGTCTTGTTCATAATGGTACATCACATCACATCATAGGTCTTAGGTTGTACTTATATTCATTTTTTTCTTCAGGTTGTGAAAAAATGTTTTCCTTCTCAATAGACAAGTTGTTTGGTCTTCTATGGAAATATTTTTTTGTGATCAAATTGCCATTTCTAAACTATGTAAATAGTTTTTCTAAGAATATTTATGAATAAGTATGCAAGTTTTATCATCATTATCATTTAGGTGCATCACCATACTTTCAAATTCAGTTTTATCCATTTTTCAAATCCGTCTATCCCTTTTCCTTCAAAATCATCATTTCATTAGAAAAATCAAAAGGGAACCAACCCATAATCTAGAGATTCATCTTCACTATGAGCATACCCACATGCTTGAAGGTGTTCCATGTTTCACAAGATTGATGAACTTTTAAACTTGGCATCTGGGTGCAATCTTCATGGCAATAGTTTTTGGCACACCCAGTGGGACTCTAAAGCTCATTTCAGAGAAAGAATTCAAGTTTCAAGCTGCTATTTTGGTATATACAATAGCGTTTTACCTTTTAGAGGTTAAAATTCATACTTGGCGACTCCATTTTCTGATTTTATATGCAAATCTAATCAAAGAAACACATGAGAAGAATTCATTCAAGAAGAAGTGTTGATCCTTTCAAATACTTGCAACTTTCATCACCTAAGAGAAGAGGTAAAACAATAAGAAGGAAATCTAGATCACATTCTACACCTTCTAGTTTCAGGCTTGCAAGTTTTGTACCAGTATTTCTAATACATCTTGTGCCAATACTTCAAGTTCCAAATCCTAGAGTTCCAACAAATTTGATGGCTAGAGCTCATACATTTTTACTATTAAATGGGGCCAACCCATTGAATCTGTAGCAACATAATGATATACCAATGGTTGCACTCAAAATTTTAACCATTTTCACTGGTGAAGATCAGACTACACCAATAAAGCATATAAGAGATGTAGCTTCACTCTATGGAGTTAATCACATTACATAAGAGAATGTGGCATTAAGACTTCTAGTAGCTTCATTCAAATGCAAAGCACTTCAATGGTTCAAAGGTTTACCTATGAACAATAAATTGCAACATGGGATGACTTGGGAGATAAATTGAATAGGCAATTTTTAGAAAAAATCAGATCATTTATCCCTTGTTGAGCAGATGACAAACATTAAAAGAGCTCCACAAGAGCATATGACAGATTATAATTTTCAATTTCAAAGAACTTGGAACAAAATTCTAGCAATGGTAAGACCTTCACAAGATCATGCATTTTTATATTACCCTAGATCATTAAATAGTGATATTGTTGTAATGGTTCAATCAATGGGTGGAGTGACATTACCAGGATCATTTGATATTGTTATTAGAGTTGAGAATAATATTATTCAAGTTGAAAAAAGTGTACCAAGGCCTCCCATGCCTATTTTCCCTAATATTCAGCCTCTAATGCCTATCAAAGGACCTCCTATTGCCCCATTACCTATTGTTCCAACCTTAGGCTATCAAGCAATTATTCAAAATAATGTTGTTCTAGTACATTCAGATTTACAAGAGCTTGTAACCAACAGGAAATGTCAAAATTGTTTCAAACTATTAGCAATGACTTAGTGAGCCTTAAGAAGGAACAAGGTCAGAATTTTAGACCTTACCCAGCACCATTCAAGCAAATAGACTACCTTATCAGGATGATTACTAAAGATAGAGAAGAAATTTTAATGCTAGGCCTAATCAACCATATAATCCAAATGTTGCTAAATATTCAAAAGAGCTTGTACCTATGCAAAACAATATGGCACAAGATTATGTGTGGTGTTATCCATGTAATCAGCCTCATAACCAGGATACATGCAAGAATGAAGTGGTCAATTAGGCTCTTATGGTACAAAGAAACTATGCTGCTTCTAAAAAATGTGACAAAGGAAAATCATGAACAACAAGGTTCACAAAATGAGAAAAATGATCTTGATGTTGCCCTAATGAATTGGAAAGGTAATGAATTATGTGGATTAAATCATGTTCAAGGAAAAAAAAAGTCATCTACCTCCATTGCAGCTAATACATGGTCAAAGAAAAGGGTTGTTGACTTACGACAATAAGTTGTTAATCTAGGACAAAAAATAGATAAAGATCAACAACATACTAGCAAAGATAAAAATCAGAATTCTACAACCCAATAGAGTCAACTTCAGCCTTCCACTTCTCAGAATATTTATATTTTTCCAAGGGATCAAGCCATGCCTAGTAAAGAGCAACCTAAGGTTCGATCACAACCTTTACCAACACAAAATGATGTTGTTGTTTCTAAGAGATAGCAAAAGGTTAGCACTCCTACATTTAATATTGGTGATCATATGAAAAAGACCACTATTAGCTTATCTATGTTGGATGCATTACATATTCCTCGAAAAAAAGATTTATTGCAAGAGGATTTTTCTAAGATTTCAATTTCAGATTTACCTACTAAAGAGCAGCCCAAAGTTGTGCTTGCAAACAACCCTAAAGGCAAGAGTTAGTAGAAAACCCAAGAAGTAAAACAACCTCCATTTTGTGTAAGTTTGATCATTAGTGACAAATTAGAGGACAATTGCATGATTGATTTAGGTGCAAGTAGTTTTGTAGTGCCTAAGAGTCTAGATGATAAGCTAGGATTAACATATGAGCCTCTATCGATGGGAGTAATTCAGTTAGATGGTTCTACTATTAAGAAAGTTGGGGTGGTTTAAAAATTAGCTTTTACCTTGCATGCATGCCCAAATTTTGCAATCCCATAGGATATCTATGCTATAGACCTACCATCTTACTTTGCCTTATGTCTTTCTAGGGATTTAACTGTTAAGTTCGATGGGTTTCTATCTTTTGATTGGTCACATTTATTGTTTAGAACAAGATATGGCACAAGAGTGACCATAAAATAAGAACCATAAGCCAAATATCATATTGAACCTTATGTCCCTAATCCTATAAATGAAAACCTAGCTATCCATGAGCAGGAGGATCAATCCATGACCCTAGACCCTAGCATACCTATTGAGGGCATACCTGATATAAATTTACATGAGTGGGTAGCCGATAATCATGAAGTTGATCCTTTTAGTCACATGGATGAGGTAGGATATGGCATTTACATGATTCAAGAGCATGATGCAATTGTTCCAAATCTGGTTAAAGATGAAAAATAACCAGAACAACAAGGTAATCGGCTTTGGAAGTTGTATTTTATGGCTCAAGAAATGATGTGGGTGTTGGTGGAGGAGCCATGTTATTTTCACTTGATGGAGAAAGGTATTATTTAGAACTTCACTTTGTGTTTAATTGTTAAAACAATACTGTTGGATATGAGGCACTTATTCATGGCTTAGAATGGGCTAGGAAGAAATATTAAGTTTTTGCAAGTTTTTGGTTATTCTGAGTTAATAGAAAATTAGGTAAGAAATGTGAATGTTACAAAAAATTATTTTCTTAAGCTATATAAGCATATATTTTGGGATTTAATTGAGTATTTTGATGCATTCTTTTTGTTTTCTATTCTTAGAAATCAGAATAAACAAGTTGATAAACTTGCTTCCATAGGATCACAACTTGATAATTCCAACTAATATACATAATGTTGAGGTACAACAGTATGTAAAAGTGGTTGTGAGACCATCTATACTAGATGACAATATTTGTTGGTAGGTTTTTGAAAGCGAAGAGCAAATTATTAATTTTTTGATGGAAGTAGAGTTTGCTACTGGAAACAAACAAATATTTGAGCAACAATATGAAAATCAGATCTTGCAATTGAAGTCTAATAAGATGCCTAAAGGTTTTGTAACCTTAGAGTCAATTTTTAGCACTGATGATAAGGTTATAAATGATAAAGCCAACATGTCAGTAAAATAGGAGCACTATGAACCCATTAAGATATTTAGAGACAAGCTCTCGAAGCTTGGAAAGATATATACCAAAAGATGAACAACAAGCTTTCATCTTGATTTTCCAAGAATTCAATGATATTTTTGTTTGGGAATATGGAGATTTAAAAGGTTTTAACCCTGAGTTAGCTCAACACACCATTCAGTTGGAGTCCAAAGAAAAACTAGTGACGTAAAAGCAAAGGTCTCTAAATACCAAACTGGAGAATCTCATGAAAAAAGAGTTGAACAAATGGATTGAAGGTAACATTATCTTTTTAATAAAGCATACATCTTGGGTTTCTAACTTGGTACCTATTAGAAAAAAGAATGGTGAGATTAGGTTGTGTGTTGATTTTCATGATTTAAATAGAGCCTCTCTTAAAGACCAGTATCCATTGCATTCAATGGAGCAAATTTTACAAGTTGTTTTAGGTTCAAAAATGCTCTTATTGTTGGATGGTTATTCATGGTATAATTAGAATTCAGTAAAGAAGAAGACTAGTTCAAATCTTTCTTTATTACCAAGTGGGGTACCGTGGCTTACCAAAAAACTCCCTTTGGATTGTCCAATGAAGAAGCAACATTTCAGAGAGCAGTGTACATGGCTTTCCAAGGCCTCATCAACAAGTTTGTACTTTTTTATTTAGATGGAATTACTATATTCTCAAATAAATATAACAAACATTTTGACCATCTTAGGTAGATATTTGAAAGATGTAGAGAATATAGGGTTTCACTTAACCCAAAGAAGAGAATTTTTTCAGCCCATGAAGGTAAGCTTCTTGGACATATTATTTCTAAGTATAGTATCATAATTGAATTGGAAAGAATCACTACTATTTTAGCATTACCCCTGCCAGCTCATAAGAAAGGCTTACAAAGCTTTCTAGGTAGGATAAATATTGTAAGGAGGTTCATACCTAACATTGCAGCATTATTGCAACCCCTTACAACTACGCTTAAAAAAAATATTCCTTTTAGCTAGACCAAGGAGGGTAAGAAGAGTTTTATAGAAATCAAGGAGGCCCTTGTAGCAACCCCAACACTTATTAATGCAATTTTTCATAAATATTTTATATTATATGCATTTGGGAGTGTTGAAACAATTTCATCTATGCTTTTTCAACAAAATGAAGAAAGGTTAGAGTAGCTTGTGGATTTCTTTAGCTAACTTATCCATGATTATGAGGTAAAATACAAATTTGTAGAAAAGTATGTGCTCGTTGTAGTAAGAAGCCTTAAGAAATTTAGGCATATGCTCTCAAAAAATAAAATATAGTTGTTGGTTTCCCATCCAATAGATAAGGATTTCTTGCTTAGTAAAGATATAAATGATAAAATAGAGGGTTGGATTAGAAATGTAATGAAGTATGATATTAATAAGCTTGTTTGAGGTTGGTGCAATCATGGTAGGAGGGTCCTCAAAGAGAACAACTTGGGTCATGTAACACGAGTTACACAACAAAAACCACTCAAAATATAAAGGAAAATGAACATTCAAACAATCTTAATATCAGAAATTTTGATTACATACAACCGAAAACATCCGAGTTTATAGATTGGGCTCATAGGCTTGATACAACATGCTCAAAATATAGTATTCCTACATGCTCCTTAGTGTGAGCTGAAATCTTACAGATCAAATCCCATATTCATTCTAATTCACCATCCTAATGATCTATTATAATTAATCATATCACATCCAAGATCTAGAATCATTCGCGTTGTCCAAAGATCATTACAATCTCTCATGAATGAGATGTAGCGTGCATGAAATTGATCAGCCTTCAATTTGAATTTCTCCTCAGTAGGTGCATATGATGAATTGTGGACCTAAATTAAGTTTTGGGACACTCCACGGAACAATTAAAAACACAACACGAGGATCCTCAAGTTACAAGAAGGATCCACAAGAGATCAAGTTAGCTATTAGGATTAAAACTGCTTCGATGCTCTATTCTAGAAACTGTCACTTAATGTGAACGTGGTATCTTTCCAGAAAGATATCCAATCATGCTGAAATCTTGGAATAAGGAAAATTAACATGTCCATGATGGAAACATAGATCCACAGTGTCTGGTGAGGAAATATGATGGAGTATCGAATCTTCCAACTTGAACTAAACAAGAACAAAACTAAAAAGAAAATATTTTTGGTTGATGTAGGATTGCAAAGAACCAAGGATTGCCATGCATCAAACATCTGAGGTTATTTGAAAAGTGAGTTCGTCACTTTGCTAAGGCTAAAGGAAAACCAATACAGTCTACCTAAGCCTGATAAATCCAAGAAGAATCCTCCACTGGTCTGCATTTCAAATTCACAAGATATTCTCTATATTGTCTTCCACGCATTTTCTTCCCATCTCTAATATCCAAAATCTCTTTTATCTCATATGATTGTTGTTTAGGAAACTGTTTCTCCAATTTTTCCTTACTGACTTCACTAAAGTCTAATTCATGGTACTGATGTAGGTCTGCAATGTTAAATATAGGTGATATAATCATGCTTCTGGTAACTCTACTTCTCATGCATTTCCTCAATCAAATTTCTTCAAAATCTTATAGGGTCCAAACTTCCTCATCTTGAGCTTATTATATGTGCCAATTGTAAATTTTTCCTTCCTCAAATACATCATCACTTCATCTCCAACTTCAAACTCCTTATGTCTCCTCTTTCCATCTACTCGCTCCTTATACTTCTGGTTCATATCTTCCAATTGATATTTTACTTGAGTATGCACCTTCTTAATATATTCTAAAAATTCCTCTACTTTTGCACTCCTTTTATCTTGCTTACCGATGTCTCACAACTCTGATATACCTCTAGGATGGACTTCAGTAACAATCTCAAAAGGTTTCTTTCTAGTACTCTCATTCACTGAATTATTGTAAGAAAACTCTACTTGTGCAAGGACTAAATCCCAACTTTTTTTCTTATCCCCAACCAAAAATCTCTATAAATTCCCCAAACTTCTATTTACTACCTCTATATGTCCATTAGTTTGTGGGTGAAAAGTATAACTGAACTCTAAATTTTTCTCTAACTTCTTCCAAAGTGTCCTCCAAAAGTAACCAACAAAATTTATATCTCTATCTGAAACAATACTCCTAGGTAATCCATGCAATCTAGCTACTTCCTTAAAAAAAACGTTTGCTACATGTACTACATCTATTGTCTTGATACAAGGTATGAAATGTTCCATTTTAGAAAATCTATCCACCACCACAAATATAG
The DNA here is from genome assembly GCA_007115665.2 of Sequoiadendron giganteum. Classification (NCBI taxonomy): domain Eukaryota; kingdom Viridiplantae; phylum Streptophyta; class Pinopsida; order Cupressales; family Cupressaceae; genus Sequoiadendron; species Sequoiadendron giganteum. The sequence goes on along the minus strand of CM021108.1, from coordinate 511,941,169 downwards.
AATCATTACCTCTATATGTCTTCAACAAACCAAGTATGAAATCCATGCTGATATCCTCCCAAGGTCTCTCTAAAACTGTCAAAGGCATATAAAATCCAACATTCTGACTACTCCCTTTTGCAGCTTGATAAACTCTCCAACTTTGCACAAATTTCCTAACATCCTTATGAATCTATGGAAAAACGTAATTATTTCTTACCACTGCTACTATCTTGTCAATTCCAAAGTGTCATTTCAATCCTCCACTATGTTTTTATTTCACCAAACTATCCCTCATTGAACTTCGGGGTATACACAACTAATTCCCTTTGAACAACATATCCTCCTGAATAAAATAATCAAACCACTGAACCCTATCCTCCATGACTGGTTCTTTACAAGATATCCAAGGTTCTAAAAAATCCAAGTCTTCCTCATACAAGTTCTTCAATTCATCAAAGCCTAAAAGTTCCACTCTCATCTCTACCAGTAAATTCCTTCTCCTACTCAAAGCATCAGTGACTCTATTCGACTTTCCACTCCTATGTTTCAAAACAAAAGTATAACTCAGCAAGAATTCCACCCATATCTTGTGTCTTTGATTCAACTTACCTTGACTGTTCAAATACTACAATTCTTGATGATCTATATACAACACAAACTCCTTAGGAAACAAGGAATGTCTCCACTTCTTCAAGGCTTAAACTATGGCATACAAATCCTGGTCATACACTGGATACCCTTTCCTAGCATCATTCAATTTCTCAGTGAAATAATTTATGGGTATTCCTTCTTGGCTCAATAATGCTCCAATTGCATTTCCACTTGTATCACAGGGTGATCCCACAATAATGAGTTACACATTTTGGCCAAACTTGACATTGAAATCAACATTTTTCACCAGATCTTCACTTTTGTATGCCTATAGAAGCTAAACCATTTAGAATTTGAAGATGAAGAAAACTAGTGATTTGTGATATTTTGTGTTGAGAATCTAATTATTATTTTTTTTAAATTAAAAAATTAAATTTTGAATTATTTTATGTAGTTTTTATTAACTTGTTTTTTTTACTAACCATCATTTCAAAAAATTGATGCTTACTTTTAGCCGCATAACTTTTTTTGTAGAAAGGATAAAATTATAATTTTTTAAATACAATGTTTTCACACCATTATCTAGTGGATGGATATTTTTTCATAGTTTTTTGTTGCATATAGATTTTTCAATTAATTTTCTAATTTAGAGTAATTATAATTTGGATATATTACACTTTCAACTGCATAACTTTTTTTGTATTCATTTGAATTAACTTATTCTTTTTTTTTGAAATAAGGACATCAATATCTAGTGTACATACATTTTTAAGAATTTTTTTTCTCTCTTTTCCTATTTTTCCATATGTGTGAAATAAAGACCTCGATGTTCCTTGAAAAACCTACATTCACAAGAAATAAAAAACAAATATAATAATAAAATTAAATATATTTAAAAATATATTTTTTGGGAAGCTTATAATAAGGACTACATGTTTACAACAAAATAATTTTAAATAAATTAATTTGATCCCCTAAAAGGTAAATCAAAAGTGGTTTTTTATCAACATTTTGATAGGTGTAGAGGAGACTCCATTATAGGTATGGTTTAAAAATAGTGGCTTTCTATCTAAGGGGGTTTGATATAAGTGGGTTTGATCAAATCCTCTTCAATTAAAACCCTTTAAATGGAACCTTTTTAAGGCTTAAATCATTATATTTTCTAAAAATATGTGATTTCAGCAAAAATCAGGATGTCCCAAAAAGTGTAACCCATTATTGTGGCAACACCCCACAGTCTACCTGAAATACCTTATTAAAGTTTCGTAAAGCCAACATAGGCTAATCATTCAAATTCTATTTCAATAACTCAAAACTACGGTCTCCTCTATATGTCCACCTAAAATATTTCTTATCTCCTCTCATTGTTTATGTCATAGGACTACAAATAGAACTAAAATTCCTATTAAAATTTTGGTAGAAACCAACCAATCCATGAAATGATCTTACATCTCCAATGTGTTTTGGTGTAGGCCATTCAACAATTTCTCTTACCTTCTCAGGATCAATCTCCAATCCATTAGTAGATATCACAAATCCTAGATATAGCAATTCTTTCTTCATGAAACTACACTTGTTAATGTTTATCAACAACTACTCTTCTCTCAACCTCTTCAAAACTTGTCTTATATGCAACCAATGTTCTTCTCTAGTCTTAATAAAAATCAATATGTCATCCAAATAGACAATCACAAACTTACCCAAGAGTTTCTTCAATACCTCATTCATCAGCCTCATGAAAGTACTTGGTCCATTTGTTAGGCCAAAAGGCATCACCAACCACTCATACAATCCTTCATTTTACTTGAATGTTGTCTTCCACTCACCCCCTTCTCTGATTCTGATATGATGATATCCACTCTTCAAATCTATCTTTGTAAAGTATTTAGCTCCACTCAAACAATCCATAATGTCATCCATCTGGGGCAAAGTAAATCTATACTTCACTATTATTTTGTTTATGGCTCTAGATTCTATACACATCCTCCATTCTCCATCCTTCTTAGGTGCTAGCATAGTAGGTACTGCACAAGGACTTAATATTTCTCTGATAAAACCCTTCCTCAACAACTCTTGCACTTGTCTATTCAATTCTTCATTTTTTGTCGATGTCATCCAGTGTGTTGCTTTATTAAGAAAACTAGCTCTAGGAATCATATCCATGCAATTACTAATACTCATCACAAGTGGCAATCCATTAGGTACATTATCTAAAATGATAACTTCATATTCTTCCAGAAACTCCTTTATCTCCTTTGGTTGTTCTTCTACATGTTGCAAGTCTTCAGCCTTCTTAGGAACCAGGGCATAACACATGTTCTCATGTCTCAATCCATCCAAAAATATTCTTCCATCAACCAAACAAATTCTAGCACTCATGCAAAGCTCAACTTTAGGAACATCCTCCAATGGAAACAAAGTCTACTTCATCCCATTAGAAAACATGGTATAGGTATTCTTCTTTCCATCACGAATAGCCTATCTATGATACTGCCAAGGCCTTCCCAATAAAACATGGCATACATCAATAGGCATGATATCACACAAAACTTCATCATGATAATTTCCTATCTTCAATTTCACCAAAAATTGTTCACTTACTAGTATCTTATGCTCATCTTGAATCCATGCTATATGATAGGGCTTCGGGTGTTTCAATATTTCCAACTTCAATCTGGTCACCATTTCTTCAGAAACCAAGTTCTCAGAGCTTCCACTATCAATAATTACTCTGCAACATTTACCAGCTACCTTGCATCTAGTTCGGAACAAATTCTTTCTCTGCAATAGTTCCTGCTCCATCTCACTTTGACACAATAATATTTTGTTCACCAACACTTCTCCTTCTTCTAGTTTATTAGATGATCCAACATGATCCTCCTTAGCAAAGTTTGTTCTTATACTGTTCTTTGTCTTTTTTCTTGTCTCTCCTTGATTACACTCAAATTCTCTATGTCCTCCACCACACTTGAAACAAGTTCCCCTAAATACTCTTTTCTCTTGTCCTCTATCACCTTTTATATAAGTTTCATTCTAATAAATACCATATCCTCCTCTCTGATAATAATTTACATCCTCTCTACGGTATAAATTAACATTCTTACTGACTTCCTTATCTTTATTCTAATCTGCAAAAGGTCCTCTTCCTCCTCTAGTAAAAATTCTTCCTCTATGAAATCTTTTGCCTCTTCTTCTCCATCTCTGCTCATGTCTTTTATTCAATTTCTCTTATTATTTTAGGGAACATTGATATGCCTCCTCCACACTCATCAACTTTATCAAACTAATCTCATCCTATATAGATGACCTCAAAAAATTCACATATCTAGTTACTTTCTCAGACTTATCCTCCGAATGTCTAGATGTGATATTCAACTTGTAGAAATTCTAAGTATACTCTATCATGCTTGACTCCTACTTCAAATTCTGTAACTTTTGGAACAAACTGATCTAATAGTCTGCAGGCATAAACTTTGTCTTTAAATTATTCACCATCTGATCCCATGATTTTATATTCTCCTTCCATCTTCTTTTCCTATATGTCTACAAATGTTCCCACCAAAGGGATGCATGTTCTTTCAACTTTGTACAAGCCAATTTCATCTTCTTGTCTTTGATGATACCTTCAAAATAAAAATACTTCTCCATCTCTATTATCCAATCAACTAATTCATCTGAATCCAACTTTGCACTATAGTCTGGTGGATTGAAATGTGGTTTAGTATTTACTCTAGTTAGGGCTCTTATGAACCTCTCTTCTCCCTGATCAAGACTAGGTTGATCTTCTCTTTCCATTTCTTCTTGTTCTTCTACCTCTTCATCACTCACATCATCAACCAGTCAACCTCTCCTCTCGGCCATTTTGACTCGTTCTAATCTAGCAGCAATTCCTCTCAACATCTCCATTATATCTAGTTCTAAATTTCCATGCACTTGATTTCCTCTACCATTTATTTTTCTCACAATATTTACACAAGTCCTCTACAGTTGTAGGTCGGATCCTTAGTTTTCCACCCCACAACAAATCTTCAACAGGACTTCACAAACTCTTACAATCTCTCAAGGAACGAATCTTGCTTTGATACCAATTTTATGCAGTCACAGTAGGAGGGTCCTCAAAGAGAATAGTTTGGGCTATGTAGCAAGAGTTACACAATAGAAGCCACTCAGAATATGGAGGCAAATGCAGACTCAAACAATCTTATTATCAGAAATTTTGATTACATACAACTGAAAACATTCAGGTTTATAGATTGGGCTCACTGGCCTGATACACCATGCTCAAAATATAGTATTCCTATATGCTCCTTAATGCGAGCTAAAATTTTATAGATCGAATCCCATATTCCTTCTAATTCACCATCCTAATGATCTATTACAATGATTTATTTCATATCTGAGATCTAGAATCATCTGCGTCAACCAAAGATCATTACAATCTCCGATGAAGGAAATGTAACATGCTTGAAATAGGTCGGACTTCAATTTCAATTTCTCCTCCGTAGGTGCATATGATGAAGTGTGGACCTAAATTAATGTTGGGGACACTCTACACAATAATTCAAAAAATAACACGAGGATCCACAAGAGATCAAGTTAGCCATTAGGCTCAAAATTGCTTTGGTGCTCTATTCTAGAAACTGTCACTTAATCCAAAAGTGATAACTTGTCAGAAAAAGATCCAATCATGATGAAATCTTAGAATAAGGAAAATGAACATGTCCACGATGAAAACATAGATCCATAGTATTTGGTGATAAAATATGATGAAGTACCGAATCTGCCAACTTGAACTGAACAAGAACAAAACTGAAATGAAAATATTTGTGGTTGATGCAAGATTGCAAAGAACCAAGGATGCTCCTGCATTATAGGAAAAAGGTTTATGTGAGTAAATTTTAGGTAATGATGAAAAAAAAAAAGTAATTGATGAGAAAGTTGCAACAATGTTCAATAACAAGGAACAAGTTGTTCCAGTTTCTTCAACAAATTGGATTCAACAAATGATCCATTATTTAAATACTAGTGGTTGTTCTAAAGGTTTGGATAGGTCAAAGACAAGCTATTATAGGCTTCAAGCCATCTCTTATACTGTAATTATTGGAATTCTATACAAAAGAGATTTTCATGGTGTTTTACTCAGATGTGTTGAACTAGAACAGATTAATAAAATTTTGGAAGAATTCATGATGGACCTTTTGGAGGCCATTTTGCACCAAGAACCATAGCTCTAAAGATCATGAGAGCTGGATATTATTGGCCAAATTTATTTAAGGAAGCACATGCTTGGGTCAGAAAATATAATAAATGTTCAGTGTTTGCAGGAAAGTAGAAGTTTGCAACCTTTCCTCCACATCAATTTTCCAAGTGGTGTCTTGAATTTACTAGACCCATTAACCCACCTTTTAGTTTAGGTCATAGATGGATTTTAACTACAACAGACCATTTTACCAAGCAGTCAGAGGTTATAACACTGAAAGAAGCAAATGAAACTATTTTTCTTAGTTTCTACCAAGATTTAGTATCAAGGTTTCGTACTCCAGACTCTATAACCTCTGATAATGATTTAGATTTTTTTGGTTTGAGTATTGGATTGGTCTATCAGAAATAATATATATTTGAACACCTCGACCAATTATTACCCTCAAGGTAATGGACATGCAAAATCCACTAACAAGAACTTAATCAAGATCATCAAGAAAACAATCCAATACAATAAGAGGACTTGGCATGATAAAATGAAGTTATCCCTTTGAACTGATAGGATAACACCTAAAAGAGCTATAGGTAATTCACCTTATGTTCTTACATATGGCAAAGAGGCCAAAATTCCTCTCTCAGTTGAATTTCCAACCTTGAACATGATCAAGTAACTAGATTTATTAGAAGAGAAACCTATGGAAATTAGACTTTCACAGCTAATGGAGTTGGAAGAAATAAGAAAAGAAGCATTGATAAATCTGGAGATCCACCAAGCTTAGATGAAAAAGAACATTTGATAAAAAGCAGTTCCAAGAGCTTTCAAAGAAGGAGATTTGGTATTTAAATGGGATGAACTTAAGAGTGGACTTGGTAAGCACACCAATTTTTATGCCATGTGGGATGGCCCATACATTATCATAGAATGCAAACATCATAATGCATTTCAACTTTGAAAGCTAGATGGAGAGGTGTTGCTTATCCCTGTTACCGAGATTCACCTCAAATAGTGATACTAAAGATCAAAGTTTGCAAATGTACATATTTAAATAGAATTTTCCAGTTAATAAGTGCTCTAGGCACAACTTAATTTCAGTTTAGTTTTGTTTTCCAATAAGTGAAGATGCACATGTTTTTTTGTTTTTTCCTAAAAAGAGAGATTATAGTTTATTTTTTGTTTTGTTCCACTATTGTATAGTTCCTAATATCCTAGCTACAATAGTTTTTTGAGTTTGAGGGGGGATAATTTGAATCCATTCCTAATGGATTGTTCAGGAAACTAGTCTAGCATTCTTGGTAGGTAAGCATTCAGCAAAAGTTGCTAGAAATGTTACCAAAATTTCACTTACAACTCAATTTGGTAGAGCTGAAATCGTTGGTTGCATTTAAAAGTGAAGAGTATTCAATTTTTTTTGCTAAGTTAAATCATTGCACAAAAGGGATGCTCTCAAATGGGATTTAGTTTTTATTATGCAATGTTTACAATAGAAAGAAACTACAATTGTATAATATTGTTTTCTTTCATTCATTTTACAAAGGAAATGTATCCAAGATTGCATAAATGTTGTTTTTTATATTGAGAGAAAAATAATGTTTGAATGTCCCACACAAGTCATGTGAATAACTAATTAATACAACATAAAGGAAAGCTATATATCTAAAGATATGAAATAAAGAAAAACACATGAAAAAAGAATATATCCATCATTTCCTATGGCAGAATCTTATGTTGATCTTCTTTGTCTTAAAATCCTACTTGCTCCTAATATTTAGATGTACCTATATTATGATGAAAATATTTGTTTAGAGCTTCAGATATAAACTCTGACCATATGTCCTACCAACATAAATATAATCTTCATTTAGGATGCATTAAATCAATTATCAATTGTCACATGTATCAGGAGAGCTTGAAACTCAACATCATTAGGAAGAACATTCAACATCATTGTTTTATCCAATTGGTTTTTTCAATGTGCAGGTACAGGTTCATTTATCATTTCATGATTTATCTTGTTTGACATCACAACATGTGGAGGAAATGTGGCTCCCACAAGGATTGAACCCAACATTGAAAAGGCAACTGTCATCAATGCACACATATTCAATTTGTAGTCATTATCTATAGGAGTGCCATCAAAGGAATGCAAATTTTAATACTAAATAGTTACTAGAGTGAAGAAAAAATTCATCAAAGCTTGGAGAGTAATGCAAGGGTGAGGATTCAAAACAATAGGCAATACTATATCAGATAAGCATTTTCCCCTACTCTGGTAATTGTCTAGTGTCAAAATAATGCCCTGAAATTTTAGGAATACATAGTAGATTTCTAATAATCATTATTTATAGTAAAGGCAATCAATATACAATGAAAGCATATATTACAATACAAGGATAGGTTGCTATCTATAGAGAATCGTTATTTAGTCATATTGAGAAAGAGGAGTAGTGATCAAAGTTTTTTATTATAATATGACAAGCAAGGCATATAGATGCTATAACAAAAGACTAAAAATGATTATGGGAAGTGTTAATGTAAGTATTGATGAAATAATAAAATATACTAGTAATCCAGATGAATAATATACTAAAGATATAATCCATAATAGTGATGAAGACTCAAAAATTAATTCTAAGATTACCATTACAACGAATTAGAGTAGGCATATTTAGAAGAATCATTCCAAATATCAAATTAGAGGAGATACGAACAATGGGGTTTATACCCAAAAAAGAATTGAGAAATAAAATGAACAAGTGCACTTTGCATTATTATCAAAATTTGAACTAGGATCCTATGAAGAGGCAAGCAAAAATAAAGGTTGGTTAGATGATATGGAAGAAGAAATGACTTGGATTAAGAAAAATAAAAACTTGAGAATTAATTCTGAGATTGAAAGATAAGAATGTCATTGGTACAAAATAGGTATTTAGAAATAAGTTGAATGAAGATGGAAAAGTGATCCAGAACAAGGACATACTTTTTTTGTAAAGGATATGATCATATTGAAGGTATTGATTTTGAAGATACATTTCCTTTGGTAGCTAGGTTGGAAACAATCAAAATATTTTTGGCCTTATTAGCATTCAATAATTTTAAGGTATGATAGATGGATGTTAAGTTTAATTCTCTGAATGGATATTTAGAAGAAGAAGTCTAAATTGGGCAACTAGAAGGATTCCAATGTTTAAATAATCCAAATTTCGGATGTAGATTAATGAAAGAACTTTATGGACTCAAATAGGTTCCTAGATCATGGTACTCCAAATTAGATAGCTATTCACTAACTCATTTGACCCCAATTTCCGATGAAACCTTCCGACGAAAGCTATATAATCAGATGTATCGTCGAGCACTTGTGCGAATTTTCATTTTTGTTAATTTTTATCCCCGACGTTCGTCATAATGTCGATGAACCTTTGTTTCGTCAATGTTTCGATGAAGATCTTTCACTGAAATTGCGACGGACCTGCAAAGTTTAATTGTGGCGAGCATAAATTGAAATGAGCTTGACTATTTATTGCGACAGTGTTTTGCTCAACGATTTTCTTGGGGAAAATCAGAAGAAAGTCAAGAAGATATCGCCGGGTTGAGGGTAGTCATTATATTTTTCCAGAATTCATTTGTGAAGTCAGATTTGTACCTCCAGGTTTGAAAATCATATTTTAAAGCAACATCTCATCAGATTTCATTTTTAGTCTTGTGCGTTTTTAGAATTTCATTTCCAGATTTTAGACCTGGCTTCACAAATTCTTTATAAGGGAATTGTTTATAACTGATGGAAAATTCTTAATGGATTTGGACAAAGATTATATTTGCAAGGTTTCAATTTTAACCCTAATGATCAATTTGCAATAGATTTGGGAGCCATAGCTAGATAATATCAAAGGCGTTGGTTGTTTTTTACTGTAACCAAGTTAATCTTCTAGACACATAGCATATAAAATCTCAGATAATAATGCCTTACAATACCATCAATCTATATTCTAACCCAATACTACTTATAAAATCCTTATATGAACATAGTCACCTATAACCTCACTCAAGCATTTTAAGTAATTCCTTGAATTAAAGCCAAAATGAGAATTACACACACCATAACAGTGAGATGAATAGAATAACCCTTGATCATTTTATTCAAGATAATAATATATTCATACAATGGAGATACATGACCTTGAAATGAGTAATTTTCATTCATATGCTACAACTGTCTTGAAAATTAAGTACCTTTGAAACTAAAACCTACAACAGAATGACAACAAACCTAAGAATAGTATTTTCACTATAATATCAATCTCTTTAAAAATTCGCTTTACAACTTCAGTTAGACTCGACTTAAAGATATCTAACTTGCTAACCCATATTTCTGGTCCTGAAATCCTTCTTATAGGGAAAATGAAGGAGCAACAAGCATCGGACCAGAAATACACCTGTCATTGGTCACTTGGACCGCCTTATGACATTTCAAAAATTGGTTACAATAGCTGAGTCTCTGGAGAATCTTCTTGTTCATCTCGTCCACTGGAGAATAACTGGTGCATTTGCCAAACTTTGAAATCTTGCACCAAAACTGCCACCAAGACAGCCAAAATTTGTTATATCCATAACCGTTGAGCTGTTAACTGCCGGTTGTAGACTCTGTCCTATTCTTGTTCAGTTAAGTACTTTTCTACCCATCCTTGATATTCCTCATCCGTTGGCCAATTAAAATTTACCACCTCATTTACCTTGGCACTGTAAGGTGTATACTTTACTACTACTTGATTCGCCTCCCTTTCAAAAGATTCAAAAAATGTGCTAGTGAATTAATGATTTTATCCATACTACTCATCATCATGTCATAATGTGAGTCATCACAAATCAATTTGATTTGTGCATTGATGATTTCATCTACGCTATCCTGCAATTGCTGCAGTGATCTAACATTTCCTTGGGCATCTACAATATCTGGTAAAGATGTGTCACTCCAGTCATCAAAACTCTTTACCAACTCTTTAATCCTCCTGCAAAAATCATCAGGTAAGGGAAACCTTGCAATGACTTCACAAAGTCTTGAGTAGGCCTTAATTGTTGAGGCCTATTTGCTGCATTTTGAGATTTTCATTTCCAGATTTTGTTGTTCATGTTCAATATTCTGATTTTAGGCATCTAACAGTTGGAAATCATAGTAAAATCAGAATTTAATAATTTTTGGAATTAGCATTTGAAAGTATTTTTTGGGGTCATTAACTTCAAACTATCTTCTCTTTTGCAGGGGTGGTTGCATGCCGAATTTTTTTGGTGTAAAATATCATAATTATTATATTTTGTTACCTATGTATGATTAAAAATTATTGGAGTGTGAGTTTGATATTTTTTGAAGATCTAAATATTCGAGCTTGGTAAATAAAAATCATGTCAGATAATATTAGTCTAGAAGAAAATGAAGAGACAGTTGCTAGATTGTGGGATATATTGAAAAGAAAGGGTGATGGGAAATGTTATTGTCCTTGCAATAACTGCAAGGGTTTAAAGACAAGAAGAATTTTAATCACAATAGCTGAGAAACATTGTAGGTAGCATGGTCATGTTGAAGGGGGGCATGATTATTGTCCATTGGTAAATTGTTCATTATATGTGTTTATATTGATTGAATTTGCAAATGTTTATATTGTTTTAACATTTGATATATATATATAAAATCACTTGATCATGATCATGGTTTATTTGTGCCTGTCACTATTATAAAGGTGGGGCACCCTAGGGCACATGATATGAATTATCACGGCCCAGAGAATGTGGTTTTGCAAGCGGAGGAACATGGAGCTGTGAATATCGAAGATGAAGTTAATGATCCTATGGAAGAAGATGATGGTACAAATACATTGATCCATGACACATGTAGTGGCACATCTGATCATGTTGATTGAGATGACTTTGATGATGTTCATGATTTATCTATACTTGAGAAGGCATACAAGCCCCTTTATGAAGGCTCCCAAACAACTCTTGTCTCTACTATATTGTTGCTGGTGAACTTGAAGGTTATGAATTGTTTATCCAACATAGCAATCTCACGGATGTTAAGGTATGTCATATATGTCATCTATTTTCATCTATTTTAATTGTTGTTAGTTCATCACTAGTAAATAAAGGATGAAGTATGTACCATTAATATTCTTTATATTAAGAAATTATTTTTTGTTGTAGATTGATTGGTGAATTTTTGTTAGCACCATCAAATATTTTACCTCACTCATACCGAGATTTATCTGGCATTGTGAAAGATATTGGAATGGAGTATCAAGCAATAGATGCATGTTTGAATGAACATATTATATATCATAAACAACATGAATTTGTAACAGAATGCCCGAAATTTCATATCAGTAGATATCGAACAGATCAACTAACAAAAAAGGTGTCTCACAAAGTTCTTCGTTATATTCCCATTATTCCACGTATGCAACAATTATTTAGGTGTGAAAGCTTAGCGCAATTTATGGATTACCATGCACGTAATAGAAGTGGAGATGAGATTCTTCAAATGTCTATGGATGGTTCTGCATTTAGGGACATGGAGGAAAAATGGCCACACTTTAAAGAAGAACCTCGTAATCTCAGGCTTTCATTGGCAGCGGATGGTATCAATCCATTTGGAGAGTTGAGATCTATTTACTCGGTGTGGCCTATTTTTGTTATCAACAATAACATTCCTCCATGGATGTCAATAAAGAGGGAGCACATAATGTTGGCAATGATTGTTCCAGGTATTTGTTTACATCAATTTTCTTTAACGTAGTAGCATCTCATTTGTCTTATTTGTTGCAAAATGACTTATATGTTTTTTCATTTAATAGTCATGTACATGAATTTATATATATTGCAGTAAAATGGTTATAATAATTATGTAATGTTTCTATTCATTCAACTAGGTAAGTACCAAGTTAAAGATATGAATGTATATATTGAGCCTCTTGTCGACGAGTTACTAAAGTTATGGAATGGCGTCACTATGTATGATGTATCTAGACCAATAGGACAAAGACAATTTCAATTCCATGCAATGCTTGTCTGGACAATTCATGATGCCCCAGGGCTAACACATTTTTCTGGTATGTTATAATGTTCGACTGCATGACTTTAACGATATTTAATTTTATGAAGTAGATATCATGCATATTTTTTAAGTAATCTATTCATTATATATAATTATAAAAATTGACATATTTAATCCAATTATATATGATTTGCAGGTATTCAAACAAAGGGAACATTTGCATGTCCACTTTGTGGTCCAAAGATGAAATCTCGTCATTCAACAAGTTTAGGAAAGTAGGTGTTTGATGAGTATAGGCACTTCCTCCACATAAATCATAAGTATCAAACTACTGAAAAAAAATCTTTTCAATGGGAAAGAAGAGACTACATTAAAACCATGAAGAATGACACCTCGCTTATGGAAGTTGGAATACAATAGAATTAATCGTCAAGGTTATACATCCAATCAAATTGTTTATCTATCATTTATGATATGTTTCGAATTTATATTTTTATATTATGTTTTGTTTACTCATGTTGTAATTGACAATGATTGTCATTGTTAATTTTTTTAACTTATATGCTTCATGAAGGTCGTCAAGGCATTAATGGTCGGCTTCCACAAGGACTGAAAAGTTATCCTAGACAATTTAGTAGGTTGCCCTACTATGAGTAGCTACAAATTGTGCATTTATTTGATACAATGCATATCAGATAGAATATGACAGAAACGTTATGGAAAATATTGGATGGAAGGCATGACAAAGAAAAATTGTCAAAATTTGTAGTGACATTTAGGAAGTCAGTCATGCAATGAAAAATGTCATTCAATTAAATAGCGATAGAGACCAAATTAATATAAGTGCCCTTCCTTGGTTATTAATGGAGCAGCAAAGCAATGCTATAAAACAAGTCATATGAAAAATTTGATTTCCCATAGGATTTGCTATGAACATAAACAATATCATAACAAAGAAAGGTGAATTTGGGTCAAGGATGAAAATGCATGATTGGCATACCTTCATTAAGGTAATTATTCTGGTATATTATATATATATATGTATACTACATGTACTTTTTAGTGTATTATGTTTACTACTTTTGGAAAAATATTAATGAAAAGATCATTTTATAATTGTTGCAGTATGTTCTACCTCTATCTCTCCTAGACAACTTCAACAACAATGTCAAGCAAGTTATATATGATCTTGGAACATACATGAGGTAAGTAGCGATATTTGTTCAATTCGTTGTATATTTTTGTTAAATCTCATTAATATATTTGTGCCTTGAAGCACTTGTAGATGGCTATCATCTAAAACAATCCATAATGAAGATATAAATTATTGGAAGAGAAAAATTCCTCATCTAATGTGTGAAATGAAAAAGTGTCTACCTTTGACATTTTTCAATGCATAAGAAAACTACCTCATACACCAAGTTGAGGAGATTGAATTGTGTGGACCTATACACACAAGGTCAATGTGGATGGTTGAGAGGCACTTGAAATTTTTGAAGGCTTTGGTTAGACAAAGAGCACATCTCGAGGGTTCTATGGTGGAGGGATACATGGTATACTAGAGCATGGTGTACATTACTAAATATCTTCCTAAGTTTGTAGCAAAGATCCATGTAGATCGCATTTGGGATCCCAACTCCATTAAAAAATTCGTAGGGGAGTACCTGATGGGGAAAGGTAGATTGAGGAAAGTAACAGGTAATTATAAGATGGTCATGGAGATTAATTAGAATATATTTTACATTTGGTTTTTATGTATATTGTACTTATTTAATTATTAATCTTTCAATATTCATCAATTATAAATTAAGGTCATATACCGTGGTAATTAACTAATTATACATCATTTGTGAATTTCAATTTTTTTTTATACAGTTGGTCGAGAGTGGGATGCACTACATTTGTACATCACAAACAATCTTGATTGGATGATGATATGGATTGAACGATGTCAACAATCTGTTCGCGCATTAACATGGGAAGGTGTGCCTTCATTGGTTAAAGAAGCTCATTGTAATGGAGACTCCAATGTTACACCAAGGGAAATTGATTTAGCATATGGTTTAAGAAATAAATAGGTATGTATAAATATATTAATCACCCATATTATTTAATTATTTTCAATTATATTGATGTATATATATGTTGAGATTTTTTTTTCTTTGCATACATTCGGCCAAGAATAAATGTGTTTATCAACTAATGATATTGCAATAAGTTTAACATGTTTGACATATTGTAGGTGAAACACCACAAGGCTATGTGGTGCAATTGTCATAAATTTCGAATCAAAAAGTTGGATGACATGAAGAAAACTTGTGATTCTGGGATAACTGCAGTCTTCCAGGTGACTAATGTTTCATCTAGAAGTGACATACATCCAGAAGTCTCAGAAAATAAATACTATGGGATTTTGGATGATATACTTGAGTGTGACTTTAAGTACTTCAAATTAGTTTTGTTTATTGTCTTATGGTACAGGCTATGATTAAATGAAAATGATCCCGAGAGAACTGTTATTGAACATGATAATGCATTTACCATGGTTAATACAAGGTATTTTGAGTGAGTTGGAAATGAGCCCTATGTTCTTCCAAGCCAATGTGAGCAGGTATTTTACTCAAAGGTTCCAACTAAAGCGGGTTGGTCATATGTTGTTAGACATGATTCAAGAGGAAGGCTGGTAAAGTATAATGTGGTGGAAGAAGAAGATACTGAAGAAATAGAAGATGATGTAGATGATGATAAGGATCAATAGTTAGTTGATGATGTGCCTGACGAAGATGTCGAAGAAGAAATAGATCATGATGATGTAGGAGTTAATGTTCATGAAGATGATATCTGTGTGGATGATGACATTATCGAAACTGATATCAATGACGATGATAATGATATGAACAATCCTTACAATGTTGAATCTGGATCGGATGATACAGACCAAGAGTTGGATGAAGAAGAAGATCAATGACATTGAAATGTATGAGTTAGGTGATTGTATTATCTATTTGATATTAATTTCTTGATAGAATTATATTTGACTTATGTGGTTACATAATTAATTTATGATGTTTTTAATTTTAATTATATTTGAATTATATTAGAATATGTTCAATTAATAGATGTAAAAAATAAAATGGATAAACCAAAAGATGAAAGCGTGAGACCACTACCTTGTTGGGTGTATGGAGTCTAATGAAGATCTATAAAAGTTTAATCTATGATGGCAATAATTCAAAGTGTTTGGCACACAGATGTAGTTTATAACTTGTATAAATGTGCAAGTAAATGACTGAAAAACTCTACTTGAGATAGAATGGAAATCCTAGTTATGTGATTCTTCTTATTGATCCAACTAATACTCATCAGTTACTGTGATTGAATAGAAGGGTTTAATCTTTACTTGAAACAACCAAATAATCACATCACACAAATACAACAAATGTGTATCGGTAAACTAAATATATTTATATGCTTCATATATCAATTTAGACAATAGAAAAGCATCAAAATGGAGACAACCAGATAACTGTATAATTCCACAAATAGCTAATACCAAGATTAAGCCACAAGTTCAAAAATCTTCATAGACTTCATCAAAATTCATACATGCATCTGAGTCTTTTAAAGGAAAGTTTCATTGCAAACTATCTACTGTATCTTTCTCCTATCTGCCTATATCTATTTTACATTATGAAACAAATATAAATATATCAAAATTGTGAAAGGGCGTGTCCTTTGAGAAAATTTCTTTTGCTTAACAACAATAAAAAACTAGAAATTATGCTCTATTAAGCCATAAATAGATGTTTTGACAGATAATCTTGGTAAGTTGGTTGCTTGTGTGTATCAGCATCCTCCAATGCATTCCTTATGGCTAGCTCCATTTCGAACATCTCATTATGTTCACATGCCCTATCCATTGTTAAATCATTTCCTCTGGCTATCTCTAGAATTGTTTGCATGATCGTCTGGCATTCCTTCATCCATCCTGTGGTAATAGACATTGTTTTACTCCTCTTCAGTTAAGTACTTGTCCACCCATCTCTAATACTCTTCATCCGTTGGTTAGCGAAATTTCACGACCTCATTCACCTTAGTATTGTAAGGTGTGTACTTCATGGCAACCTAATTGGCTTACCTTTCAAAAAACTCTAAGAATGTGTTGGTGTTAATTATCTTATCTATACTATTTACCAACAAATCATAGTTTGAATCATCACAAATCGATTTGATTTGTGCATTGATAAATTCTTTTGTCCCATTCTTCTACTGTTGCAATGTCTTAACATTTCCTTATGCATCAATAATGTTTGGCAAAAATGTATCATTCCAGTCATCAAAGGTCTTTATCAACTCCCTAATTCTTCTACTGAAATCATCAGGTAGGGCCTAGAATCCGCTCAATGATTTTACAATGTTTTGAGTAGGCTTCAATGATTAGGGCCTATTGTTTGCATCAAACCTAGAAGCTTTGTACATAATATCTAGATTGTTGGCCCTAGGGATCCATTTCTCAGCCAAAGGCAAAACTATTTCCCGATCCCTATTAATATTTTTTATTCCATCAAAGAATAAATAATACAAAGAATGTATGGATGGTAATTTACCACCAACCTTTTCATTAAGATGCCTCAAAACTATGTCAACCACCTCACTTTGTTTGGAAATTGCATCATCCTCACTTGCCTTTAAGGCATCCTGCAATTTTGTGATCCTATTCAACATTTGCTTCTTGGTGGGATCCACAGAATATTCAACTTCTTCTTCAACTGGCCCTGGTGTAGGACTGAGATCAGGTGCTTGGATGGGGGACCCCAGAGTTGAAACAATTGGAGTAGTATGGGGGACCGATCCTTCAATAGAAGGTAATGTTCTGATACTAGGAGCACTGGAGGATTCTCCCACCTGCCCATATTTCAACCTATCTACTTCAGATTGCAGCTCAACATTTCTTTGCTACATCCTACTATATTCTACAATTATCATATTGTATTTCTCCATCAGACTCTTCTTTTCAACCTCTTCTCTCTTAGCTGTCTTTTGGGCCAATTTGGCCACATTACCTATCAGGCTTGTAGCTTCTTTTGTTGAATTTTTAGAAGCTCTCTTGATGATTAGCCCTCCCCTTAGGTGTGGGCTAATATCAGTTACATTTGGCTTTCTGCCCTGGGGTGCCAATGCCCATATGGCCAGAGTTTCATACTCCTCACTGAAGGCAGAGTCCTGCAGAGCTGCCTTAACCTCTTCTTCACTATTTTGTATAGGGTGCTTGGACTGTAAGATAGCATTGAATGCAATCGCATCATCTATGTCCCATTAAGGCAAAAGTAAGACACTAGCCTGAGCCACAATTCTTCTTCCCTCCTTAGGAGTGATGCCTTTGAATTCTTCCATTAATTTGGCCTTGACCTCATCATCATTCTCCTGCTCAGACCTATCAGGTCTCGATTCTCTCCTACTCTTGCATTTGTTCTGGTACTCTTCTAGTTTCATCCTCCAAATTAGTTGCAAGAATACAGGAGTCTTTACAAATGCATCATCATCCAAGAATGCCTTGCAGGCCTCCATCCTAGCATCTTGTACACATTTCCCCTTTACATCCATGTCAGAAATCACCAATTGTGTTGATCTAGGAGGGGAAGGGATACCGACCTGCATGTCTTGATCAGTCACAATTATCTCATCCATCAAAGTTTCCTGCGTTTCCTCAACTCTCTGCCTCTTAGGGCTTGGCTCTGATGGTAACACTGCAAGATCACCTCTTGGTGGTGAATCTAGATCCACAATCCTTATCCCTCTGGGTGCTCTGATCCTTGGACCCAGCTGTGATGATGCTTGCATGAATTGTTTTCCCTTCTTATCCCCTTCATCCTCAGCACTGCTTGCATTTCTCTTTCTCTTGTATAGAGGCCTATCAACTGGTGGTTGATAAGCTGGCCTTGTTTCTTCAGGCCTCACATTCGATCTTTCTATACTAGAATCAAATTCCAAATTGACCCTCTTGGTCATCAAGGTGCCCATGATACTTTTGAAATTATCCATTAAGAAGTCTATTCTCTTGTGAAATGAAGTGAACTCCATTAATGGATCATATTTTGGATCCATTTTATGTATTATAGCCAGCAACTTTTCATATGCAATCCATTTTTCTTTATTCAACTCCTGCCTATTCAAATCAAACTCATTTCTGATTAGGTCCTCAAGAAAGTTGAATTCATGTGCAAATTTGCCACCTTTAATTCATTATTTGAACAATGCAAAGAATCCCTCAGGGTCATGTTGTCTCCTAGGACCATTCCTCAAATTGAAGTCATCAAAACACCTTCTGAAGTGGACCCATCCTCCCTTGGAATAGAAAAAATCATAAACAACAGTGTAGTCAGGGAACACAGTCCCTTTTCCTTTCTTTGTTAGGTTGTCCTCATGAATACAACCTAGTTGCCACATTACTTTGGCAAACCCCATCCTTGATGGTACATTAAAGGGGAGGATATGAGGGTTTCCCTGGAAACCATACACCCTCAAGATAGTGCTTATAGGGTACAGGATGATATCACCCCAATTGTGACACACTTTTAAATTAGGCTTCCTCACCTTCGGTCGAAGGAAGTGATGCAAATCTTCATGGATTCTTGGCACATTTACCACCAATTGAGCCCTGAGTCTAGAGGCAAAGCAGTTATCAAACTGCACAAAGTTGGAACCTCCCCTATTGTAAGACAAACTTGCACTCCACACCTGTACTGGTAACCTTTCTCCATTCACCTCCTGCCTCAACTCCATGTTTTCTGAGAGGAAAACAACATTCTTGTACAGGAACATATGCATCAACAAGGAGTACCCGAAAAAAGGAGTGCCAGTATCCCCCACATGCAGCTTCATTAAACCCTCATGCATCTTCTCTGACAAGAATGATGCAAATTCATATACCAGAGAGAAGTTGGGATGCTGAATCTTGGCTCCCATAAACGTGTACGCAATTGGCATCATAGTATTAGGGCTAAACCCTAAAATCTGGCACAATGAATAAAATGTTGCTAGGAAGTGACTGGCAAAACAGCTCAGCTTGAAAGGCTCCTAGTCATTTGAGCTGATAAGAATTGTTGAACTACGTACCCTGGCCAGGTGAAGAGGAAGCAACTTCAATCTTAAAAGAGGCTTTAACCTTTTGTACTCCTCCATCTTCTCAAAATCTATTTGGACTAAGAAAGGGCTTGATGGGGAGTCCTATCCTTCAAGAGCAATCTTTCTCTTCCCAAGACCTATTCTTTGGTCTTCCTAGGGTATTCCACTCTACCCTACTCATGGATCTCTCCTAAACCCCTCTCACTTCATAAGACTCTCCACCAATTTCAAATTCTTCACCTTTTCTCTCAATTCACCACTAAGCTTGCCTGGGCTCAATTTTGCCACAAAGCTCCCAAACCTTTCTTGGGTCCTGGAATAGGTCTTCGAACTATTCCTAGGGTGATCTTGCTCCACTCTGATCCTTCTTTTAGGATTATTTCTTCATTGACCCATTGAATTAAAGAAAAACCCAATTTTAGGCCTTGTAGCCTTGTACCCCAATTAGGCCTCCTAGAACCCGTTTTCTTGGGTTTTCACAAAATCAGTCTTAACAACCCCCAAATATTTTTGGATATTCTTTCTAGTGGTACCCTGGGCTTCAATTTTTCCTAGGTGTAAGGTCTCCCAAATGGACGAACATATGACTGTCCTCATACCCCCTAAAATCAAGGGTTTCTAGGGTTTTGGCTCCTTTTTCCAACTTTGAGGGCTTCAATGACCTCCTCAACTCTCCTCCTTTCACACACATGTCTGGAATACATGTTCCCACACTCCCATTATCTTGATTGGCACAAACCAATCCATTTAGCAGCTTTCTTTACTACTGTCCTCTCCAAGCCACTAGCCAGAATGCACTTGCACTCGCCTAGTGTTTGATGAATTCGACTCTTCCCATGCAAACCAAGACTCCACACACACTATTTACACTGTAAAAAAATTCCCCTACTTGATTCCAAGTGTCCAAGGTAGCCTTTCCATAGGAATTCAAGTGGGGATCATTATTTACAAAAACTGGCCTTAACTAGCAGTGTAACCAAGAACACCAAAACTTGCAAAATTACAACCAGTTGAATTAAATGGCTAATATAATGCTTCACACAGTAAGTAAATGACACAAAATAAAGACTCAAAGCATTAGATAAGTCCTCTCAATCCATTCTTGATTGGATGAAGGCTCAAACACAAAAATTCACTCAAAAATTATTGAATTCCAATCACAAAATATGCTCTCCAAGTATCAATTCATGAAACTGAACCTCCAACCCAGGTATTAGGGTTTGGATGACCTTATATACCTTTCTCCCATGTGCTAGGACCCTTAGGTTGGGCTTAGAACATCATTAATGCCTTTTTTTGAATTTTAGGCCAAATTCCTAAGACAACATTGTTTAGTTTTGCTTAGTCTCTACACTAAGACTTTCCCAAACCTCAAGGATCTAAACCAACCTAAGTTTTCCTTAACAAACACATCAAAAAAATTCATGGGACTTTACAATTAGTCCTTATTACCTTAGTGGTTGGATAGAACCACCTACAAGCCAAAATTGCCAAGATTTTCCAAAAGCCCTTTAAGGTGCTCCTGCACCATTCTTCCCCTGCAACAAAGAAGTTAAGGAACCTATGGTGTCAAGAGCTCCTCACTAAGTCAATGCTTTTGAAATTCACTCTCTGCTATCCAAGTAGCTTCTGACTCTAGTTGATGTTTCCACTTCACTAGGTGCTCCTTGTATGTCTTGTGCCTAGTCTTCTTCACCCTTGAGTCTAAAATCCTATCCACTTATGGTATGATCTGATCAGGTACCTTCATTGCTTCCTATTGATGGTGAAGATGACACAAACAATGTTAAAATAAAGTATTTCTACTCTATTTCTCCTGAAAAAGAAAGACAACATATAGTAGCCTAACTCCCAAGGTCTTGGTAGTTGGTTCTCAACTGTCTGGTGTCACTCAATTGGTTCATGCAACTGTAATATTCAAGGGGCCTGTGCTGGTAACAAAAGATTTAAGAAATGACTCATTTTAACTGAACTCTTTTAATAAACCAATGGGGTTTCAAATAAAAGAAAAAAGATAGGACAAAGGGTTAAACCAGTAAGTATGAATCAAATTTATCTAGTATCTAGACATATACCTTCAACAATGAATTTTTCCTAATAGATCATAAAACCAAAGCATGACACAATCTATATCATAAACTATACTATTGCATGCATCTAAGGTGGTTAATTTAATATCACTTAAATTCGATTATCACAACTATCTCCAAGATTTCAAAACATACATCCATTCATTGCTAAGGTCATAGATCAATAGACTTTAATAAATTTAACTCAATGATAATCTAATAAGATAATCCTTAAATCTAATTGCTTCAAATGACTTTCATCACTCAAGAAACTCTTATGTTTAGCACAATCACTGCATACAGATAGATTATAACTTATCAGCCTTATCAAACAAACAATTTAATTCTAAATACCATATTTTGAGAAAACCTATAATTCTATTAACTATAAAAGATCAAATACAATGTATCTCTGTAGAATCACTACAAAATTCTATCTCCTAATCTTAGGTAAGCCAATTCTATTCTCAATTAGCCATCCCTTACAATATGATACCCACAGGGTATTTATATATTAAACAAAAGTTTGAACTTCACTTCTATTTTAGGTTATCCACCCTTTTAGGAACTAAAATTCTCTTGAAAACTTAGATCAATTTGATCTTGATTCTTAAATTTGACGTCTAGTTTAACTAAAAATAGAAGATAGAAGATAAGAAGACATCATGTGCTCAAAAGCTATCAATATTGCATGCAACATGCAAAGAAGAAGAAAATTATGCATGCAGGGACTCATGCATGCGAAGCAAGATCTACAATAAACTCATTATAACTAGTGAAGACTTGTTGTAATCTATCCATCTTTGGCCCATCAATCCAGTTGTCTTCAAATTTGATCTGATCCGTTTCTATTGCAGCAAACTCCCTCATACCTCTTATTTTTATCAACTCTCTCCCAACATCTTTTATCTCTTCTTTGACCTCTACTAGTCAATCTATTATCAACTCTTCTCCATCATCCTTTTCCTGCATGAGTCCTTTGAACCTTTCATCCCACTTCTCTTTAATTTGACTCAAAGTCATGTCATCTTTTGTCAGCACATTTACATCTACAATTATAGCAATGAATGCTTCTAATTCTTTCAATTGCTCAATCAAATTATTAATAGCCTCTTGAATTTCATTCTTATGCTTACACAAAAAGTCAGTTGTAAATCAGAGTATACGAGAATTTTTCTCCACAAAATCCTTGTTGTCCTCCTCAAGTATCGATTGTTCCAGAAGAGAAGTTAAAGGCAATGCACTCACTCTTTCCAATTTCTGACTATATTCTTTATACTCTTCCTCTTTTTTTTCTGATGCCTCAATGTATTGATGCATCTCTTTTATCAACCCTTTTGTATCCTTGTAGGCTTCAAAACCTTTGAACAAAACTTCACCTACCTCTCGGTTCAGTCTGTCTACCCACCGATCTACCATCTCCGCCTTACCTCTAACTTACACCAAATCATCTACCTCCTTTTTGCTTAACAAAATAGGAGTCTCAATGGCTGCTACCTGTTGTGATCTTGGAGATGAGACACTCTTCAAGAATGAAATCAATTGATCTAATTGATCTTTAAGCTCATCCTTCTTTTTCTTATCCTTGATCATTCATGACTTGGTCATTGAAGCCACCACATCAATCAAATTCATTTTTGGATTCCTAGTGGGCCTTCCCAAATTGACTGTACTCAATTGGTAATCTATTAACTGCATGTCCCTTACCTCCTTTTCTGTCATTGGCATGGCACATTCAACAACAATTTCTCCTTTGTTTGTGAGTCGGGTAGAATGTAAAATCTTAGCCTTCTTTTTAGGCCTCTCCTGCTCAATTCCCTTCATCATATCCTCCCAATTGAGAGGTTGTGGAGGTGTTACTGCCCTCTTCTATAGGTCCAATTTTAGCCAAGTAGGAGCACTTGGAGCAGTAGTCATCATAGAAGAGGAAGCAACAACTGTAGAAGTTGGCTGAACATTTACGTGAGGTTGAGATTCAACCCTTACTTTCTCTTGTTGTTCTTGCAGTATATGCATCTACACCAAATTCTTAGCCTTTTCTCTATCTCTTTGTTCTTTCCTTTCTTCCTCTTCTTTCCTCTTACTCTCTTCTTCCAACTGATCTCTTTCTACCTTTTCTTTTTCCAACTTTTCGTTCTCTAGAGCTTCTTTTTCAAGTTTCTCTTTTTCCAAAGCCTCTAGTCTTTCTTTTTCTAATCTCTCTGCCTCTAAGGTCTTAGGTTTTTCTGCTTTTGCCCTTTCTTCTTCTACTTGCTGCTTTTCAACCAGCTCCTTAGCATCCTTTTTCTTTCTTAAACTTTCTTCTTCCTCTTCCTTCTGGCGAGCTTCTTCTCCAAGTTTTAGCTTAGCAACCAAGATTTCTCTGATTTAGTTTTGCTGATTCTTGTTAGCTGATCATGTATGGCATCAAAGGCAATCATCAGCCAATCAAATTTTTCTTCACCATTCAAGATGGTTTGAATAAAAGGAAACATCCACTGCTTAATGTGAAAGGCATCCCTCTTCCCAAAAACTCTTGATAGCATCATGATTAAATCTGACACCTCCTTATAAAAACCTACCCTCTTTGGTTGATCTACAAGCTTGCTAAGAGATTTCTTTTCCGTCTTCAACCACCTTTTATTCAAATGAGGCCTATTGGAGTCCTTATGCTTGCTATACTTCTCCAATGCTTCTAGTTTAGTTAGTTGCACCAAGCTCTTAAGATCCAGAACACTAAATATATTTTGAAACATCTGAGGAGTAAGATTAATGATCACATTATTCTGTGAATCCACGCATAGTCTTGTAGAAGGGTTGTAGGCACTGGCCACTATTAAGATCAGCTCTGGGCACTGAACTGATAAAGGGAAGACAATAATATGTGCCAAGCCAGAATCAATAATCCCTTGTGTCCTTCCAATTAGATTTTCTCATTCTCCAAAGGTTTCTGCATGGAACTCCTCGAAGTTGTACTAACCCAAATTGGTATCCGTGATATCTGACCAGTCTAATTCCACCTTGCTCACCTTCACCACTAGGTTCCTATGATCATACCTCAAGGTATAAGGCATTTGTTCTGGCTTTACCCTCTTTTGTTTTGGTGCTTCCTTTGATGTTTCAGCCGGTTGGTTCCTTTGAGCAGCTTCTCTTGATGTTCCTGACATCTTTCAAATTTCCTGCAAGCAAAACCTCTAATTAGAACTTTATATATCTTCATAAAACATGCTCTTAAAACATACCTTTCATATATGCATTGGAGGCGGAACTAGGAAAAGACTCAACCTAACACAACCTCTCTTACAATACTATTAGACTCGGAGCCAAAACCAATATCGATATTTCACTAATAACAAACGGGCTCGGAGTCGAAATCGGGATGGAAACCAGAACCGGGATCGGAATGAAAAAGGGATTTGATTTTCTTCAGGTTTTCATATTTTTCATATCCGACTTCCAATCTGCCTCTGCTTCCATCTAGGTTATCTTCATTTTCCAAAGAAGACTTATGTTGTACGCGGAGCCAGAAATAGGATGGAAATGGAATTGATAACTTTTGTAAAATAGAATCCTCAAGTTCATAATCGATTTCGATCTTGCCCCCACCTAGGTTGACCATGACATCATCAAATGATTTCATTGATTTAACATATAACTTCATGATTAAATCCAAGGTCGCTTTAAATGAAAAAGGGGCTTTAAAACAATACACTCATATGACCATGATGAATGATTGTATTTTAGGGCCATCATATTTTAATCTTTTAACTATGATCACTAAAAGACACGAAACCTTAATCTAACAAACTTGATAAAAACTAGGGCACGGATTTTAAACCTTGCCATTTACCAAAACGAAATACATGATAAAACCCTAAGTAAAAATGATATTCAATTAACCCTAACTCACTATAAATCATTAATCTACCTCACTATAAATCCTTAATCCAATTAGCACCTTCTAAAATCTAAATTTAATCTAACTTACTACAAATCAAAATAACACAATGCGATCACGACTAAAACGTGAAAGCGACCGTGCCTTATAAGAAAATAACTAAAAACAAAAGCAAATGAAAAGAAGAACATAACCAAATAAATAAAACAAGAACCTACCCACACAAATCATACTAAGAACCAGGAATTCATTTAAAAGTGAAATGATTTAAAGCACGAGCAGTTATAAAGAAAAACACAACAAACGCGACAGTAAAAGAACGAAGAACAACAATGATAAGAAAACCCTACCTCAAATGCAGAAGAACTCGAGCTAACCTTCTAAACTGATTCTCATGCAATATCCTTCCTCTTTTTCGATCAATTTTCTCAAATGAACTCAGCTACTACTCTTTCATGCTCCTTGATCTCTGGGTATGTGCAGGATCATCATGGAAAAAATAGGCCCTTAAGTGGCAATAAAAAGATAGTAATCAGAGTTAGACAACTTGACGTAAAAATTTGAATAAGTTATCTATATTATTTTTGAAAAATGTAAAAATAGAATCTATAGCAAATGGAATGTAGTTTCTAAACTACTAGACCTTTATTTAAAAATAAAAAATCTATTTGGTGGAAATTTGAAATTTCAATGCAGTAGTATTCAAATTTCAGGGTAAAAATAAGAAGTAGGTGTCTGTCTAACCACCCTAACCACAATAAAATGATGATATTTTTGTATAAGCTTGTAGATATAAGTAGAGGACTCATGTCCCGATGTGATGCATATTTTTGTACAATGTTTTTCCAAGTAAATGATTAATTATGAATTTTTTATTACAACTTTTAAAAAATATAAAAGCTTGTCTGTATAACCACCTTAGCTTGGTCAAAAATTCATTAAATTCAAATTTATTTATTTTAATCCTATAGTATGTGAAGCATAGAATGTGGCGCATGTTTCGGATTCAAAAAATGTCATACCGTTTGAAAGTTATAGATTTTTTTCAATCAGCCTATCAATTAGGACTTTATTCGTAATTCTAATAGAAAATGAATAATAATTATTTATTAAATTCAAAGTAAAGCATAATTTATATTGGTGGAAATCTGAGAACCTCCTCTAAAAACCCTTTTCATTTCATCAATTTTGGGTTAAAAAAAAGTCGTCAGCCACATGGGCCATAGTATGCCTTACATATCGCCACTTTTTGGCCCATCATGATCCTGCACATAACCCTCTTAATAATAATGATAATGATTCATTTAACCCTTAATGAAAGTAAAAAAATGCTTATTTCTACCTACACGAGTAACTAGCATTAATGCATTAAAGCGCAGTTAAGGCAAAGTCAGAACTGCAAGAGAATGAACACTTCTCTGTAGTGCCACTTCAGTCAAAAATTCAACGACCCAAAAGTGGCGGGGGCGGAACTGAAATGGAAACTGATTCAAAACCTTCAATAAATTTCCAAACTTCATTCCAATTCTGGTTCTAGGTCCACCAACTAAACACAAAACAAAACCCAACACAAAAAGTAAAACAAACGATCGACATAATAAAACTAAACAAAAGGACTAAGACTAAAACCAAAAGTCGAAATAGCAGAGGCGGGAGCGGAATCGATTTTGATTTTGCAATTTTCAATAAAAGACCAACTTAACACCCACTCCAGCTCTAGGTCCACTGAAGAGAAAACAAAAGACCAAAAAAGAAAGACTGTGGGGATGGGAACCAAAACAAGTTTGAAAAGAACTTTCAGAACCCGATTCAGATCCGATTCCGGTTCCGACAGTGAAACCAAAGAAAAACAAAGTATTGGCAAAACAAGACTCCAAACTTTGTTTCAAAAATAACTAAGTATAAAAACAACAAAGGGGGAACCATTTTGACCAAGGAAAAAGATGGGGTGGTTATGCAAGGTATAACAAATGGCAACTCGGCTGGGAAAATGGTTTACCCATTTTCAAGATACCCAAAGAAAAATCTTAGTCACCCAAAAACTAATTGGCTTATAAACACTTTAACTTGAAAAAGATTAGATATACTAAAAATAAGTTTGAGCTGGAATCTCAGATGTATGTGCTCATGAGTTATTTCTGAATCTGAGTGTGTGCCTATATTGTGCATCATTTTTCATAGATACTTTCTCTACTCTTTGAACTACCATACCTAAAATTCAAGCTACATGAGTTGAGTCTTCTAACTATCGTGCAATAAAATCTTGGGTATTGCTCCACTGCTAGACGGGCATCCATAGCCCCGTTGGAGATACCTATAGTTCTCACAAAGCATTGATCTACTGCTAGCCAGGTGTCTATAGCCCCGATAGAGATACTTGATTACCCACTTGATATTGAGCTTGCCTTTTCTTTCTTTCTATTCATTCTCTCTTTTTTTTTTTACTTCACTTGTGGAAATTCTTCTATGCATCTTTTTCAATACTCAGATTCATTGAATCTAAAATGTGGGTTGAGAACTACTATGGATTTCATGATAGTTTTGGAATCAGATTTTTCACTTGAATCAAAGGTAGATTCATTCTAAAATAGATAGGTATCTACTCATGCAGATGTTTTATCTAATTTGGTGATAGATTTTTCATCACAATTCATGAGATATTCACAATATATCTTTTATCCTTAATAACCTTTCCAACCCAAAATAGATTGATTGTAAACATAAGTTTCAGAATGAAATCCTTTTCAATGATGATAATGAAAATACCTAAACCAATTTCTCTCCTAGTATTAGTAGTATTTCAATAACAACCCCAAGTCTTTGAGATGAACAAAATAAAGATCCCCAATGAAACAAAAGAAACAAACAAATAAACAAAACAAAGAAAGAAAACAAAACAAAACAAAAACTAAAAACTAAAAACATAAAAAAAACCTAAAAAGAAACTTAATTACATATGATACAATATAGTACATTCTCTTCCAAAACATCAGACCTTCTATGCACTGAAATAGTCATTGAGAAACTGACCATTAACTGGTAATGGAACAGGTTCTCCTATTAAGGTACTCAAACGAAAAGCATTCTCGCCTAATATTTCAGCCACTTGATAAGGACCTAACCAAAGCCTATCAAACTTCTGGTGATCTCCCTTATTTTCTCTAACCTTATCCCATAATAACACAAGATCTAATATTCTAAAGGCTTTTATCTTGGCTCTTTTTTCAAACCAGCATTTAACAATAGCCTGATGTTTAGAGAATTGCTGCAAAGCAGCATCTCTTTGCTCTTCCATGTTCAACAAATTAAGTAGTCTAACCTCAATCCTATCATCCTTATTATAAAACTCTTGCATAAACTTTAGAACAGGTATTTGCAAATGAATGGGGAAGATTGGATCGTGGCCATAAACTAACTTAAAAGGTGAATTCCCTAGGGCTACTTTGATTCTGGTTCGATTTGCCCATAAGTTAAATCTCAACTGGGTATGCTAGTCCCTAGGATTACTTTCTAACAACTTTTTTATAACTTCCAACAAGTTCTTATTTGTGGACTCATCCACTCCATTTCCCTAAGGGTAGTAATTGGAAGAATATTTCAACACAATCTTATGTTCATAAGCCCATGAAATAAACTCAGTAGAAGAAAAAACAGGCTTGTTATTACATACCGGAGAAAATGGAACTCCAAACCTGGTTGTGATGTTCTCTGTTAGAAACTTGATGACCACCTCTGTGGTGCTATTCTTTCAAGGTTGTGCCTCTGTCCAACATGTACAGCAGTCAATTGCAGTCAAGATGAATTTATGACCTGCAGAAGAATTTGGATTAATCACACCTACAAAATCCAGTGCCCATTGAGCAAATGGCCTTACCTCATATACTGGTTGTAGGGGCATTGCAGGATTTCTTTCTCTAGATGCAGAAGTTTGGCATACATGACAAGTCCTGCAATGTTGATGTGCATCTCTAAACACATAAGGCCAATAGTAGCCTAACCTTAAACTCTGATGAGCCAAGGAATCAGCAGATCCATGCCCTATCCCATGCCTTCTATGAAATTCAGAAATACCATGCTTTGCTTCTTGCTGATCCAAACAACGTAGATAGATTCCTTGAAAATTCTTCCTATAGATTGATTCCCATTTGAGCATATAATGAGAACTCTTCATCCTCAATGCTCTCCTTTGAGTAGCATTCATTCCTTTTGGACACTTTTTATTGAGGAGGAAGAAAACTAAATCGGTATACCAAGGATCCTTTGTAAATGATTAGACAGCGTATTGTTGACAAGTTATAGTTTTATCCACTTTAGCCATTGCTTTTGACAATCCTTGGCCTCGAACAAGTTTCATTGGGTGAATCTCTAGGTCAAACTCTTGTAAGATTTCCATCCATTTCCCTCTTCTTTCCCCTAATTCACTTTGCATTAAGAGGGACTTTATAGTTGGATCTAGGACTATGGTCATAACCTGACTTCTGATTATGTAATGCCTGAACTTCTTCACTGCTCGTACCAATGCAAAGGTTTGTTTTTCTAATGAGGAATACCTCATTTTTGCATTCTTAAATGGAGAGCTCATAAATGCAATTGGTCTCTCCTCATTTTCTTCTCTTCTCTATGTTAAAACTGCTGCACATGAATGCTCAGAAACAAAAGAATAAATGTAGAAGGATTTTAAATAATCTGGGCTTGTTAGAATAAGTGCCTCAAATATAGATTGTTTAATCTGCATGAAAGAATATTTAGCCTCTTCACTCAATTCAATCTTTGCATCCTTCTTCATCATTTCATTGAGTGGTTTGACAATCTCTGCAAACCCTCTTATAAATTTCTTGACAAAATTGATCCTTCCAAAGAAAGACCTCATTTCCTTCTTGCTGCCTAGCTTTGTCAATTTCAAAATGGCCTCCACTCGATCAGAATCTATGGAAATCCATTCCTCTGATATAATGTGACCTAGGAGCTTCCCTTTAGAAACTCCAAATACACATTTCTTTGGGTTGAAAGAGACACCATAACTGATGTATTTCTTTAGCACCTTTTCCAAATCAGCAGCATGATTTTCTCTATTCTTAGAGAAGATGGTCAAATCATCAACATAGATGATTATACATTTTCCTATCAAATCCTTAAAAGCTACATCCATTGCTCTTTGAAAAGTAGCACCAGCATTGATTAGACCAAAAGGCATTCTTCTATAGGAAAATGTGCCCCATTTTGTAGTGAAAGTCGTCTTCATCCTATCCTCATGACTTATCAGGACCTAATTGTATCCTGAATATCCATACAAGAAAGACATCATCTGAGATCCATTAAATTTTTGCAATACTTCATCAAGGGAAGGTAATGGATATTTTTCCTTCTCAGAGGCCTTGCTTAAATTCCTGAAGTCCACACATAACTTGATTTCACCATTCTTCTTCCTGACAGGAACTAAATTAGCCACCCAAGTAGAGTGTCTAACTAGAAAGATTATTCTTGCAGCTAAAAGCTTTTGTAATTCTCTCTGAATTAGAGGCTCAATTAATGCATTGACCGGGCGTTGCTTTTTGGCAAAATGGCTTAGCTTTCGGCTTGAGAGGAATTGTATGTGTGATCATAGATGTATCAAAATTTTTCAAGTCATCATAGCTCCAAGCTATCCCTTCAATATTCTACTTCAAGACCTTGATTATCTCATCCTTTATTTCTTGAGGACAGGTCTTCGCTATAAGAATGTTCCTTTCTGGGCCTGAGTGAGTCAAATTAATAGATTCATACTTACCTCCCTCACTCTTTGTAGGCACTCTTTGATAAGCTCATGGATCTGAATCAAATATTTTTTCTAATGCTATCATCCCTTTTGGGATGTTATTGCTCTTTAAATCCAGTATCCCTTCTGGATTGTCACTTTCTGGATTCCAGTCTCCCTGATCTCTATCAAAATCACCAATTATCTTCCCCTCAAAAACATCAGAATTTTCCAAGAAGGCCAATATATGTTGGTCATCATTAAATACCTGAAAGTGTTTGACATTATCAGGAATTACTGGGACTGAAATCAACTCCACTGAAAACCTCTTAATGTTAGAGTCTTGCATGGGCTCTAATGTACTAGCCGCAACAGAAAGAGCATCTGCAATTTGGTTAGCTTCCCTTGGAATGAGAGTAATTCCAAAGGCATCAAAATCTTCTATTAAATTCCAAACCCGATTTCTATATGCAGCCAATCTTTTGTTATGGCATGTGTACTGGCTACGTACCTATTTCACAATCACCTTAGAATCTCCCATCACTACAAGAGCAGTTATCTTCTTCTTATGAGCAAACATGAGCCCTCTTGCAAGTGCTTCATATTCTGCTACATTATTAGTACAACCAAACTACAATCTATAAGAAGCAAAGTAGGTCTTCCCTTTCGGGTTAGTTAGTTCAATCCCTTCTCCACTTCCTGTCTTAGATTTAGAACCATCAAATTTAAGAGTCCATAACTAGTCTTTGGCTGGGATCTCTTTCTTTTTAGAAGTAACAGGGGATGACTCAGCTAAAATGTGTGGTGGCTCGGACTTTTGATTTTTTTCAAGATTTAACTTGGGACAAAGTTCAGCTGAGGATTTTTCTATGTTCTTAATTTGTTCAACAACTACTTCCTGAACACCCTCTTGGGTTAAGTTGCAATCCAACTCATTTATCATCAACGCCTTAGGTATGGGAAAAGTATCTGGAGTAGGAGTCTCAAATAGGAATAGGGATACCTTAATCTCCCCTTGAAATTCAGAACAAACAACCTGAATCTGTTCTTCTAGTGAAATACTTTCCTGTTGAGAAAGACTAGCCTGTGTAAGAATAGTTGCATCAAAAACTTGGAAAGAAAACTCATTGGTGGGATTCTAGGCTTGTTTCTCTTGACACACCTATTGAGGCTAATCTATATGACTTAGAATATCTATGCATGACTGATATGTCAACTTTGAATGGTTGTGATAGTGAATCCTGCACCAGTTAGAGAGTAATAAACTACTCAATTTAGTTTCTACTCCTAAAACTAGCCTATCTTGTTTCAACTTTCTTACTAAAACTTGCTGGTTGATGCAGATCATGGGATCACTATGTTCTGAAGGTGAAATATCCTTAGGACTGGTTATATAAAAAGTAAGAAATTCCTCTTGCCTGTAAACACCTATCTCAGTTTCAAAATATGATACTTCATTGGGAGCATCATATTCCATGATCATGTGCTTGAGTTTAGGTTCACTTTCAATTCTTATCTGGGTTGCAATCCCTTTCCATGGTAACCACATGTGTGAGAAGTCCAAAGACAGATATCCACCTATACTCTTCATTAGCTCTCGACTTAGGAGCATCCCATATTTTTCTGGGATATCAGCTACTTGGATATCTATGTAGGTTTGAATCCTTAGATCTAATCCAACCTGCACATGCATATTCTTCAATTCACCTACAACATTGACTTCGGTTTTATCAAATTGAATCACCTTTTTATTAGTTGTGATAAGACTCAATCCTAACTTCTTAAAAATCGAAAAAGGCATAACATTCACTAATGCTCCAAAATCTAATACATAATTTTGTAGATTCTTTCCAAAGATTCTCAAACTTAACAAGAAAGGTGGGGTACTAGTCTTACCTTTATACATAGTTACATTTGTCTCCTTTGTGAGAGTCACTTTACCTTTCCCTTTTAGGCGATCTTCCTCTTCCAAAGCCTTTAATACCACCTCTCATTGAGTTGGGCACCACTTCATGATATCAAAGAAAGAAAGTGATGTCTTCTACCTCTGTAATTCTGCAACAAAGTCAAATTTTGAATCATTCCTAAGCTGGTACTTAGGAAAAGAAGGTTGATTACCTCTGTTCTGAGAATCAGAAGGTCCCTTTGGTGGAGGTGGATTATTATCTGCATTCTGATTTGGTGGAACCATGTTATTCGTGGGTGCAGATGTAGTGAATGGCCCCTTATTCTGATTCCTTAGAAAGTGGCCACCCTTAGATTGGAATGCTTGAGCATCATAAACATCTTCTTCATGCTCATTATCTCCTTGCATAGGAAATTGATACTTTTCTTCAATGGTTTCATAATTCATGGCAGTGCTGACTGGCCCATTATTCTGATTGAAATTTCCTATTGGAGGATGGGCATCAGCCTATGCAATTTTCACAATTTTCTCCATTTCTAGGCAATTGACCTCGGAATGGGCCGTTGTATCATGTAGCCTACACCAATTTGTCACAAAATTAAAATCAGCAATGTTAGTAGTATGTGGCCTTTCCTCACCTGTTTGATAATTATGGGGAACTCCCCCGTTGTTAGGCCCAGTATTCCACTGCCTATTATTGTTGTTGTTGTTATTGAACCTCTGATTGTATCCTCTATTCTGATTTTGATAATTTTGGTTTGAGGAGTTCTGACTCTGGAAGTTCCTATTGGTGTTCTGATTTTGGTTTTGATTAGAGTAATTTCCTTGATAGTTATAACCTCCCTGATTGTTGTAATTCTAGTTTTGATTATTGGGAGGGTTTTTCCTGAGTTGTGCCATGTCATTTGACATTTGAGAGAGAGTCTTTTTGGGAGTCTCTACTTCACTTGTGGGTTGAACAGTTTGATCATTCTACACACTTTAAACTATGGCTGGGGAATGGACATGGGTTGATCCTCCCCCTTGTTGAGGTTGATTTTGAGGTTGAGAGTGATCTTGCATGCCATTTCAAAAGAAATGCATAGTAGGTGGAGCTTGTAACTCAGATGCAGGTCCATATTGGGAATAAGACATCCCTGGGATAGTATTGTATAATGGTGGATTAGGCATCTGGTAATTCATTGGAGGAAGAGTTGCTCCTAACCCTCCAGCCTGCAGACTTATCTGTTGTTGTACTTTGATAGCCAAATGATAAATCTTAGATAGTGAGTCAATCTCAGTAGGTTGATAAGTTCTTTGCAAGAACAAGCTGATCAAAGGATCAATAGCTCTCAGATACGCTTGTATGGCCATGGCTTCCGGCACTAAGTAAAGCTCTTGTAGCCTATGATACATCCTTTGGAACCTAGTGTTGAACAAGGGAAATGGTTCATTATGTTCCTTTCTTATGGTGTAAAATTGGTGATATAATATGGTAGGGTCTACATAAACCCTAAACTGATTAATAAAAGCATTCTCTAAATCTGTCCAACCCAGAATAGATCCTTGGGGCAGATTTAGATACCAATTATATGTCAAATCTCCTAAACAGTAGGGAAACAATCTACATACCACATCTTGATGAGCAACTTGAGCTTGTGTGCAAGCATCTTTGAATTCCTATATGTGTTCCTCAGCACTTCTCGATTCACCATGCATGTATTTAGGACAAAACTTCTTTGAGTTCTTTGGTAAATCATGGAATCCCCCAAGAATAGTCCCTAACGGAGAGGGATTATTCAAAAAATAAGCCATTGGTGGGATTGGTTGGGCAGGTATAGGCTGAATTGGTGGTGATACAAACCTAATTAGAGGTGGTGATGTAGGTTGAACTGGTGGTGGCATAGGTGGATTTGGAGGAAATCCAGGTGGAGTGAGTGGTGGTGGTAATGTAGGTATCAAAACCCTACAAGCATGAGGTCTAGGTCTTACCGGGGTTTGTAATTCTTGTAAAGGTTTAGGGTCAGTAGAGGATATCAAAATTCTTCCATATCTCTTTGGTGAGAAAGACACTATGCAAGCCAGCTTGTCCTTTCAGGCCCTCCTTCTAGCACCAATTTCTGTTGATGGTGAAGATGACACAAACAATGTTAAAATAAAATATTTCTACTCTATTTATCCTAAAAAAGAAAGACAACATATAGTAGCCTAACTCCCAAGGTCCTGGTAGTTGGTTCTCAACTGTTTGGTGTCACTCAATCGGTTCATGCAACTATAATATTCAAGGGGCCTATGCTGTTAACAAAAGATTTAAGCAATGATTCATTTTTAC
The DNA here is from genome assembly GCA_007115665.2 of Sequoiadendron giganteum. Classification (NCBI taxonomy): domain Eukaryota; kingdom Viridiplantae; phylum Streptophyta; class Pinopsida; order Cupressales; family Cupressaceae; genus Sequoiadendron; species Sequoiadendron giganteum. Next base: position 511,905,332 of record CM021108.1, on the reverse strand, counting down.
TGAACTGTTTTAGTAAATCAATGGGGTTTCAAATAAAAGAAAAAAGATAGGACAAAGGGGTAAACCAATAAGTATGAATCAAATTTATCTAGTATCTGGACATATACCTTCAACAATGAATGTTTTCTAATAGATCATAAAACCAAAGCATGACACAATCTATAGCATAAACTATACTATTGCATGCATCTAAGGTGCTTAATTTAATATCACTTTTCACTTATCACAACTATCTCCAAGATTTCAAAACATACATCTATTTATTGCTAAGGTCATAGATCAACAGACTTTAATAACTTTAACTCAATGATAATCTAATAAGATAATCCTCAAATCTGATTCCTTCAAATGACTTTCGTCACTCAAGAAAATATTATGTTCAACACAATCACCACATACAGATAGATTATAACTTATCAGCCTTATCAAACAAATAATTTAATTCTAAATACCATATTTCAAGAAAACCTGTAATTCTATTAACTGTAAAAGATCAAGTACAATGTATCTCTGTAAAATCACTACAAAATTCTATCTCCTAATCTCAAGTAAGCCAATTCTATTCTCAATTAGCCGACCCTTACAATATGATACCCACAGGGTATTTATAGATTATACAAAAGTTTGAACTTCACTTCTATTTTAGGTTATCCACCCTTTTAGGAAATAAAATTCTCTTGGAAACTCAGATCAATTTGATCTTAAGTTCTTACATTCGACGTCTAGTTTAACTAAAAATAGAAGATAGAAGATAAGAGGACATCATGCGCTCAAAAGTTGTTAGTATTGCATGCAACATGCAAAGAAGAAGAAAATTATGCATGCAGGGACTCATGCATGCGAAGCTAGATCTGCAATCAACTCATCATAACTGGTGAAGACTTGCTGTAATGTATCCATCTTTGGCACATCAATCTAGCTGTCTTCAAATTTGATCCGATCCATTTTCGCTGCAACAAACTCCCTCATACCTCTTATTTTTATCAACTCTCTCCCAGCAGCTTTTATCTCTTATTTGACCTCTACTAGTCGATCTATTATCAACTCTTCTCCATCATCCTTTTCCTACATGAGTCCTTTTAACCTTTCATCCCACTTCTCTTTAATTTGACACAAAGGCATGCCATCTTTTGTCAGCACATTTACATCTACAATTATAGCAATGACTGCTTCTAATACTTCCAATTGCTCAGTCAAATTATTAACAACCTCTTGAATTTCATTCTTATGCTTGCACAAAAATTCAGTTCTAAACCAGAGTATACGAGAAGTTTTCTCCACAAAATCCTTGTTGTCCTCCTCAAGTAATCGATTGTTCCAGAAGAGTAGTTAAAGGCAATGCACTCACTCTTTCCAATTTTTGATTGTATTCCTTATACTCTTCCTCTTGTTTTTCTAATGCCTCAATGTATTGATGCATCTCTTTTATCAACCCTTCTGTATCCTTCTAGGCTTCAAAACCTTTGACCAAAACTTCACCTACCTCTCGGTTCAGTCTATCTACCCACCGGTCTACCATCTTCGCCTTACCTCTAACGTGCACCAAATCATCTACCTCCTTTTTTCTTAACAAAATAGGAGTCTCAATGGCTGCTACCTATTGTGATCTTGGAGATGAGACACTCTTCAAGAATGAATGCAATTGATCTAATTGAGCTTTAAGCTCATCCTTCTTTTGCTTATCCTTGATCATTCTTGACTTGGTCGTTGAAGCCATCACATCAATCAAATTCATTAGTGGATTCCTAGTGGGCCTTCCCAAATTGACCATACTCAATTGATAATCTATTAACTGCATGTCCCCTACCTCCTTTTCTATCATTGGCATGGCACATTCAACAACAATTTCTCCTTTGTATGTGAGTCAGGTAGAATGTAAAATCTTAGCCTTCTTTTTAGGCCTCTACTGCTCAATTCCCTTTATCATTTCCTCCCAATTGAGAGGTTGTGGAGGTGTTATTGCCCTCTTCTGCAGGTCCAGTTTTAGCCAAGTAGGAGTACTTGGAGCAGTAGTCATCATAGAAGAGGAAGCAACAACTATAGAAGGTGGTTGAACATTTACCTGAGGTTGAGAGTCAACCCTTACTTTCTCTTGTTGTTCTTGCAGTATATGCATCTGCACCAACTTCTCAACCTCTTCTCTATCTCTTTGTTCTTTTCTTTCTTACTCTTCTTTCCTCTTACTCTCTTCTTCCAACCGATCTCTTTCTACCTTTTCTTTTTCCAACTTTTCCTTCTCTTGAGCTTCTTTTTCAAGTTTCTCTTTTACCAAAGCCTCTAGTCTTTCTTTTTCTAATCTCTCTGCCTCTAAGGTCTTAGGTTTTTCTGCTTTTGCCCTTTCTTCTTCTGCTTGCTACTTTTCAACCGGCCCCTTAGCATCCTTTTTCTTTCTTAAACTTTCTTCTTCCTCGTCCTTCTGGCGAGCTTCTTCTCCAAGTTTTAGCTTAGCAACCAAGATTTCTCTTTCCCTTCGGTTCCTTGCTTTTTCTTCCTCAAGGTCATGAATTTTCTGTAGTAACTCCAATTTGTCGTTCTCTTCTTTGACCTTGAGCTCATGTTCTTGCTCGCTTGTTTGTTTTTCCACTTCATCAGCTGCTGCCTTTTCCTTAATTTATTTTGCTTTCAATTGTTGCTAGTGCAATACAACATCAGCTTGTACATTAGCTTCCATTTCCTTTTGTTTCTCCACTGCAACCCTTGCATTAGAATATCTTGTCGCATCTTCAAATAGCTTCCATTGATCTTCTTGTGTTAAGGTTTGTTATATATCCTCCTCTAGAAGCATGTTCTCTTGCATATCTTTCTTTGATAGAGTCTCATTTGAATCTATCTCAACTTTCAGAACTTCCTCCTCCACCTCTTTTCCCTTGGCAGTTTCAGCCATGCTATGAAGTGCTCCTTCCTGAATTTCTTTACTCTTCTTCCTTGTAAGTGGGATTTGTATAGATGAATCACCTAGTGTGGTTGTCGAGATAGAAGCTCCTATTGGAACATCTCCCTCTGGTGCTTCTTCTTCATCATCTACCACCTCAAGTTCTATTTCTTCAATGTCTGGAGGAAGGAATTCTAATGGCTCTTTGGGAGGTGTCTTTCTCTTAATTCTCTTGTATCCTTTACCCTTTATAAGAACTGGCCCTTGAGGAGCTTGAGTTCTCAAAATTAACCATTGCACGCTCCTATCCAATACTGTCCTTCCTATCTTTTTGATATCAATCATTTCTTCAGCATCCCAGTCAATTGGATCCAAGCTCCTGGTGCCAATGTTCAAAGCTTAATAGGATGGATCCAATACAATTCCATCATCCACCAATGTGTCAGGAATATTTTCTTTAACACCTAATTCTACCATGAGTGCAATTGACAATCTTTCATAGTTCTTCTTTCTCAGATCATACTCATCCTACTGATCACTCCAGAAGTCTTCTAACAAATTGAAATGTGTAGTGAACACTGAAGGTAATAAAGCATACATCTTCTTCTTCGGATCAAAATACTTACGAGCTATATAAAATCCCAATTTCAACTGTATTAACTCATTATAGACCACCTTTTCTCCCTTCAAGTGTTGAAAGCTATATTCTCCCAACTTCATGGGAAATTTATGACATCCAGTTTTATGCTTAATCCCAAACTGAGCATTAACTCCAATAGCTTGATATACAAACTCCATTAGCACTATCCTGTTATTGCAGCACCTTGGAAGTAAACGTGGATGACCTTCAAAACCAACCAACCTGAAGTATGTAAATTTGGGGTACTGGATGTACCAACATCTCCATTCAACAATGAATGCCATAGCTTCTTGACTCAACCGATATCCTGCATCTCCACTCAATTGGTTGATGATTACATATAAAAATGCATCATTGATTCTTTTGAAATGAGTCTCAACAACTTGAAGAGATAATTGATCATAGTGTTCCCATACCTTCTTCTACCCATCTAGGGCTCCTATTATGCCTACTCTATTCAAACCTGGGAATATCCCCAATCTAGCTACTGCATACACAATGTAAGAAGTCATGAAGAAAGATTTAGTTTGCCTAATTCTTGTTAGCTGATCATGTATGGCATCAAAGATAATCATCGGCCAATCAAACCGTTGTTCACCATTCAAGATGGTTTGAATAAAAGGAAAAATCCACTCCTTAAAGTGAAAGGTATCCCTCTTCCCGAAAACTCTTGATAGCATCATGATTAAATCCAACACCTCCTTATAAAAATCTGCCCTCTTTGGCTAATCTGCAAGCTTGCCCAGAGATTTATTTTCTGTCTTCAACCACCTTTTATTCAAATCAGACCTATTGGAGTCCTTATGCTTGCTATACTTCTCCAATGGTTCTGCTTCAGTTAGCTACACCAAGCTCTTAGGATCCGAAACACTAAATATATTTTGAAACATCTGAGGAGTAAGATTAATGATCACATTATTCTGTGAATCCATGCATAGTCTTGTAGCAGGGTTGTAGGCACTGGCCACTGTTAAGATCAACTCCGGGCACTGAACTAATCAAGGGAACATAGTAATATGTGCCAAGCCAGAATCAACAATCCTTTGTGTATTTCCAGTTAGATTTTCTCGTTCTCCAAAGGTTTCTCCATGTAACTCCTCGAAGTTGTACTGACCCAAATTGGTATCCGTGATATCTGACCAGTCTGATTCCACCTTGCTCACCTTCACCACTATGTTCCTATGATCATACCTCAAGGTATAAGGTAGTTGTTCTGGCTTTACCTTCTTTGGTTTTGGTGCTTCCTTTGATGTTCCAGTTGGTTGGTTCATTCAAGCAGCTTCTCTTGATGTTCCTGACATCTTTCAAATTTCCTGCAAGCAAAACCTCTAATTAGATCTTTAGATATCTTCATAAAACATGCTATAAAAACATACTTTTCGTATATGCATCAGAGGTAGAACCAGGCAAAGACTCAACCTAACACAACCTCTCTTACAATACTACCAGACTCGAAGCCAAAACCAATATCAATATTTCACTAATAACAAACAGGCTCGGAGTCGGAATTGGGATGGAAACCGAAACCGGAATCGGAATGAAAAAGGGATTTGATTTTCTTCAGACTTTCATATTTTTCATATCTGACTTCCACTCTGCCTCCGCTTCCGTCTAGGTTATCATCATTTTCCAAAGAAGACTTATGTTGTACGCGGAGCCGGAAACGGGATGGAAATGGAATCGATAACTTTTGCAAAATAGAATCCTCAAGTTCATAATCAATTCCGATCCCCCTCCCACCTAGATTGACCATGACATCATCAAATGATTTCATTCATTTAACATATAACTTCATGATTAAAACCAAGGTCGCTTTAAATGAAAAAGGGGCTTTAAAACAGTACACTCATATGACCATGAGGAATGATTTTATTTTAGGGCCATCATATTTTAATCTTTTAACTACGATCACTAAAAGACACAAAACCCTAATCTAACAAACCTGATAAAAACTAGGGCACGTATTTTAAACCTTGACATTTACCAGAACGAAATACATGATAAAACCCTAAGTAAAAATGATATTCAATTAACCCTAACTCACTGTAAATCATTAATCTACCTCACTATAAATCCTTAATCCAATTAATACCTTCTAAAACCTAAATTTAATCTAACTTACTACAAATCAAAATAACACAATGAGATCACAACTAAAACGTGAAAGTGACCGTGCCTTATAACAAAAGAACTAAAAACAAAAGCAAATGAAAAGAAGAACATAACCAAATAAATAAAACAAGAACCTACCTACACAAATCATACTAAGAATCAGGAATTCGTTTAAAAGCGAAATGATTTAAAGCATGAGTAGTTATAAAAAAAAACGCAACAAACGTGACAATAAAAGAATGAAGAACAATAATGATAAGAAAACCCTACCTCAAACTCAAAAGAACCCAAGCTAACCTTCTGAACTGATTCTCACACAATATCCTTCCTCTTTTTTGATGAATTTCCTCAAATGAACTCCGCTACTACTCTTTCGTGCTCCTTGATCTCTTAATAATAATGATAATGATTCATTTAACCCTTAATGAAGTTAAACAAATGTTGATTTTTACCTACACGAGTAACTACCATTAATGCATTAAAGCGCAGTTAAGGTGGAGTTGGAACTGCGAGAGAACAAACACTTCTCTATAGTGCCACTTTAGTGAAAAAGTCAATGACCCAAAAGTTGTGGGGGCAGAACTGAAATGGAAACTGATTCAAAACCTTCAAGAAATTTCCAAACTTTATTCCAATTCTGGTTCCGGGTCTACCAACTAAACACAAAACAAAACCCAACACAAAAAGTAAAACAAACAAATGACATAATAAAACTAAACAAAAGGACTAAGACTAAAACCAAAAGTCGAAATAGCGGAGGCAGGAGCGAAATCGATTTTAATTTTGCAATTTTCGATAAAAGACCAACTTAACACCCACTCCGGCTCCAGGTCCGCTGAAGACAAAACAAAAGACCAAAAAAGAAAGACTGTCGAGATGGGAACCAAAACAAGTTTGAAAAGAACTTTCAGAACCCGATTCAGATTCGGTTCCGGTTCCGACAATGAAACCAAAGAAAAACAAAGTATTGGCAAAACAAGACTCCAAAATTTGTTTCAAAAACAACTAAGTATAAAAATAATAAAGGGGGACCCATTTTGACCAAGGAAAAATATGGGGTGGTTATACAAGGCATAACACTTCCACATCCTTACTGACCTCAACACTATATTGTTCTTCATCCATTTCTAGTCCTTTATACTTCACCAAGTCCTTCACATTGAAGATAGGAGAAATAGACATCTCCTTGGGTAACTCCACCTTGTAAGCATTGGATCCATACTTAGCCAACACTTTACATGGCCCTATCCTCTTCATCTACAGCTTGCTTGGTATGCCTTTCTATAACCTTGCCTTGTTCAAGTATACCATCACCAAATCACCTATCTCAAATTGTAATTCTCTTCTCCCTTCATCTCTCTTAGCTTTCAACTTTTGATTAGCCTCTATCAATGTCTTCATTACCTGCTCATGAACCTCTCTCACTGATTGAGAAAAATCATCAGCATGACCACTGATTCCTTCATAACCTTTCAGATCTCTAAACTCAAATACACCCCTTGGATGTAAACCATAGACTATCTCAAATGGACTCTTACCCATAGTCCTATTTGTGCTATCATTGTAAGCAAATTCTGCTTGTGGAATCACTTGCTCCCATCCTTGTCCATACTCCTTAGTTAAGCATCTCAACAAGTTTCCAAGTACCCTATTGATCACCTCTGTCTATCCATCTGTTTGTGGATGATATGCTGAGCTATGAGACAAGTTGGTTCCTAGCCTCTTCCAAAGAGTTTTCCAAAAATGCCCCATAAACTTCACATCTTTGTCTACAACTATGCTCCTTGGCAACCCATGTATCCTCACTACTTCCTTGAAGAATAGGTGTGCAATCTGACTTGCATCATGTGTTGTCTTGCATGGGATAAAATGACTCATCTTGTTGAACCTATCCACTACCACAAACACACTGTCAAAACCAGTTGGTGTCCTAGGTAGCCCTACTATGAAGTCCATGCTTATGCATTCCCATGGTCTACTTGGGATGGGTAATGGCTGATAAAGACCTGCATTTCGTGATGTTCCCTTTGCCTTTTGACATACTCCACATTGTTCAACATATCTTCTTACATCTCTTTGCATTTTAGGCCACCAATAGAACCTCTCCACTAAGTCTAATGTCTTGTTCAAACCAAAGTGACCACTCAAACTGCCATTATGCTTTTCTTGGATCAGATTCTCCCTCATAGAACCTCTACGAACACACAATTGCTTCCCCTTAAACAATAAGCCATTTTGCAAGGTGTAATCAGCATATTCACTATGAAAATGGTTCTCAAAATCAGAACATACCCTGTATATTTCTGAGAAATCAGAATCTCCTTTATATAGATCTTTAAATCCTCCAACCCTTATACTTTGTAGCTATATCTCTTGGATAGTAAGCAACCTCCTACTAAGAGCATCAAAAACCTTATTGTTAACCCCCTTCTTATGCTTGATGGTAAAGGTGTATGACTGCAAAAACTCCATCCACTTGATGTGCCTCAAACTGAGTTTCTCTTGGGTGTTGATGTAACTTAAGGCCTGATTGTCGGTGTATACCACAAATTATTTTGGAAATAGACAGTGCCTCCACTTCTTAAGAGCCTACACCAAAGCGTATAGCTCTAAGTCATAGGATGAGTACCTATACTTTTCTTCATTCAACCTTTCACTAAAGAATGCCACTGGCCTACCTTCTTGGCTTAGAATAGCCCCAACTACTATGTTACTTGCATCACATTCCACTATGAATGGTTTGTCAAAGCTTGGTAGAACTAGGATAGGTTGGGTAGCTAACTCCCTCTTCAACCTTTCAAATCCTTCATTGGCTTCTTTGGTCCACACAAACTTAGTTTTCAGTCCTCCTTTGATGGTGTCAAGAACCGGTGCAAAAATTTCACTAAACCTTCTCACAAATTTCCTATAGAACTGACCTAATCCATGGAAACTCCTAACTTTCATCCCTGTCTTGGGAGTAGGCCAACTAAGAATGGATTCAACCTTGCTCATGTCCATCTTCAAGTTCCCTTGAGACACTACAAATCCTAGGTAAACTAACTCTTGCTTCATGAACTCGCTTTTCTCAAGATTTATGGTGAGATTCTCCTCTTGAAGTTTCCTCAACACAAGTTCTAGGTGCCTCATATGTTCTTCTTTTGTTTTGCTAAAGATGAGGATATCATCTAGGTAGACAACCACAAAGACTCCTATAAAGTCCTTCAAAACCTCATTCATCACCCTCATAAAAGTGCTAGGTGCATTTGTAAGCCCAAATGGCAATAATAACCATTCATATAACCCTTCTATGGTTTTGAATGCTGACTTCCATTCATCTCCCTCTTTCATTCTAATCCGATAATAGCCACTTTTCAAATCAATTTTGGAATAGTAAGTAGCACCCTCTAAACAGTCCATTAAATCTTCTATCCTAGGAATAGGAAACCTATATCTAATAGTTTTCCTATTTATTGCCCTAGAATCAGTACACATTCTCCACTTATCTCCTTTTTTAGGTGCCAACACAACTGGAACATCACATGGACTTATGCTCTTTCTGATCAGCCCTTAGTCCAAAAATTCTTGAACTTGTCTTGCTATCTCTTTGTTCTGCTTTGGTGTCATTTTTTATGCAACTATGTTAGGTAGTGTTGCCCCTAGTATAAAGTCTATTTGATGATTGATTGCTCTCTTGGGTGGTAGTGTAGTTGGTGTACCTTCACAAATGATATCCCTAAACTGATCCAATAGTCGCTTCACTTTTTCTATCATACGTAGCTGATTAGGTAACTCCTCTTCCTTTGGCTTCAACGTGATTGCATAGACAACTCCTTCTTCCTCCTTGATGTCTTTTAGGAATTCCTTTCCACTCATCAAAAGGACACTGGTTTTTTCCTTTTCCATTGTATTTTCTTCTAACAAAGACTGAATTTTATAAGTCACTCCATCCTTCTTGAATGAATATTTGTTCTCCTTGCCATTATGTACTGCCTCCCTGTCATATTGCCATGGTCTACCAAGAAGAAAATGGCATGCATCCATTGGTAACACATCACATAGTATCTTGTCTTGATACTTTCCTATAGTAAACTCAACCCAAACTTGTTCATTGACTAGTATATTATGCCCCTTGTTCAACCAAGTAACCTTGTAAGGGCACACATGGGGTATCTTGGCGAGTTTCAGCTTTTACACTGCCTCCTCTAAGATGAAATTATCAGTGGAACCTAAATCGATGATGACCTTGCAAACCTTTCATAGTATCTTGCACTTGACTCTAAAAAGATCTCTCCTTTGTTTGTGTTCATCCTCGGTAGGTGCTTTGATCAAAATTCTTCTTAACATGAGATTCTCACCTTTCTCTGAATCTAGACTCACATCTAAATGTTTAGAGCAGTCCTCTTCTTGAACATAGTTAACCTTCCTCTCACCTTGTGAAGATGTTGGTTTGTCAAGACACCTATAAGCTAGATGACCCAACTATCCACAATTGTAGCATTTCACGGAAGCAAAATGAGAGCTTCTCCCAAAGCCTCCTGATCTACCTCTTCCTCCATTGTTTGAGCTTCTACCTCTATAACCCCCTCTACTATTTGACTCATGGGATTGTTCTCCAACCTTGGAATCACCTTGGTTTCTATTATCATTGCTTCTTCCACCAAAACCTCTTCTTTTTCCACCTCTAGAGTCTCTACCTCTTCCTTTACCTCTAGTATTGGAATCTTGTTTCTTTTTTAGTTTCTCTTCCACCTTAATGGCCATTTGATAGCAGCTATGGAGGGTAGTAAGTGTGAAAAGACTCAACTCCTCTTGGATGCTCCATCTAAGACCGTTTAGATACCTAGCAACCTTGATGCTTTCAACTTCTTGCACTCTAGATCTAAGGCTTAGTTTTTGGAACTCCTCTATATATGCAGCTACATCTAGGTCTCTTTGTCTAAGATTTTGTCTCTTCTTGCGCAATTGAATGTCATAGTCCTCAGGTAGATAGTTCTCCTTCACTTTAGCCATCATAGTTTTCCAATTTCCTATGGGTTTCTTTCCTTCCATCTCTCTTTATTCTTGTAGAAAATTCCACCAAGTTAATGCTTGTCCTCTTAACCTTGATTTGGCTATCTTCACCTTTTGTGCCTCAGTAACTCCATCACATTCAAAGTGATTTTCCATTCCCTCTATCCATTCCATAACTAGCTCTGCATCCATTCTTCTAGTGAACATAAGGACACCTTCAAGTGACTTGCCACTCAATGCCTTTAATGATTTGAGGAAGGGTTCCTCTGCTATTGGAGGATCAGGTTCTGGTTCTATGTCCTCCACTTGGTATTTACCCTTGTCTCTATCCCCTGCCAATTGCACCTTCATCTTGCTTGCCAATTCAACAACTTCTTCCAATTTTTGCTTCATCCCTTCCATAGCCTCTTCATGACACCTATTCTTCTCTTTATACTCTTTCAAGTCTCTAGCTATCTCTACATTGGTCACCATGGTATTCTCTCCTATAGATTCACTTCTCTCTGACATTCACTAGTTTTAATTCCCAAGCCTTTATTGGGTCTGATACCAATTTGATGTGGAGTCCTATCCTTCAAGAGAAATATTGCTCTCCCCAAGACCTATTCTTTGGTCTTCCTAAGGTATTCCACTCTACCCTACTCAGGGATCTCTCCTAAACCCCTCTCACTTCATAAGACTCTCCACCAATTTCAAATTCTTCACCTTTTCTCTCAATTCACCACTAAGCTTCCCTGGGCTCAATTTTGCCACAAAGCTCCCAAACCTTTCTTGGGTCTTGGAATAGGTCTTCCAACTATTCCCAAGGTGATTTTTCTCCACTCTTATCCTTCTTGTAGGATTCTTTCTTCATTTACCCATTGAATTCAAGAAAAACTCAATTTTAGGCCTTTTAGCCTTTTACCCCAATTAGGCCTCCTAGAACCCGTTTTCTTGGCTTTTCACAAAATCGGTCTTAACAACCCCAAAATATTTTTGGATATTATTTCTAGTGGTACCCTAGGCTTCAATATTTACCAAGTTTAAGGTCTCCCAAATGGCCAAACATATGACTGTCCTCATACCCCCTAAAATCAAGGGTTTATAGGGTTTTGGCTCCTTTTTCCAACTTTGAGGGCTTCAATAACCTCCTCAAATATCCTCCTTTCACAAACATGTCTAGAATACATGTTCCAACACTCCCATGCTCCTTATTGGCATGAAACAATCCATTTAGCAGCTTTCTTTATTGCTGTCCTCTCCAAGCCACTAGCCAAAATGCACTTGCACTCGCCTAGTGTTTGATGAATTCAACTCTTCCCCTGCAAACCAAGACTCCACACACTCTATTTAAACTATAAAAAAAATTCCCCTGCTTGATTACAAGTGGCCATGGTATCCTTGCCACAGGAATTCAAGTGGGGATCATTATTTACAAAAACTATCCTTAAACGGCAGTGTAACCAAGAACACCAAAACTTGCAAAATTAGAACCAATTGAATTAAATGGCTAATCTAATGCTTCACACAGTAAGTAAATGACACAAAAGAAAGACTCAAAGAATCAGATCAGTCCTCTCAATCCATTCTTGATTGGATGAAGGCTCAAACACAAAAATTCACTCAAAAGTTGTTGAATTCCAATCACAAAATATGCTCTCCAAGTCTCAATTCATGAAAATGAACTTCCAACCTAGGTATTAGGGTCTGGATGACCTTATATACCTTCCTCCCACATGCTAGGACCCTTAGGTTGGGCTTAGAACATCATTAATGCCTTTTTTTGAATTTTAGGCCAAATTCCTAAGACAACATTGTCTAGTTTTGCCTAGTCTCTACACTAAGACTTTCCCAAACCTCAAGGCTCTAAAACAACCTAAGTTTTCCTTAACACACACATCGAAAAAACTTATGGGACTTTACAATTAGTCCTTATTAACTTGGTGGTTGGCTAGAACCACCTACAAGCCAAAATTGTCAAGATTTTCCAAAAGCCCTTTAAGGTGCTCCTACACCAGGGCTATACTCAGTCAAATCAAAAATCTGCCGAATCTCATTTGCATTTATGCTTAGCATAATTCCACCATCATTATCCCTTATGACCCCATGTCATATCTCCAAGCATTAGAGAAGGGGTGAGGTAAGTTTAGCTGTCCATACCATAGCTTAAACATTTCAAAACCAGTCATAGGAATCCTGGCATCCGCAATGTTATAATTTTTGCATAGTAGACCTTCATCTAGGGTCTTTCCATTCATTAAAACCAAACCAATCTTCTTGTCATTTGTTGAAAATGGGACTTGATCTAGGAAGTCATCATACAAATTCCTCTTTAAATAATCAACATGGCCAGAGTGTTGCTTCGGTGGTGCCATCTTAAACAACTAGGGCTTCTTTTAAAAAATAAAATCCTCGAAGAAACTAGGGGTACCTAGAACACAAAAATACAACACAACTGTGCAGTTTCAATAATTCAAATGAACCAGTAACCCTACGACAATAATTAACAAAACCCCTTGACTAGCACAATAGAACCCTTCACAAAGACACAGTCAAATTAACCCAGCAGTTTAGAAAATAACTCACAAGATTTCGCGCCTTGTAGAGAACCAAACTTCACGATGATCGCTCAAAAAAAATTATCTCTGGCTCTGAACTGCTTGGAAAATACTTGAATGCTTTTGTGATGAAGATAGAAAAAGAGCAGATACTTTATGTCGATTGAATTGAGGTAGTAGACATCTCATCCACCATTAAAGCTCATTTGCATGCCACCCCAATGGCTCCAATCGCATTTGATGTGAATTTAGACTTCAGTCATCGATATTTTATTTTTTTCAGATCATCAAACGGCCATCTTCAAAAGGGCTGACGAAATATCCATGTCAACATCAAGGGCCAACCGCAGAAGCAGTGCCAAAGGAATACATGTGGCGCCCACTCGATATATCACGATCACTAAACATCCTGCATCTTTGGATCATGCGATGGCGGGCAACTGTTGATTCCTACAATCGGCGATCGTGTTCACTCACAATAGTCAGCAACTTTTTACCAAGATTATAACATCACCGTCGATCTCGAGCATGTGCATCTCACAGCTATTTTAGTAACCCACTTTATAATGTATTTAAGTTCGACAAAAATATTAAATGCTTTATTAATCCCTTTTCGGCATCGACATCTTGGGACATGTGGCGCTCGCCCATGATATCGCAATCACCAAACAATCAGCGGTGATGTCATCGCGAGATCACGAGGAGCAGTCAGGATCAATCATAGGGAGATCGACGGTCATTAAAAACAAAGCAGTCAGCATCACCAAACATAACCATCGAGCAACTTTTTACCAAGATTATAACATCACCGTTAATCTCGAGCATGTGCATCTCGCAGTTGTTTTAGTAACCCACTTTATAATATATTTAAGTCTTACACAAATATTAAACGCTTTATTAATCCCTTTTCGGCATTAGCAGCTTGGGACACTGGCGCTCTCCCATGATATCACAATTGCCAAACAACTAGTGGTGATGTCATCATGAGATCACGAGGAGCAATCAGGATCAATTGTAGGAAGATTGACAGTCATTAAAAACACAACAGTCAGCAGCACCAAAGATAACCGTCGAGCAACTTTTTACCAAGATTATAACATCACTGTCGATCTCGAGCACGTGCATCTTGTAGCTATTTTAGTAACCCACTTTATAACATATTTAAGTTCGACACAAATATTAAACACTTTATTGATCCCTTTTCGGCATCTGCAGCTTGGGACATGTGGTGCTTGCCCGTGATATCACAATCACCAAACAATCAGCGGTGATGTCATTGTGAGATCATGGGGAGCGGTCAGGATCAATCATAGGAAGATCGACGGTCATTTAAAACACCCCCTGCAAAATAAAATAACTATTAAAAATTCAACCAAAATAACCTTTTTGCGTGTATAGATTGCGCGACCGTCAGATGAAGTGATTTCAATCTTGACCGTTGCTTGCAAACCTCGCAAGGTTTCTGCGAATGTCACAAATATGGTGCGAGGCATGCGAGATTCTACCATCTATCACATTTGATGGTGGGGACCAGTTTTGCTCGTTGATCGATTATGAAGGCTGTGCCGATAGTTGTTTCCATACTGACGCATCGTGGCTGTTCCTCAATGACCTCATGCAATTAAAACTGCAGTTTCAATAATGTTGTGAGGTGTGCGATTTGGTGATGCATGGACTTCGATGCTATGCGCTTATAACAAAGGTGAGGCCCATTTCTGTACTGATGTGGTGCTTGGTAGGTGAATATCCTGTCCATTTGGTGACTAGAGGGAGAACGTGGCATTTTCAAACTATTTTGACTAAATCTGAGCTGTTCTCCTAGCCAACGTTGTGATTAATCAACGGCTCGTATTTAAAAATAAACTGGTATTCTACGATAGTCGTTTTATCTCATGCGAGTGAATAGTAATGGTCGAGTTCAACTCTGCCTACATAATTAAATGCTAAAATTTGTGAATTACTATTTCAGTTCTGTATCTCTACATTGAGGAAGAATTGCTTGGTATCGAGTGAAGCAAGCTGTGGTTACGATTTCTCAATTTTGCTGCCCTAGATGTTCTGCGATTGAAATTGTAAGTAGCACATACGCCATTTCTTGTAAATTTAGAATATTTTATGGTTGCTTGTTGGGAAATTCATGATTGTTTCTTGTCTCTGTTCTTGAATAATTGATTAAATAGATTTGCTTTTAGAGCTTGACTAGATAATTGCTAGATTTTTTTGAATATTGAAGAATTTTCTATTAAGGCTAAAGGAGAAAATTGTAATTATTTGCTATCTGAAAATAAGCAAAACCTAGTTCGAATTATCATTAGTCTAGTATAAATGGCACCCAAGGCCCGAAATTCTGGTTCTGAAACTACTACCAGGTTTTTATCCCAAGATATTATTGATTTGTTACAACCCTCTACTAGCAAGAAGCAAGAGGGAAAGGTTTTGTTCTATGGGCCTCGAATCTTGGAAGGATTGACAAACAAACAATGTGCAATTCAAGATGTCAAGTTACCATACATCGGGTGGCAGTTGTTCTCCAATTGGTTTGGGAATAGGAATTTGTCAGTTCCTTTGTGTAACCCCTGGAAGTTAGACCTAGGTAAATTGGTGGTTCCTAATGTTTATATGGATGTAGATCTTTTAAAGGACATTGCTGCTAGATATGACCTTGTGGCCCGAATTGTCGAAACACATGCTGGTGTGTAGATGATTAAGATAACCAAAGAAGAAATTGCAGAGATTTTCAAATTGCACGAATGGAGTCAGGATATGGTTCTTGTCAACTTGGAGGTTTTCAGACAACAATATAGAAATACTAGGGGTTTGTTCAGAACATCCTTATTAATACCTCATTTGGCAGTCTGAGGAAGAGGAAAAAATCAGAAGAAGGTAGTAATTGACAGGAATGAGCCCGAACCGTTTCCTGTGGGCTATTTCGCCAGTTATTTCAAGAAGACTGTTTGTGCTTTATGTCAAGTTCTGGGAGTCAGCTTAAAGAAAACCTTGTCTACCGATATTATGTATATGGTGGTAAATCTCCAGCACCCAAGTTTTAATGTAATATATGATTTTGCCACTTATTTGGCAAAGAAGATGCACACAGGTCTGGTAGCCCTAAAGGAGGGGAAGAATTGGGTTGGATTCAGATGGTATTCCTTGTTAATCCACATGTTTTTGTATAGGGGTTAGGTTGTATTCGAAAAAGATATGAAATTAAAGAAGAAGGAAGGAAACATTGAAATGCTTGTCCAATATTGAACTAGGATTCTTGACATGATGGTATTCCTTGTTAATCCACATGTTTCTGTATAGGGGTCAGGTTGTGTTTGAAAAAGATATGAAATTAAAAAAAAAGGAAGGAAACATTGAAATGCCTGTCCAGTATTGGACTAGGATTCTTGACATGCATGATCATGAGTTTGATTATGTAACTTTCCATAATGTCTTTGGATCTAAATTAAGGGAGGCTCTGGTTTGTGACCCCCTAAGGATCCCAAAATAAATTCATGACTTCTTGAGGCCAATGGAGAGAAGGTCTAAATTAAACATAATGCACAATTGGGGAGACATTTTCCCCTATTGTAATACCACAGTTTTCAAGTTTCTTGGCACTAATGTCAATCCAAAGGTTTTGCCAAGGGAGGTGCCCCTTAGACTTGGATTTTTGGAAATCATGAGGTAGTTGGGAGGCGCTCAGGAAGTACACTTGCCAGCTGAACAGAAGAAAGGTTCTTTCTTCCCTGAATATACAACATTTTCCGATTTTGTTATGGAAAAGGAAGGATGGAAGGAGTTGCATCAATTACTTGGGCCTTATAGGCTAAGGATTGTGCACCCCAAGAATCATGATCCTAAGTGTTTTATCTCTCAATTGAAGGCAAAACATTGGACAAGAGCTTTTGTCCACAACTTCTACTTTCCTGAGGACATCATCAAGAATATTTTTGATTTGGAATTACAAGATGGTAGAAAGGCACTATACATTGCCTACTCTAAAATGGTAAAAATTAAGCAGGAGAAAATACCCGGTTTCAATCCCATACCTAATGCTAAAGATGAGTTTAACAGGGCAATGTATGCTATTGATAATTTTGAGAGCTTGGTTGGGGTTTTGAAAGATGAAAGGGTTGTGGAAGAAAGGGGAAAATCACAAACCATCGAGGAGTACCCTGAGGTAAAGGAAGAGGAGAGGCCTACTTATCAGCCCCAAAAGAAGATAAGGATTTTTTCTAGAAGAAAGGGAAGTAGGGCTAAAGATGTTGCTAAAAATATTGCACCATCTTCTTCAAGGCAATCAGTACCAAATGTTGTTGATTTGGATTCTCCAAGTTTTTCAGAACAAGCTTGCCCACCATCACCAAAGAGGCAGAGGGTTGAAAGGGTAAAGATTGTTGATTGTGATGGTGATGAGGATGATGATATTATTGTCACTTCAGATGAAATGCATCCTGAGATGCCATTGGACCCAGTTGACATTGCAACAGGTTCAGGTACAATTTCTTTAAGGTTAGGAAAAGATGAAATCAAAGGAATAACAAGCAATGATGACTTCCTACAGAGAGTTCATGATGGATGACTCTTTTATTCAAACCAGTGCTTTTAAAGATTTTGTGTGGAGAGCACATACTACATTATATGCTAAGAAGGTGGCACATGAGAGAAGAATACATCCAGAGCTCTCAGAGAAGGTAATTCAAGCTAAGGTCAGGGAACAGATGAGAGAAAGATTCAAAGCAATAACATTAGAGCAGGGTTAGGAATTGGTACAAAAAAGTGGACTATTGCTACTCCCAGAATGGGATATCGCTGATGCTACGGTGTTTGACACAATAAGAAGGGCTATTAAGCCACTTCTTGCTACTGAAGAGGAGGCTACATTGGAACTCAAGGGATCAGCCTCTAGTGAGGAATGGGATGCGTTGGCAATCTAGTCCCTATCTACTGGCGCTAAAAAGCCAATTGTTGCAGAACCTTCTGACTTCAATGGTCACTTGGTTGTGAGGAGAGTTGCTGACACCCCAACATTGGAAGCTGTTGATATGGTCGTGAATGTTGCCGAATTCACCAGAGCAATTGTTGAAGATTTTACCAAGGAGTGGGATACTTTGAGAGGCCAATATAATGACATTATTATTGAATATAATAAGAGTCAACAAAAGGTAGCAGAGTTAGAAACTGAATTGGCTTTATTGAGGCAACAAATGGATACCACGAGATCTCAAAAGCAAGCCAGTTCAAGCCACACTGTTCCTGACCCACCAGTAGAGCAGTCTCAACCTCCTGCACAAGCACAGTCTTTGGCTATTGTTCCATATAATATGGGACAAGTGCCTATCACTATTGAGAGGGCTACTAGCCCTAGAGGGGGACTTTCTAGGGAGAAACCGATTCATCAAGTTGAAGAATATAAGGAGATGGTAAAGAAAATTTAGGATGTAGCAGGGAGAAACAATGCAGTGATAGTGGACACTGTTTTGAAACATTTAAACAGAATGGTCCAGAGTAAGCTAAATAGTGTTCATGCAAATTATGTCCTAATGTTGCAAGCACTAAATTTTTTTCCAAGGGATAAAGAATTGGCCATCTCATTACTAAACAAATGGAGCCCTAGAATGGAGAAGTTGAGATTCATGGCAGTAGGGGCAAAACACCATGGTGATAAATATCCTACTGTTATTGCAACATATCAATTGGTCAAGGGAATTGTTGAGCAAAATTTTCAAGGATTTTCCGCCCCAATGGAATCCAAGATTAAATTGCTAAAAGATGTGTATGATGGAAAGGACTTGACCCCATTGCCTCATATTTTTCATAGGCTGCCCGACACATCGACGGCAACAAAGGCAAGACTAGAAAAACATGGACATCACAAACTTGGATCTAGTGGTTATATGAAAACAACCACATGATTTGTAAGTATCAATAAATGAAATATTGCATCCAAATAATAAATTACAAACAATTTTGGTTTTATCACACCATGGAAGCAAAATTCATAATCGCATGCAAAAATGTAGGGCTTTGATTTCAAGAAAGTGCCCACATAAGAGGACCTGAAGATTGCCTTCCACCAAGGCTATGGAGCCCTGACTAAATAGCTAAGAGTCTCGATTGGGCAAATACAATCTTCCACTGCATCCAACACGCAAGTAAATAAACTCAATAAAGTTTATTTCAAATTGAATACTTGTGCAATTTGTTCAATATTAATTTCTACCATAATAATGTGCCTATTTGTTTTACACAGATAAGCAATGATAATACTACACATGACACTAGAATGCAACCTAGTGATGGTGGAGCGCAACCTGTCGATGAAGGCCATGGTGTGCATCCCAGTACTGGATGTATTCATGTGCTATACAAAACACAGTATGGATTAATACAATTAAACATCTTTAATTGCATTTGGTGTATTAATCAGTGTAACCTTTCATGTTTCAACTTTAGAGCATGTAGAGCATGATAAACATGTTGAGCATGATCAACTAGACAAGATCAAGAACATGATGTGGCTCCATCAAGTAAAGAGGACCACTCTAATATTCTTTTAAACATATTTAATTGCAATTGGTGTATTAATTAATGTAATCTTTCATGTTTCAACTCCAGATCAGGATTTAGAGGGTGTTCAACATGTTCAACATGAGGCTATAAGACAACATCAGGAACATGATGTGGCCAATTCAGGTAAAGAGCACTATTTTGATGTTCTTTTAATTAATTAAATACGTGTAACAATAATAATAAAACATATCAATTTAACATTTCTTTGCTATTGCAGCAGACCCCCCCTTGCAGCCACGTCCACGTTGTGAGTACAGGACTAGGCATACATTAAGATCATGAGCAGAGCTCATAACAACTGAAGGGGGGACATATGATTTTTAAAACTATACTCCACTTTAGCTTTATTTAGCTGCAAAAAAGAAACAAAAAAAGAAGTGATTGTAATCATATTATGACAAGTTGACAACCATATTTTTGATAATATGTAAAAACTGAAAAAATGAATGTTATATGCTAATGAATGAATGTGAATATATTAATGAATAAATGTTATATTTTAATGAATGAATGCTATATTTTATTAATGGATGAGTGAATGAATGTTATATGTTATTAATGGATGAATGAATGATTAATGTTATATCATCGGGTATGGGGAATTGAGAGTGATGTGAGGCAGGGGACGGAGGGGCCAAATGAGCTTCCACCTTCACATGGTTGGCCCTGTTAAGTAGAGAATATTAAACTATTCTCAAAACAAAGTGAAGCTCAATAAGGTAAGAAATGCACTTTTCAATATAAGAAATGCATCATTTGAAGCATCAAATCAATATGCAAAGATGAAAGAAAGTGCTAACTTTTCACTGTGAACATTGTGTTGTGTGTGGATTTGGATCATAATATAATATTTTTTTATTTAATTTTAGTGGTCTCTAAAATTTGACTTTTGTGGATAACAAGTTAGTGGAAAATTTGACAGCTCTGAAGGGTTTAGAGGCTCAATTGAGATAGATACATTGATATTTGGATCTTTTTGTTGATGGGAGGCTTCCACTTAACCATGAAATTTTGTACCATCTGCAGGTATGCTAAAATATCTCTACTTACATTCATTCAACTTACTGTAATATAATATCTGATCACAAAAATCTCTTGTTCATTATACTTACATGGATTTTCATGCCCTATTCCAAAGCACATGTTTTAAAACAAGAAAGAAGGATGCTGGCAAGGGTTAAGGAATTTGGCTTTACACCTGCCAATTGCATAGTTTACTTCATTCATCTAGCATATGTAATAAAATTAAAATATGTAAGTTTCAAATATGGCATTACATATCTTTCTATGAATTTTTGAAAGAAAATATCAAAATGGAGAACTATTAAAAAATTAATCTGCATAATTTCTAAGAGATCAGGGATTTTTTTTGCAGAGTTATCTTGAATATATTTAAGACAAAAGTAACTTATAGAGATTGAAGCAGAATATCGATAGTCTAAAATCCCCAGTCAACACATCTCAGTAGTATCTCAATTCAAGAGAACTAGGTCCACTAACCATTAGCCAGTAAAACAAATAAAATCAATTCATAAGATTATTTTGTTCTAATAGGTTTGACTGGTTGCTTCTTTCTTTTTGATTGTCAGGAAGTCATCAATATACACTTGGTTTTCCTGCCTTCTCTTGCCTCATGGCCAGAGAGTTTCTGCAGAAGGCATCAAAGTAACCTTCAAGATTAACAATGGCAATGAGTACAAGGTCAGTATAACTTAATGCTAATTGGGTATGATTTTATTTGTTCAAGACCAATTTAGATTAATTTTCTGCTCACACTACTTTTATTTACATTTATGTTTTTCTAATATCCATTTTCCTTTACATTCATATTCTTCTATACATATTGTGTTTACAATAATGTTTTCCTTAATTTAATCTAGGGGAGAGGATCTAGTACCTGAGCAACTTTCAATGTCATGCTGTTAGGATTTACTATGAAGCTAATCCAAAAAATTTCATTACTGCTCGAAGCCATATTGCAGTGCTTTCTCTATGAAGCCCACATGATCCCCATGAGGTATCTTATTTTTGTAGTCTCTAAATTTCTTAGAATAAATCAACAACCAGTTTGTCTAAATGTGGCTCCTTGTTTACACATTAATATCTCTTTTGGCAGCAATGGATCAAATTGGATTCATGGGTCTTAAAGAGAAGGCTTGCAAACATGGAGAGATCAAGAGTGAGACTAGGTAAAACCATTCATAATCATGCTCATATTGTTTTATTGATTGTCTAAGACCTAAGTATCCAGGATAACATTTTGTAATTTTCTATTGAATTTCCAAAGAGAATAATTTTGGGTTTGCAATCCTATTTTTTAATACACTAGCTAAGTATCCAAGATGCACTACAGGTACTCTTTCTCACCAAATTGCTCATTTTCCATAAATTTATATTCTAGTGTGTAGTTTAATATTCACTAATTTGATTTTTTCTTTTTTAGCAAAATTAGAACCCAGTTCGTAGGTTGTGCTTGTTGTCCATGACAGTCCCCTTGATCTCATGACTCATCATAGGTATTATATTTTTCTCCAATTGTTGATCGACATCAAATGTGGCCATCATAATATCATCCATAGCCTCCATATTCTACAATTATTCATTTCTCATTTCTCATACTTAGTAACAAAATAATGCAGACCTAGAGCTTGGACTATAGATATTGTATGAAAAAATTGATAAATCCCTATTTATATAAGCCTAATTAAACACAACAACTAACATGATGTTTGATATTTTAAACACTCATATGACTATCCTTTTTCTACCTTGTGAACACTTACTCAATGCATACAATAATTTATTGAAATGCAAAGTTGAATGGCCTCTTAACTCTTGACACTAATGTCATTGCATTTGTCCAAACAGAGTTAATCATATTGTGATCTAAATTTTCGTAATGAAGTCTTCCAATCTAAGCATTGATGACAATCCATCTTTTATTTTACTAACCCTATTAAATGCTCATCATCTTGGCACATCAACTTTCTCTCTTTGATTGACCTGACCTTATGTCCTGTCATTATCCCTATGGATGCACTTTGAAGCCTCCTACTCCCCGATATGCCTACATTTCAACAAATAGTTTTTTTTTTTTAAACTACATTGTTCCGTCGAAATTTTGACGAACCGCAAAAACGTCCGATGACCTTGCTATGTACTCGACGAACTTTCATCGTAATGAATTGCCTATTTCATCGCGAGTGCGATGAAATTTCACTGTAATGACTTGCCTATTGCGTCGCGCGTTCGACGTTCTTATGTCGCATGTGCTCTAGGCACTGTTTGTCGCTAGATCGACGACTATATGTCATTGCTCTGACCCTTCAGCGATGGTATACCGCACGTGCTCTGAGTACTGTTCATCAGTAGACCGACGATACATTCATCTCCATCCTGACGAATGTATGTTGGTGCTCTGACGCTTCAGCAACGGTATGCCACTCGTGCTCCGAACATTTTTCATCGCTAGACCGACGACACTGTCGTCCTGGTTCCAACGAATGTATGACATTTTTCCGCCGCTTCGGCAACGGTGTTCCGCCCTCGGTCTAGCCACTGCTCGTCGCGTGATTGATGGAATGGGCATCATTGTTCCGACGAGTTGGCGTCGGGAGGGCGATGTTTTATTGTCCGTCGGGGTATAGATGAAAATTGAGCGATGGCGCTGATTCGTGTGATTCGTCGGTCGGCCGACAATAGATCATCGAAATTATGACGAATGACCTTCGGAAATTGGGGTCAAATCCATTAGTGATTGGAAACAATAAAGTTTTAAGAGAGATAGTGCAAATAGTAACTTATATATAAAAATTGAAAGTGATCAATTACTAATTTTTGTTGTTTATGTTGATGGCATTATTTTTGGTGACAATAGTGATGTTATGTGCAAAGATTTTTAGGGTGTTATGCATAGTGAGTTTGAAAAGTCAATGCTTGGTGAGTTTTCTTTCTTTCTTGGATTCCATATATTTCTCAATCAAACAGAGTAATATTCATTTCTAAAAATAAATACATAAAAGAATTTTTGAGAAAGTTTAATATGAAAGAATACAAATTGTTGAGTACACCTATGGTTACTAGGTATAAATTGAGAAAGGATGATGAATCTACTCTAATAGACCAGACTTTGTATAGGTCAATGATTTTTAGTTTGTTGTAGATAACTAAATCTAGACTAGATATAATGCAAGTAGTTGGGATGCTAACTAGATTTTAGGTAGTGCCTAAGGAAACTCATGTCAAGGTAGTAAAGAGTATATTCATATATTTGAAGACTACAATAGATTTTTGTTTGTGGTATCCTAAGAGTAAAAACTTCATACTAACTATATACACAAAGGTAGATTGGATAGGAAGCAGGGTAAAAGCACAAAGCTATGTCACACTTTCAACCAACTTATCAACACATCTTAATTTAAGTATTTCTAGCTAAAAATCAATTTTGGTCAAACATATGGTCTAGTAAAATTCATTCTAGCTAAGTTAGATACTTCCACAACTTTCTCAACTAAAATTGTTGGCTAAAAATATATGGAACACCACTTTGAGTCCAATTTACCAAAAAGATAAAATTATTTGAAAAACTTGAAGTTTCAATAACTCCTACTAATGTAAATAACATTTTTTTAAATATAAAAATACCCGTTTCTAGATCCATAAGTGTAGTTTTCAAAATAATATTTCTTTTAATAGTTTAATTATTATTTATATTTTATTTTTTATTTTTACTAAAAGTAGGCTATCAGCACAAAATATTAGGTTGATTACCATGCCAAGGAAAAATAATAAAACTTATTAAAAAAAGTGAAAAAAACATAATGCACTAGATAACATAATCTATTTCAATATGGTATAATTTTTTTCCATTTTAGATAAATATTTAATATGAAAGTTGACATCCGATGGAAATGCCTATTTTTTGATTCACGCACATTTTGATATTTATTTAAAAATATGTATTCATCAAAAATGGAAAAAAATATATCCATGCACTAAAGTTTCAAGTAATAAATACAAACAAAAAAGTTGAAAGAAAAAAAAAATTTACAATAAAAATTTTGGCATCTCATGCAACTTCATTTTTAGCATTCTATCAACAACTAAATTATAGTGTTAATTTATTAAAAAATAGTTTAAAATATATATTTTTAAAAAGAATTTAAATACAAACATAAAATATACTAAAAAATACATATTTTACTAGTTTACGTCATTTCAAGATTCAAAACATATATGCCTCTTTTTAGTAATTCAAGTTTAAAATTTGGATCAGTGTTGGTCATTTCCTTTATAAAGTGTGACATAAGTTTGTGCTTTTACCCAACATAGATGACCAAAAGAGTACAAGTGATGAATATTTCTTTCTGTGTGATAGTCTTGTATCCTAGTTAGGAAAGAAGTATTATTTAGTATCTTTGTCTACACTAGAAGTGGAATACATTGCAACAACTTCATATTGAACTCAGGTATATGGATGAAATAGAACTTGAAGGAGATGAAGATAGAGTTTGATGAACCTATTTTTATTCTTTATGACAGTACAAGTGGTATAAACATTTTCAAGAATCTGGTTATGCATTCAAGGACAAACAATATTGCAATTAAGTATCATTTTCTATGAGAGAAGGTAGCAGACAAAGAGGTGAAGTTGGAGTATCTTGAAACCAAGGAGAAAATAGTAGAATTTTTTACAAAACCTCTTCCTAAGGAGACCTTTGTGTTTCTCTAAAATAAAGTTGGAAGTTGTTTCTCCCTCCTCTTGAATCAAGAGGAAGCACAAGTTGAGGGCGGGTGTTGACTCCCTGTCACAAGAAGATTTGGTAGTCTTGTGAACTATATTGGAATCTAGTTGTGTAGAATTTTAGTTCTCAAATAATCTAGTTGTAGCATGGACTCACGAGGATCCTATTCAAGAAACAATTTTTTGGATTGTGCAATATGCAACTTACTTTGCTATTGATGTCAAAGGGGGAGAAATGGAACTCAAAATGCTAAATTATTTAAGGAGAGAAATTGGAACTTAATGTGAAGTGGCTTCAACTATTGGGAGTCCTTGATCCTCAAACATTAGATTTCTATCCTTGTGCTAGAAACATTTTTCTATTTTCCACCAATGACAAAGGGGGAGGTTGTTTATCATATGTTATCATTGATGCCAATGGACTGTTGTTCACTGATGTCAAAGGAGTGATGTCAGTAGAATCAATAAGAAAATTTAAATGTAATCATATTATCATATCAAAGTATTTTGAGAACAAAAAAAAGAAGACTTCCTATAGTATGCTTGAAATATCATGCTTGTACCTATTAATGTTGATAAAATTAATCTGAAAGTCTAATCTAAAATATTTGAAGTAGGTTACCCAAGAAGAGAGATTTTTCTTGTAACATGTCTCAATTTGCAGTTCTTCATGGATGTGAGTTATGGTCTATGGTTTGAGAGGAGAGTATGTCCACACATGTTTTTATCTTATTCCAAAGATTTTAGAATGGATGTTCGTCAGGTAGAAAGTTTGAATTGATAGAAGGGTCGTTGTGCTAGATAATTAACCAAGTTGATGTTCCATATTGATGTGACAACATTTTGTAGCATGTTCCCTCTAGAGGTAGTGTGTGGATGATCATTGAGACTAGATAAGTTTACAGTATGAATTGTGTCGCATGATTTATCTTCTCATGTAGTGTGTGGGCTATTGGACCTAGCCTATTTACACATTTGGACATGCTTAGTTAATAAGTGTTTGTGTGGCTGACTTGCATATATTATTTTATGTTTTCAGCCAACACATGAATGCAATTAAAAATATAATTCATATGCATAAATATCTAAGGTTTGTCCTAAGATTACATATGAGATATGTGAATGCTAAGCAATTAGGGATTCAATGTGAATATCAGAGTCATTTAATGGGAGTTACATCTCAATCATTGTGTGCCATTTTCAGAACATCATAACTTGTATAGGAGAGTGTCTATATGAATATCAGATTGAGTGAAAGTTATGTGATCAACATTGAAAGTCCGCAAATCTTATCTACGTAATCTAGTAGGGTTGGTGTCCTAATTATTGATTTGGTGTTCAGATCTTTGTATTGGGGATTAGTATCTCTAATAGGTTGGTTCCTACAAAGAAAATAGGTGATTGGTGTCTCTAGTAAGTTGGTTCCTACTACATGATTTTAAGGAATTCATTATTTTTGCGAGGCTAGATTTGGATAGTAGATGCAAGCAACTCTTCTCACCATTATTTTTCTCATTTCAGGTTTCCACATATATCTGATGTTCATTGTGTGAATGTGTGCATCTATATTGCTTGATTGATACTAGTTGTTTGTATTCATGTTTAAAGAAGTAACTCATGTTAAATTAAAGAGTTCTAAATAGATTTGATATATTGATTCGCCCCCCCTCTTTGTATGTTGTGTGCCCATCAATACATACATAAATACATATATTTCATTGACTTTTTATACACTTAATCAAATTTCTTAAAAATGCACAAGACTATTCTAAACTTCATTGTACACATTTAAAAAATTATATTTTTTATTAGTTTTGTGTAAGCTATATGACATATGTTCAATGATAAATTTTTAGGATGTGTCCACTTTAAAAAACTATAAAAAAAGTTACTAAAAAAGTATAAAAAGTAAACATCATGTAGCACTAACTCTTGTTTATATTTCTACCAACAAATTTTAAAAAATCCCTCACACAACAATAGAAAAAAGAGAAAGCACACCAAACAATATGTTATATTTTAGTGATGAAAATATAAACAATTTTTTCTACACTTATTATATCATCCTCTAAACCTAAAGTATCTTTAAAAAAAATTAGTAGTTTATAAACCAAATTTATAATAGTGCAATTTTTTTGGTTATCATATCTTTAAATTTTTAGTGTACATATTTAAAGTTATTCATCTAGTTTAGGTTTAACTGATTTTAAGAAAAAAACTAGTCACTTGTAACTCCCCTTTTGACCCTATTTCTATTAACTTACCCAATTCTATTAAGTCCAATGTTTGGTAATCCTTAGTTTAACCCTCTAACCCTAATTGCATTGCATTCCTACTATCTTCAATCTTTTATGCATGTTTCCATGGTTGACATAAGTGAACATGTCACCTTTTGGCATAACAACAATGCTTGCAAGGAATTTTAAAATACTACCAATCTTGAGTAGATATGGATCTCTCAAACAAGTTATGGAGTCGAAGTAAACAATAAATGAGATCAAATCTACAAATAGAGGATGAATCCATGATTGCAGAATAAAATTGGACCATATAGACTCAGTCTATGATAGAGTAAAATTTGAAAAAAATCCGAAGTATTCCACAAAAAAATAATGTTTTCTTAAACATTAATAATCAATTTTAAATTCTTTACCCAATAACATTTTTTCTTCAATCATTAAACTAAAAACCTTATCCATTACATTTAATTTTATAACTTACCATTATTTTCATAATACACTAACCAATTAAATTACCACAACCCATTAATCATTAAACTAAATTAATTTATACCAAACTTAAACATTTCATTAAATTAACCTAAAAAAGTTTGTTTACCAAACTAACATTTGACTAAATTAACCTAGGAAAGTTTGTTTCCCTTCACACTTTTATATGAATAATAATACATAACTAGTACGGATTAGACTTATTCATAGAGCATTAACTTACATCATTTTCTTATCATACATGTGGGGGATTGTGTTCGATTGTGTTCTCATTTATACCTAATTGATATTTTGTTGTTCTCCCCACATATTCCCAAATTTAAGGGTATCTTCAATCTTTAAAATATCATGTCACAATATATAAAAACAATTTCTTGTTTCAAACCACATGTTACTCCATGTTTATCAATTAACCAACAATCCCATCACATTATAATACAAATTTCCAAGTAGCAAATTATGCATCCATTCGTTCGTACATTCAAGTTGTAAATGTGGAGCCAAATAGAAGGAGCATCAAACCAGAACAGTATAAGAATAAATATAATTTAAATGTCATCCGTAACATCTTAATATATAAAACAACAAATAAAATCAAAGTCGTGTTCTACTTAGAGACTCCCAACAATCAAGTGACGTGACAGCAGCGGCCGTATTATAATTACGCATCAATTTCTTCGCGCTGGAATCGAATTTTCCGAACATGTTTTGCTTGACCATTGAAGGCGCACATTATTTTAGCGGTTCCACCGTTGTCAGAACTTTCCAGCAAATCCTTCCAGAAGCCTTCTTAGAATTCTCGAGCTCACTCGTGGCAACGATCGAACGGCGTTCTTGCTCCGCCAAGAATTTTCAGCACGACGCGTTGCATGTGAATGGATAGCGCCATGCAGGTTGCAAGCGTACGCCGCAAGTTAACGTGACGCCCGCGCACACGTATCTTTGAATCCTGAATTCACGTTCTTCGATTTTTTAGCATACGGATGTTTGTTCTTCCAGAACACACACATCATACGTCCGCGTATTAAAAGTGTTTATACATTCGACCTGGAATTCGGTAAGTCTATACGGCAAGCGACAGTGACGGGCAATTCCAGAAATCTGCTCTTCAAATCGCCGTCTGAGCTTTTTCATTGCAACAAATCGGAAGTTTCGGCACGGAAGAAAAGAATCCCAACTGATATCGTTTTCTGTATTCGATCAATTTAATGGAGACGACAAACATAAAGACAGAGCAAATCTCTGTGTCAAATACAGCCTCCGGGCTGAGCTTGAGCAGCCCTGTTTCAGCGACTGGTCGTATTGGGGCGGAAGGAAAGATATCCAGAAAGCGATCCAGGGTTTCCAAGAGGATTCCAACGACTGTTCTCAATACGGATACATCGAATTTCAAGGCCATGGTGCAGCACTTTACTGGAGCGCCATTTAGCAATTCGGGCATTTTTACTGGTCCTAAGCAGGGGTTTGAAGGATATAATTTATATCTGCCCAACAAATCCATGGCTGCTGATCAGAACAAGTATGCCTCTGCTTTCAACGTTGCGAGATCATCTTCGGTGCCTTTTGACGCTCCTGCTCAGTCTGACATCGGCGCTTCTTTCTTCAATTTCTTGAACGAGAGACCATTGAATTCTGAGGAGCTGCAGAATTATATGACAGATGTGACCAGCGCAAGTATGTGGGATGAAGTCTTAAGGAGCGATTATCCATCTTCTTCTCCTTTGTCTACCCACTTTTAATGATGGGTGACTGGTTTTCAATAGATGGACGGCGTTCAAGATCACTGCCGCACTTACAGTTCTGCAATCATGGCCATCATTGGAGGGCACGGTTCATGTAAATAGCAAACTGAATACTGATTACCATTGTTAGTATGTGTTTTCTTTCCAAGCTGGTGTTTATATGAACGAGCTAAATATCTTATTGACATGGAAATTTAAAAGCTAGGAGTAATAGATTTCTGTGAATGTAATCAATTCTCCTGTAACCAGCCATTTCCATATATCTACTGTGATCTATTTTTTAAATGGCACGGCTTATATTTTTTAACAGACCATTAGTTCGATTCGATAATATTTTTCGCATCTTTATTCAGGTATGATATCCAGTTTATTTATTGAATTTTTATGGAGGATTTTATATCATGCACAATTTTTTTTACCTGTTTGATATATGTGTGCAAGTTTTACCGTTGAAACTTTTTTGGCTAAGAGTTAAGGGTTGAGCGGTATCCATTCTAACAAATTTGTCCAGGGCATGATCCCAACCTCATTTCTTATGATTTTGGAGCCTTGTGCTCAACAAGACTTGATTTTTGGTGGTCTCATTCAAACCTTTCAACTTCACCAATAGATAAAGGACCCATTGACTTGATATTCAATTTAGAATAACAATGAATTAAAATATTGTAAGAGGGGCCTATTTGAATGAGACGAAGCATTCAAACCATCTTCTAGACATAGGACTAGGTCTTGACTTGTAGCATTTAAGTTTCACCTAGTTTTATGTTCACACTACATTTCTCTTTTTCAAGATAAGATTTTAATATTAAAATTTATTAATATGTCAAGATCTTAGAATTGTGTTGGGGCTTTAGTTATATTCTTGTTCATATTGACTAGTTATAATCATATTACATCAATTTCTTATTATTTGATGTCTTATACTTTTATAGTAAATTTGTTGTGTTTAGATGATGATGATCTAATTTTATGATGATATTGATGATTGTGTTCATAATTTTTAAAATTATGAGTGTTCTAATTAATTATTTAGTATGTGTTTTCTTTTCAAGTTGGTTTTATATGAATGAGCTAAATATTTTATTCACATGAAAATTTAAAAGCTAGGTATAATAGATTCCTATGAATGCAATCAATTTTTGTAACCAAAAAATTGTGTTATCTATTGTGATACATTTATTTAAATGGTATAGTTTATCTTTTTAAGACAAAATAAGAGCATTAGCTCAATATGTTTCCATAATGTTTTTCATTATTTTATTCATATATGTGATTGATAAGGTGGAAAAGTGAAACCCTATGACTTCACCTTAGGATTTCATGTGCTTTGTCAATGCCTTGTTATCATGAGAATTTGAGATTAGATAGGATATGAGATTGACTTGCAACATGAAGGTGAACCAATCAACCCTAGGATTTGAATTGGAATGGATTGTGTATGAAATACAATGATATGACTAGCAGACAATGAAAATGCACTATTCGGATGTAAATATAGAA
This sequence comes from Sequoiadendron giganteum, assembly GCA_007115665.2. NCBI lineage: Eukaryota > Viridiplantae > Streptophyta > Pinopsida > Cupressales > Cupressaceae > Sequoiadendron > Sequoiadendron giganteum. The sequence goes on along the minus strand of CM021108.1, from coordinate 511,873,904 downwards.
AGCCTGGAAACTGAAAATCAAATATAGAAATAAAAAATGGAAAGAGAAGACATGTATGCACCTATAGTTCAAATTTGAGCTGATTTTGGGTGGACTAGGGTGCATGGATGTCTTAGTCTAGGTGTTTGAAATTGAAATATAATTTTTCAATCCTCAAGTCCCCAGTCTATAGCTTCTTCCTTTTGGATCTCATTGTTGGATCTTCATTTGTTAATGAGACAATTGAGTTTTTAGATCTTGTCAAATTGTAGGGTTTGAATGCATGAATGAGTGAATTACCTTCAAATCTTCCTTCAATCCTCTCCAGATCTATACCCACACATTCAAAAGGAGAGGAAGGATTGTGCCATATAGGGGCTTATCATGGTCAAACCCCGTGTGGGCGTTTTGACCTTCATAATAGAAAAATTAATGAAAAAGAGCTTATCCTTTTGAGGGATAGAGGCTAAATGAATAATGAATGATGAATCAACAATGGATTGTAACTCACCACTCAAATATGATTTCCTTGAAGGACTAAAGTCATGCACATCTACTCAAGGCTTGATTGCAATTTGTCTTGGCTTGCTTTGAAGACCTATAAGTGTTAGTCCTCGTAAACAAAATGCATGCATAAACATGAAAAAGCTCACATAAAACTTGACATGATGCTTTGATGATGAAATGCTACAATTTAATCTTACTCTTGAATTCTCTTGACTTGATAATTGCTTAATAATGACCTTGTTTCCAATTCTTGCTCACTTCTTTTTCACTTATTTTCTAAATAATGAAATGATTATGTATTTATTTTTAATTTATATAATTTCCCAAAAAATAAATCCCAATAACCGATAATTAGAATTTTTATTTCAAATACTAAATTACCTCTACCAATACTTTGAATTTTGGGGCCACATTAAGGGGACTAGGGTGCAAGGATGTCCTATTCTAAATCCCTCAATTTTTGGGGCCCAAAGTTCTAGGAGCAAAATATCAAGTGTGTACTTGGAGCTTCCAAATTTTATTTCTTAATAAGTGTTAAAATGGGCCATGGGATGTGTAATTTAGGAAATTAGGTGTACAATTAGGTGCAATCACTTAGGGGAGAGAAAAAAAATAGTTCAACATTGTCTAGGGTGATAATTTATGATGCTACATTCAGCCTCCACTTTAGTGAGAGTATGAAATTATGTTCAAAATCACACTAAAGTAGAAAATATATCAAGAGGGGTTTAGTTGTCCAAATATTGAAGAGATGGGATGGTAATGATTCTAGGGGGAGTGCACACGCACCAAGAATTCAAGATCCTATGACAAGACAACATAAGGGAAAAGGAACACACATGTATGGAATGTAATACAACATGACAACACAAAAAATACATGGTGATAACACAACACTTAAACATAATGCAAACACAAAATGCAAATGAAAATACAAAAGGAGGGTATGACCATCATGGACTAGAGAGCTCTACTAAAATCTTACTAGGATCCATACACATGGCATTCATGAAACAATATAACAAAGTCCAATATTTTTTAGATGAATCGTGAACCAAAAGTAGGATGGGCTAGTGAAATTTGATATTCACTAGATGAGCCTTCGAAAAAGAGTAGAAAAACAAGAAACACACAACAATTAGCGAGGATCAATTTTCACTAGGCATGTACCCATGTCAATCATACCAAGAATTATAGTCCCAATAACTTTTATAAGGTGCTATATAAAAGATAAAACAAGCCAACACATCCCTAATTCCAACGTGTTTGAACAAAGTGAAGAACATAATGGAATGTATACCCCCACCTTAAAGTTATTGCTAAACACCATGCTATGACCAATTGCTTTAAGGTAGAAAAATGATAGATGCAATATGATAAGGTCATGGAAGCTTATTTAGAAACCTTTATGTCAATAATATCTTTTCAAATAATGATAGCTCATACTGAGGTTGCCCCTATTACAATTCTACAAACAACACAAATATGGTCACATAAGGGATCCATAGATTTGGGGTAAGTATACATCTTTCCTACAATATACATGAGCTCAAAATTGGCATCATTCCCCCAAATACTCATCGAACTACGAACATAATGGAAGAATGATACATAGAGAAAATAAACAAACTTTTAGGTCAACATAGAAGAGACCTAAATGTCTCAACGCTTTGCATCATCCCCAAAAGGAAAACACAAGACAAAATAAATGTTTACGACATAAAAAAAAATGGAGATATAAAAAAAAAGAATATCATGAAAAATTCATTTCCTTTGTATCCTTGTGCTAAAAAATAAATAAGGGTCCTCCAAAGAAAAATAATAAATATAAAGACACATTAAGTAACACAATATAGCAAATTACATCATGTGGAAGAAAACAAAAATAACACATAAATAAAAAAATGGTATTGCACATGCAAGTTGATCTAAAGAAAATCGTTTGTATCCCAATCTTGTTCATCATATATGGAAGGTGGAAAAATAGCCAAAGGGACTACAAAAAGTGTCATACCAGGAGAATCACCAAGATTCAAGATATGGTGAATCACTCTCATTAGGAGGATCATCATGATTGCCCCCATCTAAATCCATAGACTTTGAGAACAAAAAAAGATAGTACATTATGAAATTTCTCATCAACCTTAGCATTTTCATCTTCATTATCTAATTTTATTGGAATGGGTGGTTTAATGCCAATGCTAGTTGTATGTTCTTGTTTCATTCTTTGTTTTGGTTGGGACATGCAAGACTCAATGTCATGTTTTGGTGAAGGTTGTAATTCACCATGATTTCTTTGGGTAGGTGTTAGATCATCAGATAATGTTTTATTATTTTCACTCAAAAAACAAGCAATAGCATGATATATGTGCCTACACCCTTTAGAATTTCTATTTCTTCTTGTTTGGTTTTCAATTTTTGATGGGGTAAGAGAAATTTTCTCTAGCATTGGTCTCTTTTCTTCGCTTAGAAGAGGAATTGAAGGGACTACTAGTTGTTGGGAAACTACTATTTTCTTAGATCTATAAATTTGTTCTCTTTTGATGACACAAAGATAATCATGTGATTGTCGAGCTTAGTAGTTTGTAAGATATTGGTGGAGGAACTGTACTATTAATGGTTGGTGTATTTGGGAGGATATTTTCCTTGGACATGTGCTCATCCATGACTTGTGAGGTGGGAGGAACAACCATAGCCCTATCATTCTCAGGTGGGATATTGCTAAGGAATCATTTTGTTATGTTCTTTGCCTTAATTTTTGGTATAACCTAAAAATTAAATCATCACGAGGCTTAATAGGTTCAATAGGTTGAGGCTAAAGAATAGTCCAATGAAAATTTTCCATGGGAAGCCAAAGGTTTAAACCTTGTTGTGTATATTTGATTCCAAAATGGTAACTTTATGCACTTGTAGACTACTGATAAGATAAAATTCATGGAGAATAGCCATGGATATCCTAGCTTCACATGAAATTGGTCCGATGTTAGGATAATGGTGAATGGTACATCTAGTTGTTTCAATTCAACTTTAAGTGGAAGAATTATCGAACCTATATTGTAGGGTGAGCAAAACCATAATGAGTTTTTAACCATGCTTTTGGTTGTTCATAAGAATATTGATTAAGTTCATGCAAAAACAAGAATCCCTCAATGATAACATTCTCTAAACACACGAGATCAATGAGTATCCCTGGTGTAGATTTATAATTAATACATTTGATGATATAGAGAGGACCATCTGGTGCATGTATGGATGCATCAATGTGTGTGAAAGAAATCTCAAGTAACAAAATAGTTTGACCCTAATGAGGTTGGACATATATTGTATTAATCATATTATCTAGAACATCTTCATAATCATTCTTATCATCACAAGATTGCATAATGTTGGATGGGTATGTGCAGGATCATGATGGGCCAAAAAGTGGTGATATCTAAGTGATATGAAGGCCCATGTAGCTGACGAATATTTTTTTACTGAAAATTGATGAAATGAAAAGGGTTTTTAAAGGAGATTATCAACTTTCCACCAATATAAATTATGCTTTACTTTGAATTTAATAAATTATTATTATTCATTTTCAATTTGAATTACGACTAAAGTCCTGATTGATAGGTTGATTGAAAAAAATCTATAAATTTCAAATGGTATCATAGTTTTTGTATCCAAAACATGTGTCACATTCTATGCTTCGTATACTATAGGATTAAAAAAAAAAAATTGAATTTCATAAATTTTTGACCAATTTAAGGTGGTTCGATAGACGAGTTTTCATATTTTTTAAAATTTGTAATAAAAAAATCATAATTAATTATTTACTTGGAAACAAATTATAAAAAAATATGCATCATACCAGGACATGAGTTCCCTACTTATATCTAAAATATTTTTAAAAATTATTATCATTTTATTGTGGTGATGGTGGTCAGGCATACACCTACTTCTTATTTTTTCCCTGAAATTTAAGTTCTACTACATTGAAATTTCAAATTTTCACCAAATAGATTTTAAAAAAAGAAGAAAAACCTAGCAGTTTAGAAACTACATTCAATTTGCTATAGATTCCATTCTTACATATTTTTGAAATAATATAGATAAATTATTCAAATTTTTATGTCAAGTTGCCTAACTCTGATTTTCTAAATTTTATTGCCACTTAAGGGCCTATTTTTTCCATGATGATCCTACATATACCCGGATGTAAGATTTGGCATAAGATCTATGAAAATTTACAAATTTTGATTGGGTGGAGCTATAGAATTGTTTCCTTTACCATTAACATTGATGAATTGGATGTGATTATAATCGATGCGGTCTTGCACTTAATGTTTGAGACACATACATCATTTTTTATTGTGTCCAGGTGTGCGATAATATTGATAAAATGCTTTTAAGTTAAAGTTTGAAGGAAAAGGTTTAGTCATGTCCGCAGGTCTAATCAAAGGGAATTAGATTAGGTTCTTACTTAGCAACTGTAACATGATCGAATGCAGAGAATTGAGCAATTGGGTAAATTGTGCCCTGACCAAGTTATTATTATTTTTTTTTATAATTTTATATCCATACAAATAGGAACTTATTTTTTCATTTTTTCATATCAACATTGCAAGGTTAATTCATATTTTTATCCATCATGGCAGATTTTGAAGAAGAAAATTTTTGGTAGAGGATTTTTCAAGTCATCTTTTACTTGAAAAATAAAATGGGAGACAATAAAAAAGATAAAATAAGATTCAACAAAAGTATTCAAAATAAAGAGACAAAAGTTGCACAAAATAAATTTGGCAAGATATCATAGAAAGAAACAAGGTATGCATATTTTCTTTTCTATTTAATATAAGTTTTTAGCATGTGGTAGTATTTTATTTCTAGTTTTTAACATTTCGTTTAAGTATATATTTGTTTTCACATCATTTAAACTTGTAATTTAAATATATTTGTTTCAAAATATATTTAATCATATCTATTAGGACTTCATAAGTTTGCACATTAAGGACCAATAAATTTATATGTTGTTACCATTATCTAGAATACTATTTGAACATGTTTGTGATCATATATTATTATTTACTAGTGTAAAGGGTGAAAAATAGGGTAGACCCAAATGAATAAACAAGAGGATCTACCACTTATCTTTCTAAGGCCATAAATACCTCAAATTATGTAAAATAAGATGCCAATAGAAATAAGAAATACAACCTAACTATTATAGCAACTATGGGGGAAGTCTTGAGAGCATAAAAAACTGTGTACCTGGCCAAAAAGCTCTCTTTTTAGGCCACAGAGGACTTGTTCACCTTTAGTGGCGAATGAGTCCCTATGGGGGTTCTGAAAACTAACTTTTGGGTTTGATTCCTCTTAGCCTGCACTCCCAAATCCCAAATTTTCACTACTTCAAGTCCTAGTTAGGACTCACCCGCCTTTAGTGGTGAATATGTCCTTTTAGGGTTTCAAAAAACTAAATTTTAGGCTCTTTTCGTTGATTCCTACACCTTTGGATCCCCAGTTATCAATTTTTGAAAATCTGAAATAAATTTTGCAGCCTTGTTTCTTTGTTCTTGCACTATAAATGATAATCTTAAAATAATTAAATTCAAAAAGAGGGTTCCTACACAAGGAGGACCCACTCACCACTAAAGGTGAGTGGGTTACATGGAAGAATTTCTAGGACCAATCTTCGGGGAGGTGAAAGTATGTAAAAAATCCAACTCAAAAATGTAAAGAAATGGGTGTCTTATGTGGAGAGGAGTCATTTTCCAGTAAAGGCGAATGGGTCCTAGAAACATTTTTCATGGCACCAAATTTTCTAAATGAAGTGTCATACAATATTATTATTGGGTGTTTGGATAGATCCTTGAAAAGGGGGCTTGAATTTCAATTAAAGGGGCCAATTAAATTCAATTAACCACTATTAATGAATGAAACTTTATATGAGTTTGAAATTTTGTTACAAAACTTTACAACACCTAAATAAGGTATAAATTAAGTAAATTTCATTAAAAAGTGGCCCATTAGGCTTAATTCATTAAATAAACCCTAGAAAAGTGTGAAAGTGTTACAATACTTTACCACACCTTTGCAAAGCACCAATTAAGGTACATTTTAATCAAATAAAGATCTTAGAATGATGTGAATGTGTACAAAACATTACAACACCACTACAAGACACCATTAATTCAGCTTTAATGTCAATTATCCCAAACCAAGTAAAGGAAAAGGCTAATTTTTCTATTACTACATTTTGCACCCACTTTAGTGAGAGGATGACCCCATGTCAAACTCACACTAAAGTAGACATTAAATACACTTAAGTATGCAAAAATAAAAAAGATACAATATCATACCTTGTTAAAGGCCAAGAAAAATAAACAAAAACAAAGGATCAAGCACAACCATTGCAACACGATGTGAGACAGGGTTGTTTGTCCATAACACATTCTACTCACTCTCGGGTAGTGTTCAACCTCGGTCTCTTCACTAGGTGAGTTGTCACAAAATATGTATGCTCACTCTAGGGTAGTCGAACCTCAGTCTTTCAACTAGGTGAGTTTTCATAAAATATGTATACTCACTTTGGGGTAGTGGAACCTCAGTCTTTCCACTAGGTGAGTTGTCCCAATGAAATGGTTTAGTGATAAATTCATGCCAATGTGTCGGCTTCCCATTGTATAATGAGAAATCCATGCTAGTGTATTGAATTCCCATCATACTAACCATACCAAATTTATCCTCCTAATAACTTTAATACGACACCACAATGTAAATGCTTTTATATATCATGTAAAATTTTTGTTAAAGGGAATTTTTTTTTGTTCATGTAACATTCTTCCTCTTAGTGGGAATTGTGCCTTTAATGTCTCTAAGAGAGGAAAAGTCAAAAGTGTTAGATCGTCACCCATGGGATGCCTCATTCACATCATGCCATGATAGTAGATTGTACACTCTTGGATAGCATCAAACCCAATGACACCACCAAGAAGAGGACACATCACAAGAAAAAAGAAAAATCATGCCATTAAATTTTTCCAAAAGATGTCATCAATGTATGCCCCCACTTTGAAGTGGTTGGTACACCATCACTATGAGCAATTGCTTTAAATTAGCCAATGTTTTTTATCCTAAGACATGAGAGATTTCCTTAGAAACCCCTATGCCAAGTCATATGTTTTTGAAGTAAGTTATGTCATGACATAGGAAGGAAGGGTTTCCCCCACAAACACATAAGGGATCTATGGATTTGGGGTCAATATGTCTATGCTACAATGTTGTCAAATACCATGGAACTGTCATCATTCCTCAAATACTCATAGAATTGGACGAATGAAACAAAGAGAATGAAAACAAAGAAAAACCTTTTGGGTCAACATGGAAGCAACATAAATGTCTTGATGCCTTGCATCATCCCCAAAAGGAAAACACAAGACAAATGAAAAAAAAGATAAAGGAAAAGCTTTTGGGTCAACATGGAAGAGACATTAATGTCTCAACACCTTGCATCATCCCCAAAAGGAAAACACAAGAAAAAATGACAAAAGATAAAGGAAAATATTTCGGGTCAACATGGAAGAGACATGAATGTCTTGATGCCTTGCTTCATCCCCAAAAGGAAAACATAATAAAAATGAAAAATAATTATGACATAGAGAAGAATTAAGATACATATAGAGGAATGCAAAAAAGAGAAAGGGACATCAAACGAAACATCACAGGGGATCACATTATGCACATGCAATCACAAAATTAAAATTGAAAAAGAAAAAGACTAGTAAGGCACAGGTAAGTCAACCTAAAGTATGTCATCCACCTCTCAAGATTGCTCTTATATATACATGGAAGATGATAAAATAGCCACAAGAGACAATGAGAAGTGTCATACAAAGACAAAGCTACTTAACCCCTTGCCCCTACTGAGTGCAAGACAAGGATGAGTCAAGGATGGATGATGGTATTCCACTCCTTGCAATAATGAATGTAAAACATGCAATAGTGACTATCCTATTATCCTACAACTATTACATGGCAAGGAGCAACAACTATTGTTATTTTTTATAATGAGTAGGAAAAGTATCAACTTGATTCTTATCAAATGAGATATTTCCACATGGGTGATCCCACAAAGCTGGTTTACAATTTATGAGAGGAACTGATTTTTTGCTGAAATCACATATTTTTAGAAAATATAATGATTTAATCCTTTAAAAGTTTCATTTTAAGGATTCAAATTGAAGAGCGTTTGATCAAACCAACTTAGATCAAACCCCCTTGGATAGAACCTCTATAGTTTTAAACCATGCCTATAAATGAGTCTCCTTTACACCTATCAAAATGTTGATAAAAAATCACTTTTGATTTACCTTTTGGGGGATAAAATGAATTCATTTAAAATTATTTGAAATGATTATGGTAGTCCTCAAAACTAGCTATCCCTTGAATATAATTTTAATATATTTTGGTTTTATTATGTATGTGTTTTTTTAGTTTTATTAAACATATGTTTTTCACTGAAAATCAAGCTCTTTGTTTTGCACATGTGGAAAAATAACAAATTATCAAGATAATTTAAAAATATATATTTTTGTGCTGGGTATTGATGTCCGTGATCCATTAAAAAAAATAAAAATTGAATTTTGATACATACAGAAAAAGTTATGTTGTATACAGTCCATTTATGTCTGAATTGCAATTGGTTTGACTTTGAAACTCTATTAAGGAAAAAATATTCAATTAAAAACTATGAGACCAAATGAAAGTGCTAGATATCATAGTTAAAAATCTAAATTCAAAAAAAATAGAATTGTATCCTTCATACAAAATAAGTAATGTTGTATACGGTGAGCGTCACTTTTTAAAAATGTTGTTTTCTGAAAAAAACTAGTTTTCGTGGGAGATGAAAAATAAGTGCACTCTTATTCCAAAAAATTTGAAAAAAATATTTTTAAAATCTACAGACAAAATGTGATGAGACTATAGTTTGGATCATCTTCAAATTCCTCATAGTTTAGCCACTATAGGTCCCCAAATGTGAAGATTTAGTTAAAAATAATAATTTCAGTGTCCAGTTTGACCAAAAATTGTAAACCAAGATGCACCAAATTTTAAATTGCCTTGGAAGAATCTTTTGTAAGTTTGTTGATGTTAAGTGAAGATTTTTTTGATGGTTTGATTTCTATCAAAGGACAATAACCAAGACCATAGGTTGTGTCTTGTGTGTGAGGCTCTATAGGGACATGGATACCTTGTTCTCTAGCACCACATGCTTTTCCAGTATACCAAAGTTGTTTCATAAGCTTATAACCTCTTTTGTAAATATTTTTCATTTCTTTAGGATTCAGAGGTTGTTGATAATTAGTTTCGTCAAAGTTTGTTATGTATATTGTATTTTCTTCTAAAGTGGTTGAGGTGAATGCTTTAAAATTTTATATTGATATTACCACTTTTTATTTTCCCTTTTCAGACTCCTTTGTTATGATATTGTATTCTCTCATGAATGTAGGTATGAAATCAAAGGAAATTGAAGAGTCTTCCAATAATTTTGTGACTTCTTCAATATGTTTTTATTTTTATTTCTTGACATGCAAATAATTTTTTTACGTTCAGGGACGGTCTTGATTTTATACAATTTGTTATATATGTTAGAAATTTCATTGTAACTCGGTTGCCGTGAAAAACTATTCTTAGGTGGTTCAAGGATGAGGATAGGTTGATTTTTATTTTGTGGTCATTGTGAGCGTGGGTAAATAATTAGAGGATTCTTAGGATGTCCAATAGTCAAGGGGGATCTAATGAACACTTGTGCATTCATAACCTCAGTGGTTTCAGTTTGATGTATTTATAATGAAGGGGAATGTATTTTCATCTCCTCATCTTCATCTAAGTAATTCACATCACTAAATTGTTGTCATTTTCTTCCACCATGATATCTTCTCTATGGGTAGAATTTTTACGAGAACTGAAAACTAGATGTTCATGACCTTCATTGTTTAGTTCTTCTAAAGTGACTTCATCACAAGTAAGGGAGTCTGGTTGAATTTTATTGTTTATTAATGATGGAATTATCTTGTTTGATAATGTTTTCCTTAGGGGAAGAGAGGAAACTATGATTCTCATGGCTCTTATTGCTTTGATCTTCTTCTATCAAATTTTCCTCTTCACTAATAGTAAAGATATTAGTTGAAGGTCCAATTTTATTTTTATGATTACAGTCCATGATTTCATCCTTGCTTTCTAAGGTCTCATTCTCTTCTGCCATAATATCTACTCTAGTAAGGGAGATTTTAAGATGTTCAACACATTCCATTGTTAGATTTTGCAAGGTAGATTCATCACAAATAGGGGAGGCATCAAGAGAAGGAAAAATATCATTTTCATGCTTGCTAATGATTGGAATTTTTGGTTCAAATAGATCTTTCCAAATGGTATGAGAATTAGGGAAGGTGGGAACAAGATTCTCATGAATCTTAATAAGTGTATCAATCTAACACCACACTATCTTCATTAGGAGAAGAAATTTTTTGGTTGTCATGGTTATTTACAACTACATCCCCATGTCCTATAGTGTCTTCCCAAGTAGGAGAGGTAAGATTGTCATAGATCTCAATCATTTGATCTGTTAATGTACCAACATGTATTCCTCATAAATGTGATTTTCATGATTATGCATAATTGTATCTTCTTTCACTAAAGAATTCTCATAAGTAGGGGAGATGTTGGGAGATGAATGGAGGCTAGGTAAAGTAGTGTCAATGATCTCATCTTCTTGTGTCATAATATCTTCCCAAAGGGGAGGAGGAGAAGCACAAACAAGAATTTAATGATTCTCTATGATTCTGTAAAAACATGTCTTATAAGCATACTATAAAACACTTGGACATCTTACCGATGAATTTTATGCTTTAAAAAGGTACTGAAATGTTTTTATCCTTATTCATATCACTATGAGTGTGTGATAAATTAATATTAATTTATTTTACTCCTTTCAATGTGATAGTTCTAGTATCAAACTATGCTCACTACCACATGCATTATATTTTATGAAAATCGTCTTTATTGCAAGGAGTTAGGTAGCATATCTTCATTTTGGGCTCATCTTTGTCCCTATATGATGTGGGAGCATCCCTAGTTGTAAAGAAATCCCATATCAATCGAAAACATTTATTTTCTTACATTTAATTCAATAGTATTTTTAAAATTTTATCTTTCATTTCATCGTATTATTGTTTCTCAACTCATGGATCAGGATATAGCATCTACACAAGTACATCTACATCATATCCAAATTTCATATCATTTGCATCTGTCTATCAAAAGTTATCGCTCTCAAAATTTCACTATCATTCATAGTTAGAACATTTGGGGGCAACCTAATCTAGATTTCTTAATGCAGACCTATTAAAAAATATGAAGAGCTTAATGGGACATCATACAAGAATTTTGGGTCCAAGGGGATCTATCTTGGAGTTTCACAATTTATTTCTTTTTGTAAATGATTATATTTTATGTTTTGAGGCCGACCTTCACATTGATCATTCATCAGGTTTTGTAAACCCTTGTGGCTGACACAAAATTTTTTTGGAGCTTAGAATCATATTTAAGATCATTGTAATTTATTTTAATGAATCATTAGAAGTTTGTTTGGATCCTTATGATTACAATTTAGATATTTTTGATTTGTCGTCTTAAGGAACTATAATAAGGCCTTTGGCCAATTGTAATGTTGAATTCCCTTCCATCATGCCTATGAGCCTTGGTTATTCACCCATGAGGCATATGTTGCATGTAAGATTTCCAATGTAATAAAAAATCATGTTTGCAAATTACTTTCTTGTGCTATTTTCATTGTGTTGACTCTAAGCTACACGGTTTGTACTGTTCTTTCTAAACCCTCCATCTGTGACTGCACCACTACAATTGGGGGGGAAAGTATTAGGTAGCCTTCCCCTAGGTGTATTCCTTCTTGGGATCCCTCTTTATCTCCTTAAAATGTTAGTGTAGCAAGTACAGTAACATTTTAAGGGGTGCATATGGTTCCCCACTTATTATTAGCATGAAAAAAGGTCCCTTCTTAGAGATGATAACATACATCTCCTACGAATTGTGATCTTTTCAACCAAAGTGAGAAATTTATTGATCCATGTGGGTGTCTCCTTTATGGTAATATTATACTTTATGTCCTATAAGAGTGTGATCTTTCATGATATATTACTTTCTCTTTAGTGGTAATGCTATGATTAGTGTTCTCTAAGGTGAGATTTTATATTATGTGATTGGCCCTCTCTTGGTAGTGATTCCAAGTGTGATGCTCCCTATGGTGTGACCTTTCATGAATTAATAAAATCCACTTTGATTGTTGTTGATAAATTAACTTTTTTTTAACCTTATCTTTATGTCATTTGTGCACCCCATGAGTTGAGTTTTGTTGCACCCCCTTAGGTGATTATTTTTGCACCCACTAAGGTGAGTTTTATTGCACCCCTAGGGTGATTTTTTTTGCACCCCCTAAGGTGAGTTTTGTTTCACCCCTTGAGGTGAGTTTTTTTTGCACCCCTTGAGGTGATTTTTGTTTGCACCCCCTAAGGTGGGTTTTTTTTGCACCCCGTCAAGTGAGTTCAACATTTCTACTTCACTTTGTTCATAGATGTTGAACCTAGTGTCACATTGGCATAACATGGTCACCCAAAATAATTCACCTTGCTTGAGGCCATGTATTTAATGATTTTTTAGCATATTACAACTTGTTAGCCTTGTGAAACCTATTGTATTTCATAGAACCTAGCATAATACACCTTGCTAGCCATGTGGAATATATTATTTTTGTATGGTTGTTAGAATAATATAGCTTGTTAGCCCATACCCCATTTTTCATTTGTGTTAATCATTTCAAATCCTAACAAACTATTCCTATCCTTACAAATATTCATATCCGAGTCTTACTGACTCGCCTTTGAGGTTAAAATTCAATCTATGCACCTTGGTGATTTGCATCTCAATGAAATCCTATAAATGATGAAATATACCCTAGGTCATGAGTATTAAACTTAGGGTGTACAAATTTTTTATGTTTCAAATAAATTAACATTTTAAGGGTGTCATATTCCCCATCATTTTTGGCTAAATTATAAAATTTACCCCTTTAGTGGTGGTATTATACACAATTTCCCCTAAAATGTGGTCTTATGGCCCCTTTTGTGGTGAGATTTTGCATGATATCCCTTAAAGTATATTCTTTTACCTCGCATGGTATCTCCTTAATGGTGATATCATACAAGGTATTACCCAAGGTATGAATTTGTTAATTTATGTCAATTTCCCTTTAGTGGCGGTATTTTTCCTAATATCCCCTAAGGTATGAATTTTCATGTCATGTTTTGTCCCCGTAGTGGTGATATTATGTTATGTTAATATTTAACCTTAAGGTGTGACTTCCCATACATTGAGTAATATATCCTTTATAGTATAATGATCCATTTTGTTGGCATATACCCTTTTATGGTGTTGTTATTTATAACACCCCCCGAGGAAAGGCTCTATGATTTTTTTCCCATGTGATGTTAAATTTTGTACACTCCCTGAGGTAATTTCATCTCTTGTGACATTTAGCTTTGTAGATTTCCTAAGTGATTTCATCCCCTATAATGTTAAATAGTCCCTCATAACATTAAAATTTGGGCACTCCATGAGACATGATTCACAGAATAATCCAAGCATTTAGCATAATGCAACTTAATCATTCATAAACATGAGCACCATTTTAACATGGCCACTTAGCATAACACAACTTTCTTGCAATGGAGCTATGTGTTTCATGAGATACCTAGCATAATGCAGCCTGCTAGCCTTAGGAAACCCATTACTAGATCTATGTAGCTCATTAGTGGCCTAGAATGATGCATCTTGTTACCCTTATGAGAGTATCCTTTTTCTAACATATATTTGATAAATGATGTTTGGTATTTCAAACAAATTCAATATTGAAGTCTCTTTTCCTTACTGACTCAAATCATTTTAGTACTAACTATGTGTTTTTGTTTGAGATTGCCATGTGTTTCTTTGTGTTTGTATTGTGTAGTGTTTTCATTTCATGTTTACATTATGTAATGTGTCTTCATTATGTGCACTTCACATTTGTCATGTTGCATTTCACTTCATGTCTACATTCCTTTTTCCTTATATTTTTTTAGCATAGCATCTTTAATCTGGGGGCTAGCACATCCCCTAGATGCAATGCCATCCTATCTATTCAATGTTTGGATAATTGAACCCTTCTTAGCTTACCTACACTTTAGTGTGTCTGAGCATAATTTCATACTCTCACTAAAGTGGGGGGTAAATGTAGCATTGAAAATTATCACCCTTGATAATTTTGTACAAGGTTTAGCTCCCCCTATGTGCTTGGACCTAATTATGTACATGTAATCTACCGATTTTATAAATATCTTTGAAAAATTAAAATATGGGATTGTTTTTAAACATTTTTTTCCGTTGATGTTTAATGCTCTAAAGAGGATGGGTCTAGACTAGGGCACCCAAATCCCTTGTCCAACCCTTTTTGATTAAAAAATTAATATGTTAGTTTCAATATTTTATTATTTAAATATCCAAAAAAAATTAGTTGGCTATCAGTATTTGATTTTTAAGAAATTGGAAGAATTACATATATTTATACAAATTATTTTCACCATTTTAATCCTAGTAATTTTGAAGAGAGAAGCAAGAGCATAAATATGCATCCTAAGTGTAGTCAAGAGTAGAATTAGCAAAATTATAGTAGCATTTATTTTAGTCAAGCATCATTTTAGCCATGCATCATGTTTTCATGTGAGTTTGTTCCTGTTTTATGTTCATTTATTTTTTGAGAACTAACACTTGCAAGAACTTAAATCAAGCATCAGTTTCTCATTGAAGCTTATGAGTACATGACTTTAGTACATCAAAGAATGCAAATCTGAGTGGTGAGTTGTAGAAATCATCAATTTATCACTTGTTTATTATTTAGCCTCTTCTTGACTAAAGGTAAGCTCTTTATGTACATCACCATTGCCAATGTGTAGGTAGAAATACCAAAATGGAGTTTGTATTAGGGAATCCCATATATGGTAAAAACCTTCCCCATATTTCATGTCTATAGATTATAAATCTGAAGCAAATTGGAAGAAGATTTGAAGACTAATTTCTCATTCATGTACCCAAGCCCTACAAATTATCAAATCAAGGAAAGAGGATTTTATCATTGATAGATGAAGTTTTGACAATGAGCTCAAAAGAGAACTTGTAAATTAGGAGAAACAAGAGTATGAAGTAATATTTTGAGTAGTTGTTAGCCAATCTAGGGCACCCAATGCCCCTGTCTATCTATTCCATGCCCAAATTAATATGCTAGTTTCTTCTATGTCTACCCTCTACTTTTTTGGAATATGTTTTTATCTGCCTATTCTATAATTTTCTGAAATCTCAATAGTCTTCTATATTTTCAAAGTATCATGGGAACATAATTTCATCATACATGAAAGGAAGAAAATTGTTATTACTTATGGTTCAAGACATAGAACAAAAATATTCTTCACTCTCATTCAAGGAAACCCTAGAGATCCCAATCCAATATAAAAAGGGCAAAGAGATCTTGCAATAGGGTGTCCTAGGCTTTTATTAGAAACTAAAGAGAGGTTCACCACCAAGCTAGGTCTTGGAAAGACTAATGAAATGCAAGAACTAATGACAAGACTTAATGAAATGTAAGATACAATTAAATGACCTAGAAAAGAATCTAAATCCAAACAACAAATTGGGAAAACATAGAAGTACACCTAGAAGCCTGAAAGAGCTCAAAATTAACTCTAAAATGTTGAAGATGTTGATTTTAGGGCACACTAGGACTCATATGAAACTTCTAGAATATCAGTTCTAGTCTAGGGTTTCATGAATGGAACATGATTTTGACAGTGTAGATTGAGGATCTACAAAAAATTGGGAAATTCCCTGTAGTGGGACTCATATGCCACTTCTAGCGTATCAATCTTGTTTCGCTTTTTTAGGAATTTAAAGTCTAGATTTATAATCCAATCTCTACTCTTCTATTTGAAACCAGTTTTTGGATCTGAACCTATAAAAAGACTTGTAAAAAATAATATAGAATTGATTTTCTTATGGGGAGTGTGCCTCAGTCAAACTCTTAGTCCGGTAATTAATCCTTGATGGAAAAAATGAACCTTGAATGTAAATGTGAACATAAATCCTAACCTTAAGTGTGCCTAAGATTATAAAATCTGAAATGAAATGCAACCCTATTCTATTGTGCAAGAATGAGATGCATGAATGAAACATGAAGGTGCGCGACTCACTTTAGGGGATGTCTAATCACCTTAATAAGCCATAATATTGTATGTACCTTCCTTAGGCTAAAAGTAGAGTGATAATGGAGGATGGAATCACTTAGGAAATAAGTCATTAGGCTTGGCTTGATGGCTAGTTGCATCTCTGCAACCTAGAATCCATCATGATTCACCATAGACAACCATAATCAACCCTTGACAATGCTAGATCTTGGATGAAAGTTAGTTGGAAGACCCAAAAAAAAACTTTAATGTTGCTCCAAGACTTAAACTTTGTTGATTACTTTCTCTTGAATGCTTTTGTGAATAATTCTTGTCCTTGTGAATGCTTAGATCTTGAAATTGCTCTTCTAGATTATTGCTTAGATGAAATAATGACTTAGAAGCTTGTTTATATAGGAAATACTCCTAATTTACTATTATTTAGATCTCAAAATCCAACATCAACCAAAAATTTGAATTAAAATTTTGAATTTCCTACTCAAACCTTAAAAAGGGGCCAAATGGGACTTGTATACCACTTTTGGCGTATGGGTCCCACCTAGGGGGACTCATACGCCAAAAGTGGTGTATGAGTCCCACCCTAGTTTTTTGGGATAGGTTATAATTTTTAATGCTTTTTCTGATTTTTTCATCTTTTTAGTTGAAATAATCCTCGAGATCTTAAATAAAGGGTCTTAGGGGCCTATTAATGATGATTTAAAGGGTATTTAATGCAAGGGTGCTAAAATAGGTCTAAATCAAGTGTCCATTTTTAGGTGTATAATTTTCTACACTACATTTAGTCCCCACTTTAGTGCCCATATGACTCTACATGCATATGCAAGCTAAAGGAATTCAAACAATAAGCTTCACTTCATAAAAGGATACTCATATGGATTCATTCACAGTATAGGAGAATGAAACACCCATTGTAGCTATTTGAAAAAACAAAATTTTAGGAACCACATCCTACAACATGAATTTGTTATTTGTTCAAAAATCCTCTTATCTAACTTCTTTACGAAATCAAATTTGAGGGTAGATGTATGCCCCCCCTTGATTCCACTTGTTTTATGGAGGTGGAATCAAGGTAGCAATTTAACCACATCGAATGAGATGAGTCATACCATAGGGTATTTCCAAGTACCATACCACATAGTAATAGAAATTTGATGAAAGTGGGAGCAGAATCATGAATCCAATGTAATAAATGACATCAAAAATGGAGTTTGCTAGCCCCCGACATGCTTGTTTGAATGAAAGAATGTACTTTTAACCCTAATATAGTAAAAACCTAATTTTAAAACTATGAGTAAAAAATCAAGTAATTTGTAATCATTTTGTCTTTTACCATCTTGCAGCCTGACTTTTTTGGAGAGTGATTGAAGATGCCAAGTCGAGGAGAGTACATGCCTTTGAGACTCAAGGTCCTACGAGAGGAGGTAGCCCTAGGTGAGCTACAACATCAGGTGAGTTGATTTTTTTGTGCCTTAGCTTTGCCTTTATGCATTTAATTTATGTTTTTTATGCATTTATAGGTTAATTTAGGACCCTAGAAGAAAAGTTTGCAAAGTGTCTCTTTTTTTACAAAGTATCCCCTTTTGTCATGAAGTGTCCCACTTTTTTTGCAAAGTGTCTTGTTTATTTGTGAACTGTCTCAAAAGGGAAATAAAGTATTTGGACACCTTAAATAAAGTACACTAGAACTAATTTATTACACTTTTTGATTTTCGATGTATAGATTTAATATTTTAGGATGCTTATAGGACATGGTTTTTCTTTTTTTGCTAGATTCCACCCGATTATGACAACGTCTCAACGACATAATTTTTTGTCAAATACAAGACTTAGTCTCACCATTATCAGAGGAGGATGCATATATATTATAGAGAATTGTATTTTTTTTGTGTACCTCATGCCTCCCATGAGGTACTATGCCACTATGTTGATGGCACTAGCTGAGAGGTGGGATGTAGACACCTATACATTTTATCTTCCTATAGGTGAGATGATGATCACCCTAGAGAATGTCCATCACATTATTTGAGGTATAATTTGAGGCGAGAGAGTCCATTTTGCAAGCGGTCGATTATTTCATGAGATGACATACAATATATAGTTCTGCCTTGGAGGTCTGATTCGGGATGATATCATGGGGCTATGCATTGATCTATCATAGCTACTTTACTCAAAAGAACCACTTTGGTACAGATCATGGCTTTCACACTAGCACTAGTACTCATCCCCTATGGCTGAGGATCACATCTAGATAGATAACTAGTCCACATGATATGAAATATGGTGCAATAGAGTACTATATATGCATAGGGCCACGACATCCTTACACATTTGTATTATTATCTAGGGTGGTTTGCATACCACGAGGTCAATAGTATGGTACATTGTATGCTACTACAAGTTTGGTGCTTGAAGGATATCACATGCACTAGGCTGAAAGGGTTTCTATCTATATCATCCCTAGGATACCCTTGTGTATTTATTTATCCATTGAGGTGGTTATGGCAATATGAAGATTTACACTTTTGGAGGATCATATTTGACCGACTAGACCAAGACGAGATCTTGTGGAAACCATACTAGTTGATACCATAGTGACTAAATGAGACCTGATAGTTGAGGTGGATGCACATGAATATATTTCTACTAGGCATACATGACTACGTAGTAAGACCATTCTACTACAATTGTGTCAAGCGACAATTTGGGTAGAGACAGGTACCACATGTAGCATGACCCTTCTATAGGCGATCAATTTAGAGTGCTTGAATGCCTAGAGATATGAGATGATTCATCACTGATGATTCTATCTATAGTGACTCAGACTAAAAGGATCATGATATGCCCCTAGTCTCCAATGATGGTGATGTTAGTGCCACAAATGTGTACAAGGAGTAGTGGGCAGTAGCATGACCAGATCTTGTATTCCTAATGGATCAGCCTATAGGCTTTGCATGAAAAATTCTAGATCAGATGGATGAGGAGGAGGAGAGAGTTGAGAAGACAGGGCTTAGGGATGTAGGCATATTCATATATGCGATAGATGAGGACAATGATGAGGATGCAAACCCAAATTATGATGGGTAGGAGGAGGATGAGGAGGATGAGGAGGATAAGGAGGATGAGGAGAAAATTCTAAGCGAGGGTGATGATATTGTAGATGAGGATCCAATTGACCACGAGTGAAGAGAGTCAGCTCCCACTCGTGTGACTAGATCACAGTTAGCAATTGCAACATGTATGAGCACCTACAGTCATGGAGAGGCTAACACGTCCTGTATGCCTTCTACACAAGATGAGTCTATCTTTACACAACCAAGCAAAGATCTAGGTGATGAAATTTTATTTACTATTATGCTCATCCTTATGTTCATGCTCATTTTTTTAATTTATGTCTATATATATCATGATCTATACTAATTATATTTATGATTTCTATCTTGCAAGAGCCGTGAGAGACTTACATGATCTCTACCGATAGGTTACTATAGAGATAGTGCCCCCATTAGTCTTTGATTAGGCTATTGGTATAGACTATGTGCCTCCACCCATCGTGGGGCAAGACCTAGAGATATTGGAGCCATATTTTAGACTGAGGGTAACATATGAGGGTGTTAGAGGGTGTGTTGATCAAACTGAGGATGTCTATGAGGAGATACGGTCATCTCGAGATCCAACGGAGTTCAAGTGACTCCATGTAGAGGTAGCCAAGCTACATGCAGACAAATATCACATAGAGCAAGAGCATCTAGAGGCCATTGGATGGGATACCACATATATTGGACAAGCATAGGGTCTACAGTATGCTTTGGATGCTCTTATTAGTTCATGATCATGATCACATATTATCATCTCTTGACAGACTACATATACAAAAATGTGATCACCATGATCCTGAGGGATCTAGTAGCCATAGACCACTCGAGTATTGTATATTTGATAACATGTATATAAAACTTTGATATATATATGATCATTTGATGTTTGACTTATTTATGCTTATGTGTGTTTTGTTAAATGGCAATGTGATTTATCAAATAATCTTTATAAGACTATTTAATAAATGTCTCCATGATTTAACATACTTTATGTGATCTAATTAAAAATATTCTAGTTTTTGTTAGATGCAACATTATGATTGGGTATGTTTTGCTAGATTAAATGCATATAAGGATCTATTCTAGCACAACACATAAAATAGACTTAAATAGTATGAAAACTAAAGTAACTATCTAAAATTAATTTAAATAATTACTTTAGTATTCAAGACACACAAATAATTGTTTTTCAAGAACAAAGCAATGCGAGAGCATATAGAATGCCATCTACTAACTCTAGCACCACTACTTTATCATTCACACTAGTCAAGAAGATTAGACATGGTATTGGCACAAATGTGTGGCATTAATAGGTTGCTTAAGAGGTGAAGCATCCATTTTTGTTAACGTGTATCCTCTGGATCCATAACTTTCATTAGTTATATAAAGTCCTAACCAATTAGGGCCGTATTTTATTTTTTCAGTCGGGTCGGAATTTGACATTACATTATTTTTTGAAGAACACCAAATCACCTTTGGTGAATACATGAGGGACAACATGATCATTGTAACTACACTGCAATTTTCTAGAATAAGCTTGGAGATTTTCAAGAGCGTTAATGCAATGTTCATCAAGCATTTCAAGGTATGTAATCATTGTTCCTTATAATTATTGTTATCAATAAGTCCTTGTAGAGTTATTCTTAATGAAGGAATATCTAACTCTAAGGGAATTATCACCTTGATACCATAGATAAGGTGATAAGGAGTATTCCTAGTGGATTTTATTATACTATTACAATAATCCCATAATGCATTTGTCAAATGTGTGTGCCAATAAATTTTGTGCTTGTTTATGATTTTTCATAGTATTTGTTTAATGGTTTTGTTGTGCCCTTTGCACACATGCCCCATACAAAATGAGGACCCTTTCTTTCTTTTTCCTTGTCAAGTTGTTGTGTTTCCACCTCAATTTTCATGCCCCCTTTTTTGTGTCCTAGATGGTTAGCATGCCTCTAAAGTTTCATCTTAGGTTGACCATGTTTCACCCCCCTCAAATTTTCCTAAGTCTTGTGTCCTCCCAAAGTTCCTTTGGCACTTTTCATTTTGCAAGTGGCCATGGGACTTCCTAGGCCCGGCTCACCGAGTTTACTTTCTAGATTTTCTCTTTCAGAAATCCTTTGGCCTGCATCCTTCCGGTGTTTGGGTTTTGGTTCCTTAATCTCCATTTACAACTTGTGCTAAAAATGATCGTCCATTGCACTCTTTGAGGCCGACACCCTAGGTTTCCCTGGCCGGGATTCCTTTGTGTGTTCATTGTTCCAAATGACCATCTGCTTGCATCTGTCCGGCACTCAAACCCCGAAACCCCCTTCACCATCGGTTTCCCACTTAGCATTTTTAGGATGGAAATGACCCCACGTCTTTCTGGGTTCCAAGTTCTGGACCTCCTGCTCTCATCCTGATTTTAAACCCACCAACCTTTTTCTTTCTTGTACCTACATTAATTAGGTGCATTAATTTCACTTGAGACTATAAATAATCCTCTCAACATTTTATTTTCACATGTTAGGAAGATTAGGAGAGTGTAGAGCTTTCGCCGCAATCGCACCCAAGAGTTCCCTTCACCACTCTTTGAGGATTCACCAACTTTATTCATGAGGTTCTTGAGCTGAGTCTATCGTCTGACCTCCTATCATTTATTCTAATTATTTCATGCCTAAGTGATAGATAAAAGGGCTAAAATTGTATGAGTTTGATAAAAGAAGGATTGAAGTAGAAAACCCATGACTTAAAATCTTCAGAAAATCCCTTAAACACTTAAAAATCAAACACATAATTACATCTTCCTCTCATTGTTCTTCGGACTGGGTGATAGCATCCTTCGGGCCCTAGACCTCCCATTGCCTTAGCCTTTAAACTCAAAACTTGACATAAAATTTCCTCAATTGTGAAATGCCCTATGGGTTTGGGACTCCAGAACTCCATCTCCGAATTTTCGCCTTCCCTTTGCTATTTTGAATGGAATTTCTACCCCATATGCCTATGCTTCGAGTCCCAACCTTTTGTTCATTTTTTACTTTAATAAGAAAAAATGAAGCATCCTTGTGCCCTTTGGGTCCCGATTCGTGGACCTCCGTTCACGGGCCATCATTGTTGTTTTTTTTGTTTCTAACGACCTTTGGGGACTGCCTCTTGGCCCCCGGGTCCCAAACCCCTGACTTCTACATGAGCAAGAACGAGTTTAAAATTAGAAAAAACTTAAGTCCTTACCTTCAATAGAAAACTTTGACCCCCAGACTTCCATCATCGGGACTACGTCCCATTTCGGCCGTCCAAAATAGAAAACCCTGACTGTCCCTCTGACCTCTAAGTCCCGACAGTCTGATCACTACTAAGAATTTAACAAGGAAATGGAATGCAAGCTCCGACCCTGGGTCCGATCCTCTGGGTTTCTCCCACTGGACTTCTGTCTATGGCTCACCATTTATCATGGCCATTCTCTAGTAGCTTCCTGGCCTTTGCGGCCCGAGCACCCAAATCACACTCCAAGACTTTATTGACATCCTTCAGCCTCATAGGTTCCAAACTCTGGAACTTCGCCTCTGGATTGTCATTTCTCCAAATTTGTTTCAAATGACTAACACCTGACAACTTTCCCTCTTCATGGTTTTGAGTGCCCTAACAATGATCCAAATGCCTTCCAATTTGGAAACAAACATTGACCCACGTGCTAAAATTTGACCCTCTCCCACATTAACACTTCAAATTATCCAAATCCAAGATCGAGAGAAATTATTTGGGTCTCCCTACCCTATTCAACCTCCAAAGAAATATTTTTTACATAAGAAGTCCGACCTCTGGGGTCTAGACCATCCAAATTCCCTCCAGTGAACTATTGATGGTAACTTTGAATAAGTGTTTGATTTTTGAATTGATGAATTACCTAATCTAACCATGTTTTGCAAGGATTTGGCTAGCCATTTGCGTCATCGTGTTTGATTATTCTTACCCTTCCTCTATGTGCAGGATATATGGAATCAAGTGCAAAATCCTTGGGGGAAGTTGTGAAAAAAGATAAAGGAAAGAGAAATGCAAAGGCTCCTTGGGAAAAAGAAGATAAGGATCAGATGAGATATTGGTTCCAAGGGGCACCATTGCAGTCTAGAGATACCACTAAGTGGAAGGATATTTCTGATACCAACATTGGGCATGTCAACATTGATGATTTCATATAGAGGTTCTGAATCAACTCAAAGACAAATAATGTGAAATTGATCAGAAGTAGTGACAACTAAAGCTACAGGTTTCCCTCCTGGTTTGATTGCCCCTGAACTGATAATGGCTTGCAGGGAAGCATATTATCCGGAAATAAGAACTATTGTTGACTGAGATGGGAATGTGTTAGTTGACATGTTAACCTTAGGAATAATGAAAACCTTTCATATCCCTGTGTTTAGGGAGATAGAATTTCCAGCTATCAAAGAGTGCAAGGAAATGTGGGATGAGGACACAATGAGATGTAAGAAACTTATAAATTAGTATTGGCTTAAGGAGAAGAGAGGAAACACTACAAAATTTCCTCAAGAGCTCTTTCACGGTGATTTATTTGAATACTACCACAATCCAGTCACTCTTCTGAGTAGAGTAATGGACCTCCTCAATGTGGCCTACTTTCAGGAATGGATGGTCTACTTCGTCAAGAAGATTCTCCATGGAGAGGATACTACATTTTTTTGGGGAGGAATAATCAATGATTGCTTCCATGAACAATTTATGAATGTTAAAAAGACCTCCAAGTTTTATATGACTTGCTATATAGTATATATTCACTAGCCAATCAAAGGCATTACAATGGTTTATTCAGAGCTCTGAATGAAGAACCTAGCAGGGAGCTCAAGGCTAATGAAAAATACCCCCAGTTGCAATTCTGAAATTTCAAGAAATACTATTGCAGGGTGAATGATGCCTTCATTGGGTACATCATCTCGCTACTCAGAGGTGATTTTAAGAGAAGAGTCTCCCATAGTGCTTGAGATTTTCTCAAATAGTATGCATTATTGTTCATCCAATATCCTAAGTTCACCTACATATGTCCCCAAGGGTTCTCAAAAACACTAAACAAGCTATCTCGGTATCCTAATGAATGAATAATATTGTTAGAACTTTCTTGGCAGTTGCGGCACATTCATGCCCTCCTAAGCAATAAGCATCTAGAAAGAATCCCTTATCCCCTTACAATCGGCTAGGGGATGTATGAGCTCTATACTTTCCAGTGTGCCCACAAATCAGAGAAGGAATTGGCCAAATACCATCTCAAATCCCACATAGGTAGACTGTGGATGGATCCATATGGCCACATCAAAAAAGTGATTGAACAAGAGTATGCACATCTCCACAATGTTGAATATTTTTGGGCCAATTGTAAAGATGACTTTGAAGTGCAAATAAGGCACTATATGCAAATGAATGCATACTTTGTAAAGAGGGTGAACTTGTTCCCAATACCCGACCAACTAGAAGAGGAGAGTACTGTAATTGACCCCAGATATAACATTGTTTCCAATCTACCACTGCCAATGATTGATTGGGATGAGAAAGAGGTCGATAACCTTGACATTCTCACCAAGCCTATTGAGGCTCAAAATAAGGGGTGGATTGATGGGAAAGTTTCCTAGTTAAAGCAACAAGGGTTCATTCTGAGCTATAAGGGGCTCAAAAGTGAGCCAAGTGGATCAGATGGTGGGGTTGCTGCTACATCAACAAGAGAAACGTCAAAATCCCCTCCATCCTTTCATTCAAGAAAGAGAAAGTAAATCGACAAGTAGTAGTCCAACCCAAAGGTGTATGCTAGAAAGGCCTCAAAAGTTGAGCCTTCAAAGAAACATAAGAGATTAGGCAACATCACTGAGATACCAATAATTCAAGATGTTCTAGTCCATGAGGGAGAAGAAATGGAGGTTGACTAGCCAAAGTCTCCACATATTTCATCTATTGTTGCAACCATTGTTGTTGTTGCTACCACCCCACACACAACAGTTGCTACTTCTTCGTCTGCGGTGGACATCACTGTCCACCTTGTCTCTACTTCTCCCATCGCGCATGTCATATCAGTGGATTCATCTTCGGCTACCACCTAAAAAATTTACTCATCTTCCATGTATCCATATTTTTCTCTTCCAAATGCCATTGCAACAACTACAATTCCCATTCTCATGCTCCTAAAGTCCTACACCAAATATATGTAGAATATGCCATCTGAACTCTTGGGGATGTTTACAAACCTAGTGGTACAGGTTGCAATTTCCCAAGTGATGACCAATCTCTCAATTCCTCCTTGTCCTACCGAGCCACCCAAAATGGAGGCCATAATGAAATTTTTTGAGGAGTTGGAAAGACGACAACTAGAAGTAGCTAAAATTTTTGAAGAAGAGGCAGACGACTACCATGAGCACCCAGTTTATGAGCATCGAGTAATTCATGAGGTAGCCTTTGAATATTTTGATGATGATGGTGAGTTTTTAAATGAAAATATTATTGAAGATACCTCCAATCTTGAGCTTGATGAAGAGTTGGTCAAGAAACTCAAAGAGATCGAGGATAAGGAGGCTGAAAGACAGCCTATCAGTGAAGAAGAGGTTGTTGCCATAGAAATAAAAGGTTATAAATCTCTAGTGGAAGAATTTTACCATATCCCTAGGCATGATGAAGAGGAAATCCCTCATAATGAGCAAGAAGATAAGGAAGAAGATAAGCCTGAAGAAGAGGCTGATGTTCATGAAAACCCAGAAATTGAGCAACCTGAGGAGCACGAGCACAATGAAGAAAGGGAAGAAAAGGATGTTGAAGGGGAAGACAACCCCAAGGAATTCCTACTCGTAAAGGTCCCTATCGAACACACATTACTCATACAAGAATCCGATGAAGACAAGGAAGAAACGAGGATAAAGCAAGAGGAGTTGAATGAAAAATAGATTGAAATCAGAGAGGATGAAAAAAAGGATAAGAAGGAATCACCCAAGGAGAAGTCCTCAATGCTTGATTGGTTGGAAAAGAAACTAGAGAAGAAGGCTCCCACTCCAAAAGACCCAAAAGCTAGGTTGGAGGCTATATTGGTCCAAGCCCCAATCAACACCAAGAAGGAGAAGAAGCCCAAAATTAGATCAAAGGTAATGATGTATGCGTAGGTATGTGTAGGATCATCATGGAAAAAATAGGCCCTTAAGTGGCAATAAAATTCAGAAAATCAGAGTTAGGAAACTTGACGTAAAAATTTGAATAAGTTATCTATATTATTTCAAAAATATGCAACAATAGAATATCTAGAAAATTGAATGTAGTTTCTAAACTACTAGGTTTATTTTTTATTTTTAAAATCTATTTGGTGAAATTTTGAAATTTCAATGCAGTAGTACTTAAATTTCAGGGAAAAATAAGAAGTAGGTGTCTTTCTGACCACCCTAACCATAATAAAATGATAATTTTTTTTATAATATTTTATGTATAAGTAGGAGACTCATGTCCGGAATGTATGCATATTTTTTTGTAATTTGTTTCCAAGTAAATAATTAATTATGATTTTTCTATTAAAATTTTTAAAAAATATAAAAACTCGTATGTCTAACCACCTTAACTTGGTACAAACTTCATGAAATTCAATTATTATTATTTTAATCCTATAGTATGAAAAGTATAGAATGTGACACGTATTTTAGATTCAAAAAATGTGATATTGTTTGAAAGTTATAGATGTTTTTCAATCAGCTTATCAATCAGGAATTTAGTCATAATTCAAATAGAAAATGAATAATAATTATTTAATAAATTCAAAGTAAAGCATAATTTATATAGGTGGAAAGGTGAGAATCTCTTGTAAAAACCCTTTTCGTTTCATCAATTTTGGGTAAAAAAAAAGTCATCAGCTACATGGGTCATCATATCACTTAGATATTGCCACTTTTTGGCCCATCATGATCCTATACATACTCGCCTCTAGATCTAGAATGGTGTAGGTAGCTATGCCAGTGGTGGGAGAGCAGGGAAAAAGTAATAATATCTCCACCATCGAATTGGGAGTGGCCACCAGGGACCAAAAGGTGGATCACCTCTAGGAATATGTCGCCATGGTGGTGCATCTGATTCAACAAGATAAAGTTTTGAAAGAAGAGCTCAAAGCATAGGTGGTTTATCTGACAGCTTACATCCAACATTGATCATAAATGAAAGAATAGCCTACCACATCCTCAGCCCCACCACAACTTCTATCTAAGGAGTAGATAGACAAACTAGAAAAAAGAAAGAACTTGGAGAAGACCACAAAGAGTTGGTTATGGTAGGTCTTGGATGTTGTAAATATGGGAATCAATCACTTTGTTTAGATAGTGTACACGTTATTGAATATACAAAAGTCCCTTGAGGGTACAAAGAAAATTTACACTGACTTCCCAAGGAAGTATGAGTCTACCTACCTGAATATTGAGGCTATCCTCAAGTTGCCGAGAAAAAATTGGGAGAAAGAGTTTGCATTCAAAGAGGATGATCACTGACTGATGGATGTCTGGAAGCGAGACTTTGAGAACCGAAAAGAAATATCAAAGCAGACACTTGAAAAGGTGAATGCAAATATCGAGTGGGCCAAGGAAGTTTGGTTAGACTAGAGCTGCTATTTGAAGTCAATTATAGGGTATGATGTGCCTATTGTCCAGATCAACCCAAAGAAGATTAAGCCTTATTTCCAAAAGAGGATACAAGATGGAATGTCGGGCGAGATTACCACTGATTTCATGAGTTTTTCTACTTGAGCATTTTCCCAGTCTGAGTTGTTCAGAGACCATGCTCCTAAGTATGATGAAGACTAGGAGAAGCTCATTGACAATTCTAAAGAATGGAGTTACCAAGTGCTGAGATCTGACATCATAGAGGTTGATAAGCTCCAGCCAGGGATCCTAAAATTAATGGAATATGTAGCTTTGAAGAAGCAAGAAGGAAAACCTATTATTGATGAATAATTTCTAACAGAATAGATGCAACAAAAGAGAAGTCATCAAGAAGACAAAATGCTACAGTGCTCCCACTAAAAGACAAAATAGGGAAAGAGACAGAATTGTATTTTAAAATGTAATATATTGTGGGGTATGTAGAACCCTAGGTTAAAGTGAATTGTGGCCACACAAATGTAAATAAATTTTGGCCACATGTTTTGCTTTTGGGACACTATAAATAGGGGACCTCCTCTCATTTTCATGAGAGAGTTGAGTTGTTGTAATGACATGCTGTAGAAATTTTAATAGAAATACATTGACTTTGGTGGATTTATGAGTTTCTTTGCATGTTTCATGATCCTTCTCTCATAGTTAGAGGATTTAGCTAAATTTACTTTTTTGTTCCATTTTCGCTTAGTTAACTTTGGTAGATTTATTAATTCTATTCCATGGTTGTGAAGATTTTTGTTGTGTAGATGCCTTCCTAGTCCATACTTTTGGCTATTTGTTGTTGGGAGATGGTTGTGTAAAGTTAGTCTGAACTTAGATTTGAAGCTTCCATTAAAATTTTATCTTTGTTCATGCATTTGCATGGTGAATGAATGGTAAGACATCCACAGTCCTTAGAAGATAGCACATATTTCATGAAACTGTGAAATTTATGGTTAAGTGAAATTTTGTTTTAAGGAAGCTATCCACGGTAGAGACCTCCATGATCACTATTCATTAATAGTTGCAGGTCTAGGAACCTTCCCTCTTCCCTACCATTTTCCTTTTTTAAAAATAAGTAACCTATGCTAAGGTTCATTGCACATTGTAAAGCCAAATCTTAAATTAGAGATGGAGTTCAAGACTCTTGTTTGAACTTGTAGAAAACATAAAGAAAATTTCCATCTTAAAATTCCATTTGTAGATCCAACTTCCTTCCAGCCTAAATTTTTTATGTTCACCTTGTGATTACCAACAAGATCACATCAAACATCAACTGAGATATTCTATACAAGTCATGACCTAACACCCGAGAGACCTTGGGGTAATTTTTAGAAACTTTTTGAATATTTCCTTTTAAGAGAGGCTGCATTGCATATGTTGAGAAAGTGTGCCAAAACACCCATCAATAGGTTCTATTAGTTGATTCACCTTGACCATTAGATTGTGGGTAGTAAGATGTTGAGAAACGATGTTGGATGTTAAACGTTTCTAGGAACTTCTTCACATTATTATTCTTTAATGGTGTTCCTTTTTCTGAAACCAATGTGGAAGGAAGTATAAAGTGAGTAAAATTGTGTTCTAGAAATATGAAATGACATATTACATCAAAAATTGTGGAACGAATGGGAATAGTTTCTACCCATTTTGTGAGATAATGTGTTGTGGTAATCATAAAGGTATGCCCAATGAAAGAAGGAGGTGAAAATTTTCCAATGAGATCCAATCCCCATACTGAGAATGATCAAATGGGAATTTGGGCCCAAAGCTCAGAAGTAGGAGTGTGAATCAAATTTCTATGTTCCTCACAATTGTGACATTTCTTAACATATTCAAAGAGATATTTTTTCATATGTGTCCAATAATATCCTATGCGGACAAGCTTTTGAACTAATGATATTCCTCCAAAATGACTTGCACAAGCACCTACATGAGCATATTCAAGTGCTATGGGGATTTGAAATTCCTTAAGGCGTCTAAGTAAAATATCGTTAAAGGATCTTCGGTATAGTATATCAGTGAGAATTATATATTTAGATGCAAGTTTGCAAAGACGGTCTTCAGTATTCTTAGTTGTCGGCTCAAAAAAGGTACCTTGAACTTTTAAATAATTAAATATTAGTGTGCACCATTCACTAGATCTTTCCATAGTTGTTGATAATACTTCTTTGGCTTTGGATTCTATTGATGGGTTTATAATGGTATGGACAATAAATGTGTAATATTATGAAGGATCTTGAGGGGATATAAGAGAAGTTGCACTTTCCATTGCATTTGCATGTCGATTATCCTTTCGTGGGATGTTATCAATGGTAAAAATCTCAAACCTCTCTAACAAAGTCATTGTGAGATGCTTGTATTTTGATAATTTTTCATCCTTTGCTTGGTATGTCCCATTTTTTTCTTAATGAATTATTGTGAATCAACGAATATCTTAATGTCTCGAGCTCTCAAAGTGAAAAAAATGTGTAATCCAACAATTAATGCTTCATATTCCAATGTGTTGTTTGTGCATAGGAAGTTTAAGTGATAGGATAAGGGAATAGGCTTACTTGCGGGCAATATTATTATA
Source organism: Sequoiadendron giganteum (assembly GCA_007115665.2). NCBI lineage: Eukaryota > Viridiplantae > Streptophyta > Pinopsida > Cupressales > Cupressaceae > Sequoiadendron > Sequoiadendron giganteum. The sequence goes on along the minus strand of CM021108.1, from coordinate 511,842,793 downwards.
GCCTCAACATTGGAGCCTATTCTACACTTAGAACTATCAAAGTATAATTCCCATGTCTCTTTATCTTTTTGAATAGTCAACACATTCTCATCAGGAAATGCTTCTATATTAGGTAATTCCAGGGGAGAGGGAGCATCCGCTAACTGGTCGGTTAAGGCTTGTCCTTTAATTTATTTTTGTGAAATAAACTTAAGGTCAAACTATGTTAACAACATAACCCATTTAGCTAAGTTCCTATATAAATATATTTTAATTAAAGAGATGTATCAAAGGATCAAATTTTGTCATCACATGTATTTCAACATTCAATAAGTAATGTCTCAACTTACTATTACCGAATTTACAAGAGCTAAACACTATTTCTCTATAGATGTGTATTGTGTTTCATAATCAATCAGACTTCAGCTAATGTAATAAACAAGATGTTCCTTACCATTTTCATCTTGTTGAGCAAGCAATGTTGTGAGAGCATGGGTGGATGCTATGGTATAAACAATCAATGGTTTTTTTTGCATAGCACGTTGTAAAATAGGTGGAGTTGCAAGATAATCTTTCAAACTCTCAAAATCCTATTTAAAATCATCATTCCAATTAAATTGAACCTCTTTCTTAAGGAGATGTGTGAAGGGTAATGTTTGGTCTACTAGAGATGCTATGAAATGATGGATAGCTTGAATTCTCCCTTATAATGTACACAATTGAGAAATATTTCTAGGAGGTGGCATGTTAACTATAGCATCATCTTTCTTCATGCCAACCTCAACGCCTCTATGAGATATGATAAAATCTAAAACAATTCCACTTTCTACACCAAAGACACACTTTTTCAAATTCATTCTCATGTTGTATTTCGGCATTCACTCAAAGATCTTCTGAAGGATATTCACATTGTCTTTTTGGGTTAAATATTTGGCTAGAATATCATCAACATAATCTTCCAAAACTTTATGTATGTTGTAGACACCGAAAATTGGTCTAGGCCTGCGAACACCACTTTTGACATAACTTTCTATTATCCATGGTTATGATTAAATAATGTTAATTATTTAATTACCTTTTCTAACACATATTTCCTCTATTAATTAAATACCCTTTTTAAGTAATTGACTATTTCATTAATTCATTTATTCAACTTGATTAATTAAATAAATCATATTTGTTGAATTATGTCACTAACTAATTAATTCTTCCTTCATAATTAAATATTTATTATTTAATTATTCAATTCCACCTTTACAATAGTCAAATTAAATAAATGATCTTTATTTATTTAATTAAATCTCTCACTTTCGAATGTTCAATTAAATTAACATTTAATTCATATTTAATTATTTATGTCACATTCTTCTATCAATCAGTTGACTAATCATTCACTCACCTTCTGACTCAAGATCTATTTTTAGTTCTCCAGTTATCTCCGGATTCAACATCAGATTATCTCTGCGAGAGGACTCTCTGTCACAACTAGTCAGTTAACTAGTTTTAACTCATATGCATGATGTGTTTATTAATTAAATATCTTTATTTAATTAATTAACTCATTTTTGCATTCGAATGCATTATTCTTCAAATTCCTACTTTGTCTTTGACATTCAAAGTCCGTTTCTTCTATTTTCAAAGAGTCTTAACAGAAGATTAAATTCTTGAACCTGTGTTCTAACTCACGTTCTAACTTAATCTTTATCACGCAGTCTTTTCTGACTCATGTTCTAACTCATGTTCTATCTAACACATAACTCACATCAGATGGCATTCATCAATCTTGTTCGTCAATCTCTCTTTCAATTTGAGCCGATCATTCAAAAACCCAAAATCTATAAAATGGCCTGTCATTATCATTATTCCTCCTCCCGAAATCATACACTTTTGAGAAGAAACTTATCTTTGATATTTTTCTTAGACACTCGACGAAGTTATGCTTCCATCAATACTAGAAATTTGAGGGCAAGAATACTAAAACAACAAAATGGAGAAGAGAAATCAAGATAATTCAAAGGAGTGAACGCATATTCAGTGAGATATTTTCAATTCATTTGTTTAGTTATTCATTATGTTTTCTTATTTGTTCTTTTTTGTTTTTGATTTAGATTGTTTGTTAATTTAGAATTGATCATTGTAATCTTTGCAGCTATTAGGATTTAATCTCTCAAGCAGAAATCTAGGTCATACATATGTATTCATGAAATATTAATGTCATAGGGTATGTGCAGGATCATCATGGAAAAAGTAGGCCCTTAGATGGCAAAAAAATTTAGAAAAGTCAAAGTTAGGCAACTTGATGTTAAAATTTGAATAAGTTATCTATATTATTTCAAAAATATGAAAGAATAGAATATGTATAAAATTGAATGTAGTTTCTAAACTACTAGGTTTATTTAAAAAATGAAAAAATCTATTTGGTGAAAATATAAAATTTCAATGCAGTAGTACTTAAATTTCAGGGAAAAAATAAGAAGTAGGTGTTTGTCTAACCACCCTAACCACACTATTTAATGATAATATTTTTTTATAATATTTTATATATAAGTAGAGGAATCATGTTCCAATGTGATGCATATTTTTTGTAATTTTTTTCCAAGTAAATAATTAATAATGATTTTTTTATTACAACTTTTAAAAAATATAAAAAATTGTATGTCTGACCACCTTAACTTGGTGAAAACTTCATGAAATTCATTTTTTATTTTAATCCTATAGTATGTGAGACATAGAATGTGACACATGTTTTGGATTTAAAAAATGTGATACCATTTGAAAGCTATAGATTTTTTTCAATCAGCCTATCAATTAGGACTTTAGTCGTAATTCAAATAGAAAATGAATAATAATAATTTATTAAATTTAAAGTAAAGTATAATTTATATTGGTGGAAAGTTAAGAATCTCATTGAAAAAACCCTTTTCGTTTCATCAATTTTGGGTAAAAAAAAAGTCGTCAACCACATGGGCCATCATATCACTTCCATATTGCCACTTTTGGCCCATCATGATCCTGCACATACCCCACCTCTTTTTGATATATTTTTCTCACATTATTTAATTTAAAGGGCATCATTACCCAACAAAATGTTCCCTAGACTATTGTAAATGTTGTTTTGTATTGGCATTGAGGAATGATAGATATTTGATTATATCCAAAAAATGCATCCATGTTGGACAACAAAGCATGTCTTGCAGTCAAGTCTACTATCATTTCAATATTAGGAAGGGTAAAATCATCTCTTAAAGATGCTTTATTTAAATCACTAAATTTCGTACACATCCTAATATGATTATCGGGTTTTGTGACTGCAAAAATGTTCAAGATCTAAGGAGAATAATCTATAGGTCATATGAAACCAACTTCAAGGAGTTTTTTAATCTCGCCCTTAACTAGCAATGCTATCTTAGGATTAATTTTTCATATCTTTTGTCTAACGGGTTCAGCATTTTCAACAAGGACTATGTTGTGTTTTAACTATTTTAGCATTGATTCCTGTCATATCCAAATAATTCCAAGAATTTTTTTTGGGAAAGTCATGAAGAAAAGTTGCATTGTCCTCTTGTTCGTCTTCATCAAGATAATTTCCTATCTTAATCACTTTCTCTTTAGCATTAATTCCCATTGGTACATAAATTGTATCTCCTATATGAATTTCACTTTGTTTTGGAAATTCAGGGTTGTATTCTTCATTGTTCATGTTAATCTCATTAGTTTCCTTTTCTCTATCTTTGTTCTTAGTACTAATCATAGCACATGTAACCCATTTATTTTGAGGAGTAGATGGTTTGTAATAAAATGCTCTTATTTATTTCAAGGCTTCATCATCTTAAAAGTATTGCCATGATGGCTCACAAGTCAAATCAATTAGTTATGGATGCTTAATGGTCAGATTTATTTTAGGTTTGCACATGATGGAATTTATGTTCAACGAGGGTCTTGTGTTTGCTTGTGTTATCTTAGAATGGAAATATCCCAAACCACCTTTTGTTTCCTATGTGTTAGGTTCCATAGGAACATGGATGCCTTGTTGTTTCTTTCCATGTCCTTTTCCACTATAACCCAGTTGTTTCATAAGCTCGTAACCTCTTCCATATAGTTTCTCCACTTCTTTTGAGTTTGGCAGTTTTTGATAATCTATCTCATTGAAGTTTTTTGTGTAGCATGTATCTTCTTCAAGGGTAGATGAGGTAGATGCTTGTGAGTTTTCTTCTGAGTTTTGCATTAACATAAGCATTAGTTGTTTTTTTTCATCTCCTTTTCTAGTGATTATGTATCCTCCCATAAATGAAGCTATGAATTATAAAGAACCACAATAATCTTCCAATAATTTTGATGTTGTTTCCATCTCTTTTTCTTCTTCCTTCATAGGTTCTATGGTCGATGTTGGAATCAATGTGTTTAAAGGAATTATCATTCCTTTTTCAAATTGTAAGAAAATTTCAAGCTAGGGTCTATCTCATTTTGGTATACCTTATTGTTATAGATATACTTCATTATACAATGAAGAGTTGAAGGCAGTGCATGCATCTCATGAATCCAAGGTCTTCTTAAAAGAAGATTATATATAAGGTCATGAGGCATGACATGAATAGGAGTTTATAAGGTAGCCTTTCCAATTGTAATAGGTGAAGTAATCACACCAAGTGGTTTCTTTCCTATATTTTCAAATCCTCAAATCGATAAGGAGTGAGATTGAATTCTTGATTTTTCCATGCCAATTCTATCCAAAAGGGTCACACTACACACATTGAGGGCAGAGCCATTGTCAACAAGGGTTATTTTTATTCCTAACCTATTATAGATGAATATTATTATGAAGGCATAATTTTTCTTCTCATTTCCAATGGAGGTAGATTATATTAATGAAAAGTAATGTCTACATTAAGTGTATTCATTCCTTGTATTAGAGATGTCACATCATTTGCATTTGTACCAGAGGGAACCACTACTACTTGTTGCAAGGCGGTTTGAAGCATAGTGTGATAATTAGGTGAATTTTGAATTAGGTCCCATAGGGATATCTTTGTAGGAGTATTCTTAAGTTGTTCAACAAGATCATACTCCTTCCCACTATGCAAAGGAAAATGAGGATCACTAGGAAAGATGGGATTAGGAAAAGGTAAAGATGTTGTAGTTGGTTTTTTCGGTTGTGGATTGTTTTGAGTGTTGTATGTATGAGAAATGGTATTATAGATTGATTGTTGGACAAAATTGTTCTTAGTTCGTTCAAGAGTGAAAACATGTTTGTTTTGAGTTAGAGGTTTGTGTGAAGGTGGGTAAAGGATAGGTTGAGGTTGAATCAAATTAACTTCTCTTGGTTTCATTTTATCATAACAAGACTTAGTGGATGAACCTTGCGAGATGAACTCCTCAAGGGTTTCATCTAACATGTCAAATTCATCACTGCTAAAAGGCTTGAGGGTTAGGTTAACTTGGAAAAAGAGATTTGACATACTCAAATAACTATTCTTTCTCCAAGTGGTTCATTGGTTTGTAGGTTTTTTTGGTTTTTCTTTGTAATGAATTCCAAATTTAATCTAGTCTAATTGAACTATGAACTAATGTTGAAAATGAAAAGTATAGTAATTTAATTCTATCCACAATTGCAATGAATTTAAATTATTCTAAATCTAATGATTTGAATGTAACAAAAACTCCGCAAAATGAAATAAAAAGCCACCAACAACAAATAGAAGCCTAGAAATAGAGAATTTAATACCGTCAATTGATGTTTAAAATCCTCCCTAGGAGTAAATCATAAAAGGGAGCGTATGAGTCCCAATGAGGGTTTTTTTCATAAATTTCAGAAAATTTTAAGTGATTTTTATGTTTTATGTTTTGGATGATGTCTAAATTAAATATAAATTCATATTTCAGATGATTTCAATGATGGAAGATGCAAAATGCAACCTATATGCACTTTCACTAATGCAATATTTATAAATCCAAGAATTCCAATTAATTATTGCAAACCCTAATGCAATGTTAATGCAATCTAGATCTAGGATGATGATGCACTCAAAATCAGAATTAAGATGTTCTAAATGTTGGTTCACCAAAATGAAAGGAATAAAACTGTCATTGCTTATGGTTTAGGACATAGAACAACAATCTTCTTCACTCTCATTCAAGGAAACCCTAAAGATCTCAATCCAATGTAGAAAGGGGAAGGAGATCTTCAATAGGGTGTTCTAGGGTCTAATTAGAAACTAAAGAGGTTCACCACCAAGCTAGGGCTTGGAAATACTAATGAAATGCAAGACCTAATGACAAGAATTAATGACATGCAAGATATAATTAAATGACCTAGAAAAGAATGTAAATCTGAACAACAAACTAGGAAACACAGAAGTGCACCTGGAAGCCTGAAAGAGCTTGAAATTAACTCTAAAATATTCAAGATGTCTCTTTTAGGTCACCCTAGGAATCATATGCCACTTTTGGTGTATCAATCCTAGTCTAGGGTTTCTAGACTAGAATAGGTTTCTGACAATGTAGATTAAAGATCTACAGAAATATGGGAATTTTTTTGTAGTGGGATTCATATGCCACTTCTGGTGTATTAGTCTTGTTTTTCCTTTTAGGGAATTCAAAGTCCAGATCTGTACTCCAATCTCTTCTTTTCTCTTCCAAACTGGTTTCTGGATCTGAACCTCTAAAGAGACCCACATAATAGAATATAGAATTAATTTTCTTATGGGGGTTTACCTCAATAAAATCCATAGTTTGGTAATTAAAGCTTAGTGGAAATAATGCATCTTGAATATAAATGTGAACATCAACCCTAACCTTAAGTGTTCCTAAGATTAGGAAATCTGAAATGCAATGTAACCCTATTCTATTGTTCTAGAATGAGATGCATGAATGAAACATGCAGATGCATGATCTGTTGAGAAATTATGTCTCAACTTCCAGCTTGAAGCCCCACCCTTAATGTATTGGCATCAAAATTTGTTTATTTTGGCCTTTCCCTCCATACCGCGGTGGGTAAATCTGTTTCTGGCGGTGTTTGGCCTGGCGGTTACTGCCATACCGCGGCCAACCAAAGGGCTAACCATGGTGGCCGCGGTAAGCCACCTGCTACTGGCTTGGCAGTTACCGCCATACTGCGGCCAGCCAAAGGGCTGACCATGGTGGCTGCGGTAAGCCACCTGTGGCTTGGCCTAGCGGTTACTGCGGTATCGTGGCCAGCCACAAGGCTCACCGTAGTGTCTGCGGTAAAACCACCAACGGTCAGGCTGACGGTTACCGCCCTACCATGGGGTTGCCTGTCGGCCCCCACGGTAGCGCGATAAGACCGTCAACGGTCCCTTTGACCACCTACCACCATACTGCAAGGTGATCATGAGAACGTTGCGGTAACACGGTAAGGTAAATGGTGAGGTCGATATGCTTACCACCCTACCGCAGAGTGAGCTCGGGTGGACAGCGGTAACGCAGTAGAGGCTGTGAAAGAGCTCGGTGAGCTCAACGACCTGGTTTGACCAAGTTGGACTTGGGTCAGAGCTCGACAATGAATAAGGTGTTGACACATGGCTCAATGTCAGTCGATTATTGGCTAGAGGCCAAAAGTCTAAGCAGCAGTTATTGCAGGCCGATTTAGGGTGGCGAACAGGACCCAATTTGGGTAATGGCTATAATGCTTGGGTGGCTTGATGCAATGAGATCGGTATGGGTGCTCTTTGGTGTGATTTGATCAAAGATGATTTGTACCAGAGATCGGCGGCTTGTCTATCAGAATTAATTACATGTATGACTTTGTAAGAGGAGTACGTGAAGGCAAGGAGAGTTCGAACTGTATGTTGAAAGTGTGAGAACATTGTAAGAGTGAGAATTCGATTTTGTGCTACTGTGAGCTGAACAAAGAAGTCTATGATTTGTATGCAACTATTATTTTTACTATAATACAAAATAGTCTTGACTTTGTGTGGTGGGTTTTTTACCTGTAAAGGTTTTCCCATGTATATCTTGTGTCAATTGTGAATGCTCTTCTTTGTGTAATATTTATTTTACTTGTTGTATTCATCTCAAGTAGTTTTTAGAAGCTATTGGAGCTAGTTTTTGCTTTACTCCTCTGTTGTATTAGTGTTAAGGGAATGTATTCTGCACTGTTGGGTTTGTAGATCCATGCATGTTTTTCCCTTCAAGTGGTATCAGAGCTTGGCCAGTTGTGTTATCCTTGTAGGAAATATTAGTTTTTTGTGCTAATACTATTTCAATGGGAGTCTTACATTGCTGAAACTTGTTTCTGTTTGAGATGGCGAGTACATCTGGTAGAATTGATATTGAAAAATTCAATGGTAGTAACTTTGAGTTATGGAAACTCAAGTAGAAGACTTGCTTGTGGATAGAGACCTCTGGATTGCTATCTCTGGAACTAAGCCACAAAGTACAACGCAAGAAGCTTGAGATCTTGTTGATAGAAAAGCAAGAGGTTTGATAAGACTGAGTCTAGCTGATTATGTTCTCTTGAACATTCATGAGGAGCAGTCTGCAGCTTCACTATGGAAGAAGCTTGGTGATATTTATCAGGGAAAGTCTCTGGTAAATAAGTTATTCCTGAGGAAGAAGTTGTACTCCTTGAAGATGGATGAAGGTCCATCTGTTGTAGAACATCTCAACTCGTTTAATATGAGTGTCACTTAGCTTGCATCTGTAAGTGTAAAGATTGAGGAGGAGGATCGTTGCATGCTCCTGTTGTGTTCGTTACCTGACAGTTGGGATCATCTTGTGATGGCCATTGGAAGCACTGCTGCTGCTTTCAAGATGGAAGATGTTGTTGCATCATTACTATTTGAAGAGATGTGGAGGAAGTCTTCAGAGATGGCGAAAGAGGCTCTTGTTGTTCGAGGTAGACCAAAGGAGAAAGGAAAGAAGAAGCACAAGAAGTCAAAATCCAAATTTGTAGGGAGATCAAAGTCCCTTGGTAAAAATTTCAAGGTGAGATGTTGGAACTGTGGATGACCTGGTCATATCAGGAAGGATTGAAAGGAGAAGAAGAAGAAGAATGCTTCTAATAATGAATCTTCTCAGAGTGATGCAGACGCCTTCATTGCAGCAGCCTTGACAACTCAGGCATCTGATGATGTTTGGTTGGTTGATTCAAGTGCATCATTTCACATGACGTCCAATAGAAAATCATTCTCTAAATACGAGAAGTATGATGATGGAAAGGTGTACTTGGCAAGTGATTCAACACTGGAGATTGTTGGCAGAGGGAGAGTCAGAATTCAGTTTCCTGACGGGAGAGTCAAAGGTATTGGTGGCATACTTCACATACCAAGTTTGGCTCGAAATCTTCTCTTTGTCAGTAAGTTAAATGATGATGGTGTAGAAGTTTATTTTTCTAGTAAGGGATGTAAAATGGCTAGAGGTGCAATGGTGCTAGCTAAGGGTGTTCGTACTGGCACTCTGTACAAGCTAGATGCACGTCATGTTCTTTGTAACAGTGCCTCTGTAAAGTCATGTAATGATGCACCTATAGAGAAAGATGAAGACTCTTCTCTGGCTGCAAATGTTATGGAAGTAAAACTCCCAGCTGAGAAGACTATGTTGTGGCATCACCGACTTGGTCACATTGGTGAAAAAGGTTTAAAAACCTTGAAGAATAAAAACCTTGTAGAAGGGCTTGATGATTGTAACCTTGAGTTCGATTTTTGTGAACATTGCGTCTATGGAAAACAACACCGTGTTTCATTTTATTCTAGTCCTCACAAATCTTTTGGTATATTGGATTATGTTCATTATGATGTGTTTGGTCCAGTTAATGTTTCTTCATTATCAAAGTCCAGATGTTATGTTTCTTTTATTGATGATTGTTCAAGAAGGGCATTTGTATACTTCATAAAAAGTAAATTAGAAGTGTTCAGTCAGTTTAAAGAATTTAAATCTTTGGTTGAGAATCAGACTGGAAGGAAAATTAAGTGTTTGAGGACAGACAATGGTGGTGAATTTTGTTCTACAGATTTTGAAAGGTATTGTACTCATCATGGAATTAAAAGGCACAAGACAATTCCTTACACTCCACAACAAAATGGAGTTGCTGAAAGGTTAAACAGGACATTGATGGAAAAGGCAAGGAGTATGCTGAGTGGTCCTGGTCTAGAGTAGAAGTTATGGGCTAAGGCTATGGCTACAACATGCTATTTTATAAATAGATCTCCTTGTTCAGCTCTTGTTGACAAGACACCTTTGGAAGCATGGTCTGGTAAGAATCCCTCTCTGAGGCATGTCCGTGTGTTTGACTGTGAGGCATATGTTTATGTGCCAAATGAAAAGAGATCTAAATTGGATAACAAGGTTGTCAAATGTATTATCATTGGCTATGGAGTTGGTATGAAGGGATACAACCTTTGGAACCCTGTTACTGAGAAGGTTTTGTATAGTAGAAGTGGGATATTTCATGAGCTAAAACCTTTAGTTAGTGATCAACAGCTTGGGACAAATCAGAGTGACAAGAAGAAGGATGCAATTAAGATTCCCCAAACTCCAGAAAGGGAAGAGTTGCATGGTGTACCTGAGATTGAGGAGAGCTCAAGTAGCTCTGGAAGTTCCGATGATGAAGATCAACCTCAGCCTGTAAGAAGATCTACTCGAGAAAAAAGGCAGCCTGATAGGTATGGTTTTTCTATGCTAGATTCAAACTATGTCTATGCTTTAATTACTAGCAATGATGAGCCTAGGATTGTAAAAGAAGCAATCAACATGGCTGATTCTAAGTCTTGGCTAGAAGCCATGAATGAAGAAATGGATTCTTTGGAAAAGAATGATACCTGGAATTCGGTACCACTGCCTAAAGGGCGAAAGCCTGTTGGCTGTAAGTGGATATTCAAAAAGAAGACAGGAATTGATGGCAATGTTGAGAAGTACAAGGCTAGACTGGTTGCAAAAGGTTTTTCTAAAATAGAGGGAATAGATTATGGAGAGATCTTTTCCCCTGTAGCAAAGTTGACATCCATCAGATTTCTTTTGTCTTTAGCATCTGTATATGATTTTGAAATTGAACAGATGGATGTGAAGACAACATTTCTCCATGGTGATCTAGAAGAAGAAATTTACATGTCCCAGCCTAAGCATTTTGTTGAAAGAGGTAAACAAAATCTAGTTTGCAAGTTAAATAAATCTCTCTATGGTTTAAAGCAATCTCCTAGAATGTGGTACCAAAAATTTAACACATTTGTGTTGTCAATTGGATTTGTGAGATCAAAATCTTATCATTGTATTTATTACAAATCTGAGAATGATTGTTTGCTTGTTATTACCCTATATGTGGATGATATGTTATTCATTGGAAATAGCAAGACTATGATTTGTGATCTTAAATCTCAGTTGTCTGCAAAGTTCAAGATGAAAGATCTTGGTGCAGCTAGGTACATTCTTGGAATGGATATTACCAGGGACAGGACAAGCATAAAGCTTTGGGTCAGTTAGAGTAAGTATGTGAAGAAAAATCTGGAGAGGTTTAGCATGGATGACTGAAAGCAGCTTGTTGTTCCTATCATGCATGGAACTAAGCTGTTAGTTGATGACTATCCAAAGTCTACCACAAAGATGGAGGACATGACCAGTCTACCTTATGCAAGTGTTGTTGGCAGTTTGATGTATGCTATGGTCTATACAAAACCAGACATTGCCCAAGCAGTGGGAGTTCTAAGCCAATTTATGGAGAATCCAGGAAGATCACATTGGGATGCTATGAAGAGAGTGTTCAGGTATTTGAAGGGGACTTCAGATTATGCTTTGTGTTACCATGGCAATATGGTTGCATCACAGAAATCTCTCAGCATCCAAGGTTATGTTGATTCAGATTGGGCAGGGGACATTGACAGAAGGTGATCCACTAGTGGATACACTTTCATGCTTAATGGTGAAGCTATCAGTTGGATGAGCAAGCGACAGGCTGTAGTTGCTTTATCCATGACAGAGGCAGAGTACATGGCTGCAACTCATGCCTGCAAGGAAGTTGTTTGGCTGAGCTGTTTGTGTTCAAACATTGGATTTAATACTGGGCAGATTACAATTTGCTGTGACAGTTAGAGTGCCAATTGTTTGGCAAAGAATCTGACATTTCATGCAAGGACCAAGCACATTGATGTGTAGTATCACTTTGTGAGTGATATGGTTGAAGATGGTAGGGTTATTCTGGAAAAGGTGGACACCTTGAAGAATGTGGAAAATGCTTTGACAAAGCTTGTGAGTACAGACAAGTTCAGATGGTGCATCGAATCGATGGGCCTTGGGGCCTATAACAGACAATGATTTTTATTTTCATGGGGTTAGCTAAAAGTGTTCGCCAAGTGGGAGCTTGTTGAGAAATTATGTCTCAACTTCCATCTTGAAGCCCCACCCTTAATGTCTTAGGGTGGAAATTTTTTTATTTTGGCCTTTAGCGCCATACCGCGACAGGTAAATCTATTTCTGGCAGTGCTTGGCCTGGCGATTATCGCCATACCGTTGCCAGCCAAAGGGCTGACTGTGGTGGCCACGATAAGTCACCTGTGGCTGGCTTGGCGGTTACCACCATACCGTGGCTAGCTAAAGGGCTAACTACAATGGCCGTGGTAAGCTGCCCACGGCTTGGCCTGGCGGTTACCACGGTACCGCGGCTAGCCATAGGGCTGACTGTGGTGGCCTCGATAAAACCGCCAGCGGTCAGGCTGATGGTTACCGCCCTACCACAGGGTGGCCTGTCGGCCCCCATGGTAGCGCAGTAAGTTCGTCAGTGGTCCCTTTGACTGCCTACCACCATACTGCAGGGTGATCATGAGAAGGCCACAGTAGCGTAGTAAGGTAAATCGCGAGCTTGCTATGCTTACCGCCATACCATAGGGTGAGCTCGGGTGGACAGCGATAATGCGGTAGAGGCTATGAAAGAGCTCGGTGAGCTCGACGACCTAGTTTGACCGAGTTGGACTCAGGTCAGAGCTCAACAACGAATAAGGTGTTGACACGTGGCTCAATGTTAGTCAATTATTAGCTAGAGGCCAAAAGTCTAAGCAGCAGTTATTGCAAGTCGATTCAGGGTGGCGAACAGGACCCGATTTGGGTAATGGCTTTAATGCCTAGGTGGCTCAATGCAATGAGATCGGTATGGGCGGCTCTTTGGTGCGATTTGATCAAAGATGATTTGTACCAGAGATGGGCGGCTTGTCTATTAGAATTAATTGCATGTATGACTTTGTAAGAGGAGTACGTGAAGGCAAGGAGAGTTTGAACTGTATGTTGAATGTGTGAGAACATTGTAAGAGTGAGAATTCGATTTTGTGTTGCTGTGAGCTGAACAAAGAATTATGTGATTTGTATGTAACTATTATTATTACTATAATACAAAATAGTCTTGACTTTGTGTGGTGGGTTTTTTACCTATAAAGGTTTTCCCACGTATATCTTGTGTCAACTATGAATGCTTTTCTTTGTGTAATATTTATTTTACTTGTTGTATTCATCTCAAGTAGTTTTTAGAAGCTATTGGAATTGGTTTATGCTTTACTCCTTTGTTGTATTAGTGTTAAGGGAATGTATTCCGCACTGTTGGGTCTGTAGATCCATGCATGTTTTTCCCTTCATGATCCTCTTTAGGAGATGTATAATCGCCCTAGTAAGCCATAATATATGTATGTACCTTTTGTAGGATGAAAGAAGAGTGATAGTGGATGATGTAATCACTTAGGAAACAAGTCATTAGGCTTGGCTTGAGGGCTATTTGCATCTCCCCAACCTAAAATCCATCATGATTCACCATAGGCAACCATAATCAACCCTTGACAATGTAGATCTTGGATGAAAGTGAGCCTGAAGACCTACAAAAAAACTTGAATGCTGCTCCAAGACTTCAACTTTGTTGTTTAGTTTCTCTTGAATTCTTTTGTGAAGAATTCTTGAAAGCTTGTGAATTCTTAGAACTTGAAATTGCTCTTCTATATTATTGCTTAGATGAAATAATGATGTGGAAGCTTGTGTATATAGGCAATACTCCTAATTTACAATTATTTAGATCTCAAAATCCAACATCAACCAAAAAATTGAATTAAAAACTTGAATTTCCTGCTCAAACCCTAAAAAGCGGCCAAATGGGACTCGTACAACACTTCTAGCATATGGGTCCCACCTAGGGGGACTCATATGCTAGAAGTGACGTTTGAGTTTCACCCTAGTTTTCTAGGATGGTTTGTTATAATTTTTAATGCTTTTAATGATTTTGTAGGTTTTTAGTGTAAATAAGCCTCGATATTTTAAATAAAGAGTCTTAGGGGCCTATTAATTAATATTTAAAGTATATTTAATGCAAGGGTATTAAAATAGGTCCAAATTATGTGTGAAATTGTACCATTTTCAAGAGCATACAATTTTATACACTAAAAAAAAAATTAGATACAAACATTCTTATTATCAATTTTTTTGATTACATATAGTCAGCCACATCCGAGCTTATAGATTTGACTCATAGGCCTAATAAAAAAAGTTCAAAATACATTACTCATACATGCAAGCAAAATTATTATACATCAAATTCTATATTCTTCTTAATGTACTTAATCTTGATTGATTTCTATCCTAATGATCCATTAGAAGCTTTATATCATATTCGCAAATCTAGAAGCATCTGCATCGACCAAAGATCATTACAATCTTTGATGAAGGAAACGTAATGTGTGCATGAATAGGTTAGCCTCAAATTTGAATTTCTCCATGGTAGGTGTGTATGATAAAGTGTGGACCTAAAATTAAGGTCGGGGACACTCCATGAAATAAATTGAAACACACTATGAGGATTCACAAATTACAGGAAGGATCCACAATTGATCAAAATAGCCATTAGGTTTAAAATTATTTTGGGGCTAGTTCCAAAAATTGTCACTTAATCCGAAATCGATAACTTGTCAAAAAAAGATCCAATCAAGCTGAAAATTTGGAATAACGTAAATGAGCATGTTCACGATGAAAACACAGATCCAAACATTCTGGTGAGAAAACCTGACGAAATACTGAATCTACCAACTTGAACAAGAACAAGAACTGAACAAGAACAAAACTGAATAATTTTTTTTTTTGTTGATGCAGGATTGTAAAGAACCAAGGATGCGCCTAATTTAGACATCTTAGATTATTGAAAATTGAGTCCCTCAATTTTCTAAGACCAAAGGGAAACCAATACGATCTACCTCAACCTAAGAAATCCAAGAAGAATCCTCCACTGGTCTACCCTTCCATTTCACAAGATAATCTTTGTATTGTCTTCCACGAGTTTTCCTTTCAACTCTGACATCCAAAATCTCTTCTATCTCATCTGATTGGTGTTTAGGAAGTTGTTCTTCCAATTTTTCTTTACTATCTTTATTGATGTATATTTAAAATGTTGAATATAGGTGATATACCCATGTCATCTGGTAACTCTACTTCATATGCATTTCCTGAATCAAATTTCTTCAAAATCTTATAGGGTCCAAACTTCCTCATCTTGAGCTTACTGTATGTGCCAATTGGAAATATTTCCTTCCTCAAATATAACATCACTTCATCTCCAAATTTTAAATCCTTATGTCTACTATTTTCATCTACTCTCTCCTTGTACTTTCGGTTCATATCTTCAAAAACAAAATTCACATGAGTATGCACTTTCTTCAAATGTTCTACAAATTCCTCTAGTTCTACACTCCTTTTATCTTCTTTATTGATGTCTCACAATTTTGATATGCCTCTAGGATGAACTCCATTAACAATCTCAAAAGGTGTCTTTCCAGTACTCATGTTCACTGAGTTATTGTAGGAAAATTCTTCTTGTGCAAGGACTAAATCCCAACTTACAGTTTTCTCCCCAACCAAACATCTCAGCAAATTTCCCAAACTTCTGTTCACTACCTCTATATTTCCATCTATCTATGGGTGAAAAGTAGAATTGAACTTCAAATCTATCTTCAACATCTTCCAAAGTGTTCTCCAAAAATAACCAGCAAATTTTGTGTCTCTGTCTGAAACAATACTCCTAGGTAATCCATGTAATCTAACTACTTCCTTGAAAAATAAGTCTACTACATGCACTACATCGGTTGTCTTCTTACAAGGTATGAAATGTGCAATCTTATAAAATCTATCCATCACCAAAAATATAGGATCATTACCTCTCTGTGTCTTTGGTAAACCAAGTATGAAATCCATGTTGATATCCTCCCAAGGTCTTTCTAGAATTGTCAAAGGTTTAAATACAATCCAACATTCTAACTACTCCCTTTTGTAACTTGAAAAACTCTATAACTCTACACAAATTTCCTAACATCCTTATGAATTTGTGGCCAAAAGTAATTCTCACATACCAATGCTACTATCTTATCAATTCCAAAGTGTCCTACCAATCCTCCAGTATGTTTCTCTTTCACCAAGCTATTGCTCATTTAACATTGAGGTATACACAACTGATTTCCTCTAAACAACATATCCTCCTAAATGAAATAATCCAACCACTGAATTCTATCCTCCAAAATCGGTTCTTTACATGCTCTCCAAGGTTCTACAAAATTCGGGTCTTCCTTATACAAGTTATTCAGCTCCTCAAAGCCTAATACCTCCACTCTCATCTTTGCCATTAAATTCATTTTCCTACTCAAAGCATCAAAAACTCTATTTAACTTTCCACTCCTATGTTTCAAAACAAAATTATAACTCTGCAAGAATTCCACCTATCTCATGTGTTTCTGATTCAGCTTACCTTGACTGTTCAAGTATTGCAAGGTCAGATGATTGGTATACAACAAAAATTCCTTAGACAACAAGTAATGTCTCCACTACTTCAAATATTGAACTATGGCATAAAAATCTTGATCATACACTAAATACCTTCTCCAAGCATCATTCAATTTGTCACTAAGATAAGCTATTGGTCTTCCTTCTTGACTTAATACTGCTCCAATTGCATTTCCACTCGCATCACAATCTATCTGAAATACCTTGTTAAAGTTTGGTAAATCCAACACAGGCTGTTGAGTCACCTTCTATTTCAAAAACTCACAAATTTGGTTTTCTCTAGATTTCCATCTAAAATCCTTCCTATCTCCTCTCATTGTTTCTATCATATTACTGCAAATAGAACTAAAATTCCTAATGAACTTCTAATAGAAACTAGCCAATCCATAAAATGATCTTACCTCTCTAATATTTCCCGATGTAGGCCATTCAACAATTTCTCTTACCTTCTCAAGATCCATCTTCAATCTATCCACATATATCATAAGTCTTAGATATACCAATTCTTCCTTCATGAAACTACACTTCTTAATGTTTATCGACAACTTCTCTTCTCTCAACCTCTACAAAACTTGTCTTATATGAAAAAAAAATTCTTCTCTAGTCTTACAAAAAAATCAAGATATCATCCAAATAAAAAATCACAAACATACCCAATAATTTCTTCAATACCTCATACATCAACCTCATGAAAGTACTCGATGCATTTTTTAGTCCAAAAGGAATTACCAACCACTCGTCCCCTTCTCCGATTCTGAACTAATGATATCCACTCTTCAAATCTATCATTGTAAAGTACTTAGATCCACTCAAATAATCCATAATGTCATCCATCCAAGGAAAAGGAAATCTATACTTCACTGTGATCTTGTTTATGGCTCTAGAGCATGTACACATTCTCCATTCCCTATCCTTCTTAGGTGCTAGCACTGCAGGTACTACACAAGGACTTAAGCTTTCTCTAATCAAACCTTTTCTTACCAAATATTATACTTGTTTGTTCAAATCTTCATTCTATGTTGGTGGCATCCGATGTGTTGCTTTATTAGGTAAACTAGCTCCAAGAATCAAATCCATGCAATGAATAATAATCCTCATAGGTGGCAATCCATCAAGTACATTATTTGAAATGATCTTAATATTTTGTCAGCAATTCCTTTATCTTTTTTGGATGTTCTTCTACATGCTTCAAGTCTTCAACCTTCTTAGGAACCAAGGCATAGCACATGCTCTCATGTCCCAGTCCATCTAGAAATCTCCTTCCATCAACCAAACAAATTCTAGCATTCATATAAAACTCAACTTTAGGAACATCCTCCAATGGTAAAAAATTCTGCTTCATTCCATTAGAAACAATAGTATATGTGTTCTTCTTTCCATGGCATGATATCACACAAAACTTCATCATGATAATTTCCTATCTTCAACTTCACCAAACATCGTTCACTCACCAATATATTATGCTCATCTTGAATCCATGCTATCTGATAGGGTTTAAGGTGTTTCAACCTTTCCAACTTCAATTTGGTCACCATTTCTTCAAAAACTAGGTTCTTTGAGCTTCCATTGTCAATTATCACTTTACAACATTTACTAGCTTCCTTGCATCTAGTTCAAAACAAATTCTTTCTCTGCAATGGTTCCTCATCCATCTCACTTTGACACAATACTCTTCTTTTCACCAATACTTCTCCTTCTTCCAATTTGTTAGATGATCCTACATGATCCTCCTCAAAAAATGTTGTTCTTCTATTGATTTTTGTCTGTCTTCTTGTCTCTCCCTGATTACATTCAAATGCTCTATGTCCACCATACTTATAACAAGTTCCTTTGAATACTCTTTTCTCTTGTCCTCTATCACCTTTTCTATAACCCTCATTATGGTAACCACCATATCCTCCTCTTTGGTAAGATTTTCCATCATTCTTACTGACTTCCTTATCTTTATTTTGATCTGTAAAAGATCCTCTTCCTCCTCTACTAAAAATTCTTCATCTCTGAAATCTTCCACATCTTCCTCTTCATCTTTTAGGGCACACTGGTATGCCTCTTCCACACTCAACAACTTAATCAAATTGATCTCATCTTGTATAGATGAACTCAAACCATTCATATATATGGCTACTTGTTTGGTCTCATCATTTGAATGTCCAGATCCGATATTCAACTTGTAGAACTCTTCAATATAGTCTATCACACTTGACTCCTTCTACTTCAAATTCTTCAATTTTTAGAACAAACTGATCTGATAGTCTGTAGGGATAAACTTTGTCTTCAACTTATTTACCATCCAATCCCATGATCTTATCTTATCCTTTTGTTTTCTTTGCCTATCTATCTGCAAATGTTCCCACCAAAGGGATGCATGTCCTTTCAACTTTGTACAAGAAAATTTCACCTTCTTGTCTTCTATGGTACCTTCAAAATCAAGGTATTTTCCATCTTTGTTATCCAATCAAGCAATTTATTTGAATCCAACTTACCATTATAATCTGGTGGATTGAAATGTGGTTTAGTGTTCACTCTGGTTAGGGCTCTTATGAACCTCTCTTCTCCCTAATCAAGGCAATGTTTCTCTTCTCTTTCCCTTTCTTCCTGTTCTTCTACCTCTTCATCACTTACATAATCAATTGGTCGAACTCTCCTCTAGGTCGTCTTGACTGCTTCCAATCTAGCAACACTTCCTCCCAACATCTCGATTACAGCCAAGTTTTCATTTACATGCGCTACATTTCCTCTACCATTTCTTCTTCTCGCCATAATTACACAAGTCCTCTGTAGCTATAGGTCAGATCCTCACTCCACCACCCCACAACAAATCTTCAACAGGACTTCACAACTCTAATAATCTTGCAAGGAATGAATCTCGCTCTGATACCAATTTGGTATAGTCACAATAGGAGGGGTACAGACCGTGCAACAAGAGTCACACAACAAAAGAGAAATAGAATATGGAGAAAAATGTACATAAACAAATTCTTATTTTCAAAATTTTTGATTACATATACTCGACCACATTCGGGCTTACATATTCAACTCATAGGCTTGATACAACAAGTTCAAAATACAGTGCTCATACATGCAATTAAAAATCTTACAGATCAAATTTTATATTCTTCTTAATTTAATTAATCTTGATTGATTTATATCCTAATGATCCATTATAGGATTTATATCATATCCACAAATCTATAAGCACCAGTGTCGGCCAAAGATCATTACAATACCCAATGAAGGAAACGTAATGTGTGCATGAATATGTCGGCCTCAAATTTGAATTTATCCATGATAGGTGTGTATGATGAAGTGGGGACCTAAAATTAAGTTCGGGGATACTCCATAGAACAAATTGAAACACACCGTGAGGATCCAAAAATTATGAGAAGGATCCACAATCCATCAAACTAGCCATTAGGTTTCAAATTATTTTCGGGCCAGTTCCAAAAACTATCACTTAAATCGAAAGCGATAACTTGCGAGAAAAAGATCCAATCAAGCTGAAAACTTGGAATAAGGAAAATGAGCATGTCCACAATGAAAACATAGATCCACAAGGTATGGTGAGAAAACATGAAAAAATACCAAATTTGTCAACTTGAACAAGAACAAGAACTGAACAAGAACAAAAATGAACATGAAAAAATATATTTTGGTTGATGTAGTATTGTAAAGAACCAAGGATGCTCCTACATTAGGATCCCATTTTGAAAAATTTCCATTTTTGGCAACTTTTCAAAATGGGATCTCGTTTTGTAAAAGCATTTTTTTTTTTTATGAAACAGGATCATGTTTCTACAAAATGAGATCCTATTTTTTTAAATATAAATTATTGGTTGGTGAACCATAGATTTTTTGGGGAAAGAGTTCTCTCTAACACTTCTAGGGTTTTTCACCTAAAAGGAGAGAGATTTCCCACAAAAACTTGGAGGTTCATTCAATACTAATGTAAATATGATTGAAATATATCTAAATTGAAGGTCCTAACTATAAAGAACTGATAAAAGAGATCAAATACTAATGAAAAACCTATAAACTGAACTTATTTTGAAAGCACATTGTGATATGTAAAATGAACTAAAAATGCAAGTGAACTATAACAGAAATGAATGAAATTGGAGAGGTACACTTGGAAATTGGAAAGCGCTAGAGAGGAGCTCTGGAAATGCTATTGATTCTAAAATTTTGACCTACTAGGACACTTACGCCATTTTGGGCAACCTAGTCCCAAATCTGGAAAATTGCATCAAAGCTTGTTTCATCCAAATGGCTATCTGAATCTACCAAAATCTTTGAAAAGAATGTGCAGTGTGGCTAAGTCACGATTAATGGTGACTTAGTCCGCTTTGACTTTTCTGAAAAATCGGAAAGTGGAAACGAAAGCCCTCAATCTACACTTTCTATTCCTCCAAGTATCCAGATCTGAAACTTTGATTTTCAGCACTCTAAGTGATTTTTTGTGGATATTTTGGCTTTGCAAACAAGGAGATGTCTTCAACAACTTTTTAACCTATTCTTCAATTATTTCCAAGCCTTCACGATGCCTAAATCTACAAACACACAAGGAAAGAAAGATAAATGTTGAATGTTAGGGAATAGGGGTTTGCCTTGGTGAAACCCCTTTTAGGTAATTAAACCAAAATGATGAAATAAGATAATGAACAACGAACATGAATTAATGCGATTATATATTTTCCATGATGATTGATCTTGAATTTTTGTAGCAATAGATGAAGAATCCGCCCTTGAATGCCTTAGAAAGCTATCTTGATGACTTAGAATGCTAAAACCCTAGCTTGCTTGACTTGATATGGAAGATGAATCATGAATGAATAATGAATGAGTTATGAATTAGGGTTTAGAGGCTTATTTTTATAGGAATCCACCTTAAATGCCCATTAATTTGATCCCCAAGGCCGATATGGAAGAAAATTAAACTTAAACCCTAATTTTTCTCGCTCAAACCCCAAAAATAGCTCAAATAAGACTAAGTCACCAAGTTGGGTGACTTAGTCCCACTTGGATGGGATTAATTCACCCAGATGGGCAACTTAGTCCCACAGGGGCTCTTTTCCTAGCTGGGATGTCAGGGAATGCATGGATTGGGTTTATATGTTGATTTTATTGGGTATTTGATCAAAATAAGCCCCACAATGCATAATATGGGGTCATATGATCCTATTAGTGATGATGTAAAGGATAATTAGGGATAGGGACACAAAGTTTAATGTGAAAATGTGATTAAATACACTTTAAAACACTAAAATGAGGTCCACTTGGCCTAGAAAGACACAAGATCCAATGTGAATATGTAGAACACATTACAACATTAGGTTTGATTAACAAGCCTTCTAGATTAATTAAATACATTTTACAACATTGAATAAGGGGAAAGTTAAGTAATTTTAGCTTAAAATGGTCCCAAGACCTAATGTGGATGTGTAAATGACCTCACAACACTAAATCAAGGTGATACTAAGTCAAATTTATCATCAATTATTCCCACATCAAGCAAGGGATACATTTTTCTATGGTACAATTAGGTTTGTGCTTTATTTTTCAGTTCAAGAAAAGGCTTGGGGACCCAAACCTAAGCTTTCGACCTAGTTTGAGTTGCAACTTGAAGGTCCTCACAATGTCACAAGAAAATAGTGACTTTGGGCATATGTCTAAAGATCTTTTTTGTAGAAGTTTTTGACAAAATTAAAACCCATTATAGATGAGACAGTGTGGATTATAATTTAAATCTATTTTTCTAACAATTGGATTATTTTTTTATTTTTCAATTAATTTATGGTGAAACTGGTCCATAAACTTGAAATATCAAGGATTTTTAGTATTTTAATAACTTTTTATTAAAACACGAAAGCGTACCATAGACAATTCTTTTCAATTTAAAAAAAAAATGATAATTTTAGGTCATCTTATGCCTGATGTACATGATGATTTTTTAAAACAATAAATATGGTTAGTAAAACATTAACAAAAAAAATGCTCAATAAAAAATTACAAAAAAATATCGAAAGTGTGCTTCAGTATGTTATAAACAATTTCCCAAAAGGATTCAAAAAAATACTATTATTTAGTTCAAAATATGGATGATGTACATGTGCATGGTATAGTAAATAAAAAGTGACTTTTAAACAATGGTTTTAAGAAATGCCTATTGAAAATCAATTTGTATCATCTCAGTATTAAAAAATAAACTGCATATTTGGAAACTAGACTTCGAGTACTACATTTTATGATTAATGATTTTTTTTCAAGATTCCATCTCTAAGTGCTTCAAATTTTAAGGTCAAATGTGAAAAATTCTAAAAATCGAGGAAAACACTTCCACTTTTTGGTCAAAAAGTGGACTCAACTTCTTGCACACACACCTACTTCCTAATCTCATCACACCGTCCAATTAATGTGGCACAAAAAAGAGAGTAGAATTTCAATTTGCATCCAAATAATTTCACATATTTCCATAAGGTTTATTTGAATATTGCATGAAATACACCTTCATTCAAACATTCTAAAACATTATATTTCACATAAAACTTCCAAATTTTATTAACTTTCAATAAGACAAAAACCAAAAATTTCTTCAAACTCCATTAAAATTTATTTAAAAATTAAAATTACAAAAAAATAATTTAAAGAATACTTTCTGGTGTCAAAAGTGCCCAACACCCATTCTAAGTTATAAAATTCATTTTTTTATCATTTCCTAAAAAATTGGACATTATGACTCCATTTATATGCAAATTCTCAAAAAAATTCTAACACTAATAACATAACACGGGATTTAGTTAAATGAAATGCATTGGGAGGTTTCTACATTCCCCTAATCTTCATCCAATATTAAAAAATTGAAACAATTAACTAATTTAAAAATTGATTGAAATACCTCAAATTATGTCAAATTTCTCAAAGAAGAATATGCCACACACCCCCAATAAAAGCATGAGATATAATGCAAACACACTCCTTTCAAAATTAATATTCTAATGAATATGATCTCATTGAATTCCCCCTCTAATTTATCTCCCAATCAACAAAATAAGATTTTTGTAAAAAGAGGGTTTTCCTCTACAAAATTCTTCACAAGTACCATAATAATAAAATTGAATACATTTCCCTATTTTAACCTCTTGAATTCTCAATTAAAATTAATATAAATTTACTTTTCATTTCTTTATCTTCCAATATCCTCAAATTCTCCCAAAATTAAATTTACCATTTAAATATACTTCCAATTGATAATCAACACTTAAATTCACAATTCAAATCCATATAAACATATAATTAAATTAAATTACGGAAATCAAAATTTAAATGATATATAAATCACACATTCACTAGACGTACACATAGGGTACAATATCTAGGTCAACATGGATAAAATAAATATGAAATCACACTCAAATTGAGTACAATGGGTAATGCTAATAAATATGTTTAATGTGGCATCTCCCATATAACCATTATTAGGGAATAAATCAAGCCTATGAAGCTAGGTGGAAAAATTCCATGTACTTGTATCCACTTAAAGCACATCAAGTGTACCTGTGTATATACATAATAGCCAAAGGAAAATTATTTTGAATGGGGTATATACCATAATCATAAAAAGGCATTGAAGCAAACATGTGAATAATCGACATAATACAACAACATAATCAATCATAACATGATCTAACATGCTAATTGTAGAGAAAGGTGCATCAAAAATTGATGCCAATATAAAATAATGATGATACAACTAATCTTGAATCAAAATGTACAAATATTGGTATACAAATCAAGTCTAAAAATATGAACCAAATATTGCAAACGTGAGAGGCACTACATTCTATGACAAGATGATAGCTCTATCATGATTATGCAGTTTCCTAATTTTTATCATGATGATAATTGACATACATTTGCTTACATGACATTTAATCTTAAATTTATATCTACTCTCACTTATATTCATGTTTTATAACACCTTGCTACCTAGCTTATATGTTTTATCATGAGCATGCATACCATAGTATCTTCTTTGTAGTGCCCCTATATGCTATCTTTAGTTATTTGTTATGATCACTATTCTTTCAAAGTGTAAGGAAGTTAAGGTAGTAGAACAACTTCCTACACTAATCTTGAGAGAAAGTTAATGCAAAACTATACAGATCTTCTAAAAAAATATAGAAAAATAAAAATATCATGCATACCACAACACAGTGATTTATGTGGGGAAAACCCTTTTGGGAGAAAAACCACACACTCCAAAAGCCGCCCATGTATTATTCATAAATCACAAAGATTCTAATATACTTGCAAGGCACGCTTTTCACATGAGTATCACCAACCAGAGATCTAGATGCAACATAAACACTATCAAACTCTCAAAATACATCACAATACACAATCATAATACAATTCCCTCATCAAATAGGGTTGCCTTCTAGGACAAGTCAAGCCAATAAAATATCAAACATTAGATCTAAGACCTAATGATGAGCGGTCTAGATTTATAATAATAAAATATAAATAAAATTTAGCTTTTAGGGGTGCTGCCCCCGGGCCTCCGCTGAGGTGCATGGCCCTCGAATCACCCACTAGAGGGGGATGATCCCCTTCGATCCCTCGTTGGGGGTACCCCCCTGTGCTCCCCCGTCACTTACGTATCAATAATACCTTATGTATTTCCAAGGTTGAGACACATTTTTCCAACACAAAGATCACATCATTTTACATGTAATTTATACTATCCCATTAATTAATTTCCTTTTGTATGTGCAAGTAGTAGAAGAGGACATAAAACATTGTTAACATATCTATTTTTTGTATGGTTGCACATGATCCTATGCCTTTTTAAAATGGTAAAATATTGCTCATGTTTCTTCAAAGTAGTGCCTATTGATTTTGTTGCCCCTAATTGGTATCCTTATTCCACCACAAATTGAATAACTCTCTCACCTTCTCTCTTTTTCTTTATTTTGATTGTAGAGAATACATTCTCGCTTTAAATGAATAAATGATGCTAATAATTGAATTATTTTCAAATTTATAACTTTTTTAGATTGAGCACTCATTTCAAGGAACTATGTACCATAGATTTACTTTAGTGTGTGACACTTGATTCTACTTTCACATGGAACCTCATAGTAGGTCGCATACAAGCCAAAGTGTAATGGTGAAAATTGCACATATTTTTTCCTTTCTCCTTCGTTCTAGTATTTTTTGACTTTGTTAACTTTTATGCAATGACAAGTGTGCAAGTGAAATATTTTTTCCTAAAATCTAGCACATATCTTGAGTTGTACTTAATTTCATTTGTACTTGCTTCTAGGGACTAGTCTTGATCCTCAATTTATCTATTTCTCACTTGAATTCATATCCACAATTTGTGCAAGTGGCCAAGGTAGTTGTCACTTTGAATTTAAATGAATTTAAAAGAGTCAATAAATTATTCAAACTTGGGTTCACACTTTTGAAGTTGTATTTAAAGACTAGTTCCCTAATCCAATTGTAGATGTTTGATCATCTACCACCTAACACCTACAAAGTATTTGTTTAAATATTTTACCCAAAAAAAATATATAAAAAAATAAAAAATAAATATTTCTCTTTTTCAATATAAAGAAAATTTTGACTTTTGACTTTAGTTTTCCTCAATGGTAATTATTTAAGATAAATTTAAGTCTATTGGATAGTTTTATAATATTGGATTAAGTGCTATAGAGAGTATTAGAACAAAACAAGCCCAATTCAGCAGTAAACGAAGAATAAAAATTAACAATGTTTAAGTTTGGTGCAGACTATAAGAAGACTTTTAATGCTTAATAGAAATAAATTAGCTCGTTTCAAAATTGAGACGTTCACGCCACGCACCTTCTCATATACAGTTAAACGACAAAAGTATTCGGTATGACTGACCGGGAGTTAGTCGTACATGGCATCGGTGCCATGTGATTCAGCTGTATTTGAGAACTGTACCAAAACTCAACAAAGGAAGAATTCAAGATCCATCCACTATAAAAAAGTAAGTTGATATGGAAGAACTGAAGATCCATCAACTAAAAAAATATAAGTTAATTTTTCACATGATTAAGGTATAACCTAAAATATTTAAGCGGCGAATAGAGTTTACAATAGAGGCTCTTGAAAAGTTCTCTTCAATTAGATAAGTCTTCTATGCATTCAACTATGGCAGGACAATAGTCATATTCGTACAACATATATTCACTGTCTGCAGTAATTGCTGAAAATGCACCACAAAAATGTGGGAAGAATGGACGTCACTATAGGTAAAGATTCAGCGGTAAACGACAGAGATGGGTATTTTTTCAACAGCGGCCAAGCATCAATATAACATCAAAACCAACTGTGATATCGATCAATTCATAATTTTTAAGTTTCGCTGAAATGGGGAAAACAAAGAAGGCGAAGAAAGATGAGAGCGCGCCTACAATTTTTGTAACTGCAGAACCGTCCAACTTCCGTTATATTGTACAGCAATTTACAGGAAGGCCAAAGGAAAATCCGATTGAAGGGTCTTTGCTGTTGAAGCCTGTGGCCAAAAGACCAGAGGCTAAGCAATTATCTGCTAACACCTGCCATTGGTTATCCTCGCTCTCCTCTACTTCTTCTGTCTCTGGGTGTTTTTCTTCACAAGTAAGATCATCTTTGCCTTTTGAATCTCCATTTATTGATCTTGGGGACGATAAAAAGTCCTCTATTAGTAATCCTTCAATGTTTAGAGATTTTCTGGATCTCCATAACGATGTAAGTGTTGGGTTCGATTCGAATGATCTCTTGAAAGGAATAGAAGCTTTGTTTGAGTAAATATGAATCATACAAGGGGTACAATCTGCTGAATCTATATTAAGCATGTCTTTGTTTTAATGTAACGATTTAGTAATATGTTTTGGACTGGACGCTCTCATACAGAGCTTTTCTTATCGTACATCCGATTCCACAGTCAAACATTATGTGCCCCCGGGTGGGCCCCAACACATCCATACTTGTCTCCATGAAATCTTCCGGGTGCTTTCATTGCCATGGGATATTATTTTAAAAATGGCGAGACCTAAAATTTCTGAGAAATTTCCTGCATCCGATTGACTGCAAAAAGTTTGTCCCATGAATTTTGCTGCAAATAATCGTACTCTATATCTGCCGGGTCCATATCGTAGTTGTTCATGTGGTTTGGCACATGTAAGGTCCATAATGAATTGAGTACATCCATTTTTGTCTCCTCCACTGTTTTTTCGTAGGAAGAAACTGCACTACTCTAGAACGGGGCCCGCAAGTGATTTTTGTTCTTAAATGCTGGTGATCATCGGCATATTCAGCTTCAAAATTAGGGGAGAAGGGCCAATAATTATTTCATGTGTAAATTAAAATTAATGAATGATCAAATGTTTATCAAGATGGATTTGTACATGTCATGTAAAAAATCTTAAATACATTAATTAATAAGTGAAATAAGTATTCTTTTATTTCATATAAATATGATAATTATCCGTTTCTTATTTTTGATCTTGTTTCTGGATTCGATTGTATAACATATTTTTGCATCAAAGTTTTGGATCACATTCCACAATCCATCATCAAGATGATAGCAATGAGATTAAGGAAAAATAATTTTCCATGAGCTCTCTGCTATCATCCTAATGATGGATCACAGATTGTGATCCAGAACTTAGATGAAAATTTTCTTTGAGCTCTCTACTATCATCTTGATGATGGATCGTAGAGTGTGATATGAAACTTTAATGAAAAACATGTTATGCAATCAAATCCAAAAACAGGTTAAAAAACAAACATGGATTGTGGAAACTTGATATGATTATCCATGTGTTGTTTATAAAATAAGTTGCTCATCTAAACAAGTATTGTTATTACATGAAAAAATATTATTCTTATGTGCACAACTATTGGGGTGGAAATGCATATGCATTGAAGTACTTTATATTAAATGTTTGTCCTCTCATAAATATAAAAGGCGAGAACAATAAATACCTTGTATTTTCTCATGAAGTTTGAAAGGTTC
This sequence comes from Sequoiadendron giganteum, assembly GCA_007115665.2. Taxonomy (NCBI): domain Eukaryota; kingdom Viridiplantae; phylum Streptophyta; class Pinopsida; order Cupressales; family Cupressaceae; genus Sequoiadendron; species Sequoiadendron giganteum. The sequence continues at coordinate 511,814,046 of CM021108.1, read as the reverse complement.
TCAAATAAATTTATGCTCATTTGATGTTAAATATAAACTGCATTTCAAATAATAACATGTTTGTATAACAATGAATAGTATTTTGTGTTCAATTATTAGATCATTTTTGTTGGATATAAATATTAGAGATACAAAAAAAGGAAATTATTAATGGTAAAATGAAGTTTTTGAAAGGGTCTCTCTCCTCTTACAAAGCTACTAGCTAACAATAAAAAAGCTATAGCATAGCTAAATAAAACTACCAAGAATAAGCTACAAAAAAAATATAAACAGTTTCATAACTAGACATAGTGGGTCACAAACCTATAATGATGCAAAAAGTACCCCCCTCATGGCCTTGATTTAGTGTTGTAATATGTCTAATATATTTACATTAAGTCTTGGGCCCTTGTGGACTAAATGAGCTTATTGATGCCTTATTTGGAGTGTTGTAAAGTGTTGTAACATACTTTCACACTTTTCTAGGATTTTATTAAATAATTAAGCTTCTTTATGCTTTAATTGGCCTTCTTTTACACCCACAAGCCTCATTTAATACAATTTTTTGAGGATGATCCTGACATAGATCAACATCCAATCATAATTCAGGTGTTTTTAGGTTATGTGGCCCAAATTTTGTGGCTCATAACTCATTCACCACCTTGGGTGTATGGGTCCCACCTGGGGTTTTGGGTCCCGATCCTAGTTTTACACCTTTTTAAAGAATTTTTGAATTTCGTCCCATAAATTTTGCCTAATGGGACTCATATGCCACCTTGGGAATATGAGTCTCGTGTGGCCCAAAATTAAAATGAATTCAAATTCTTGGCGGGGTTTTATCCTCGTAGATCTGATGTCGGCTTTTAGTGTTGTAATTTCAGAAGTTTTTGCATAATTAAGTATAAATACAAGTTTTTTTCACTCATTTTCACCTAAGCATTCAAGAGATCACCTAACAAGTTGAATGAGCATCCTTATAGAAAGTTTGAGCTCACAAGAGCATTCAAGGGCAGATTATCAAGCATCTTAGAGCATTATGCAACCATTAAGCATGATTTCAAAGTCTTCACGCATCATGTTTGTTTTGGAGATAACTATTGTGATGTAGAGTTTTATGATTCAAGCTAGCATTTCACTCAAGATCTACATCTATTGGAGTCATCTCATACACATTTGCATCCTCTTATATCTAGGGTTTGGTGAGTTGCAAAATCATATTTTGTTCATTCATCATTCTCCATTCTTCATTTCCTTTCAAGGTTTGATTACCAAAATAGGGTTTGACCAAAGCAAACCCCTATCCACTAACAAAACAACATTTTCCCCTTTCTTTATTGTGTGATTTGTAGGTTGAGATTGAAGACACATTGAGGAGAAATTTTGGAGAAAGTTGTCAAAGTGCCTAAAGTTATTAAGGTTGCCACCTTGCATTGGAGATACTTGGAGGACTTCTATAGGTTACAAATTGAGGTTTCAGATCCGAAAATCAATCAGGAAGCACAAGGTAGACCTTGAAGACTAGATTCAAATTGAGAAGTTCTAGAAAATCCTAACTGGATTGATATGCCAGTTTTGGAGTGTGAGTCCCAATTTAGGTCATTTTTTAGATTTTCATAGATTCAGATACCCATTTGCCAGATTCCTGTTTCTACACAGAAACCCAAATCTGGGACTGATTCGCCCAATCTGGCATATGAGTCCCTCTCAACATTAAAGTCACTATTTTTAGCATTTGAAAAATTCATTCAATCATCTTCAAATTTTTAGGTGCACATATTTTATCTTACAGCTTTTTATTCCATTTTACATGCATTTCTAGGTCATTTAGTGAAATATTGCATCATATCAGGGTTAAGCATTACATCTTGCATTTCATTTGTCTTTCCAAGTCTTGACTTGGTGGAAAACCCCTCATTAATCTCTAAACATACCCTAGGACAATCCCTTAGTCTAGATCTCTTTCAACCATTATCATCGTTTGATTGTGATCTCTAGCGCATCCTTGAATGTGATGCATAGAAATTTTGTTGTCCTAGGTCCGAAACCCTAAGTAATGATAATTTTCTATCTTACATTTTGGTGAACCTGCATTTAGAACATTTCATTTTCTGATTTGGAGTGCATCATCATATTAGATCTACCTTGCATTAACTTTGCATTAAGGTTTACATTAGTTAACTAGCATTCTAGGGTTTCTAAATTTTGTGTTAGTGAAAATGCATATAACTTACATTTTTGCATCTCAAATCATTGAAAATAATATAAAATCTATATTTTCATATAGTTTATAGATCATACAACATAAAAAGCATAAAAACACTTAAAATACTCTAAAATTTTGGAAAACAACCCTGATTAGGACACATACGCCCCTCTGGGAGAATTAGTCCCAGTGCACATCCGAAGCTACCTTTTACAACATCAAAAAACCTATTTTTGCACTTCTATTTACTACCATTATTTATCTATTTCAGTTAGTTGAGTTTCTGTTAGATGCATTTCATTAGATCTAGCCTAATTAGGTTCATTTCATGCATTGCTCAATTCCAAATTTGCATTTACAACATTTTATTTGAACATTGTTACATAGCTTAATTAGTCAATTATCATGTTCAAAATCTAAAAAATTGCATTATCCTTGTGCATGTTTACTCTATCATTGTTGCATTTCAAGATTGTAGAACAATCATTACATCATGTTTTCATTACAAAAATCTATAGTTATCATACTGTGAATATGAATTTCCCCAAGCTCCCTTCAGGTAATCTTTTATTTTACTAAGTCTAGCCCACACCCCATTTGTTGAACATTATCAGGCTCCTTTCACAAAAGCTTCATATCACTGCTACCACATGTCCGCCTGACACTCTTCATAGGGATTTCTTCCTTCACTTTTCAAATGGCTCTTACCATGCCTCCACCTGTCAGCATCATGCACACCTCAAGGCTTCTTCCCTTCGCTTCCCTATCAGGCCCCGACTACATGCCACATAGTATCACTCTACATACTTTTCTTGGTGGCCCCCACCAATAGTGTCATTTGTAAGGAAGACATCCATGTGTCTTCACCATGCTGGTTTTCATCGTTAGGAGGAAGGAATGAACCACAAACCTTGATTCGTTGCCACGTGGATCTTCTGAGGGTTTCATTGTGCAAGGGTAGGGAGCAAGCAAAAAAAATTCCAAAGTTGCCAAGTATTCTAATGGCCTTCATAGATATGCGACATATGTCTATTGGAGATTGTTGCTTCTACACCAAGACCACTATCATCATTCACTAGGGATGCGTCTATTACCAGGATGAATATGTGCATGCCTCGAGTCTTATTGTGTTGCCATGTCTTCTAACGACCAAGGGAAATCATTGTTGTGTGCATCATTGAAGAATCTTTTCTGTTATCAGCTCACCAAGCGGTGAAACCTTGCCCTATAAATAATGCTTCTTATTTCGAAGAAAGAGTTCAGAATTTATAGAGAAATTAGTGGAAAGACACCATGCCTTTGTATTGTTTTAGATTATTACATAGGATTAGCAGACTATGCCATTGTTCAGCATTTCTGTTTCTTAACTATTTGCTAAAGTTGTATACTGTTCCATTATTGTATTGAGTAATTTGTTCGCAGACTTCTATAATTTCAATATAAGTTGGTTGATTAAGATCATGTCTTCGACTCTTTTTTTTCAGTAGATGTATGGAAGTTATTTTATGTCATTGAATAAGTTGTTCAAATTTCCATTTTGATTTTTGTTATTCTAGGATATAGAAGATTGTTGAACGACCCTTAAATCATATCTCATAGATAGGTTTATCATGCCCATATGTACTTCTTGGCGCATCGCCATAGATTAGATTTATTTTGATATTCGTTTCTTTCTACCCTTTTCAACCCCCAAATTATAGAAGAAGCCAACTTCTTTAAAAACCCAGAGGTCACTTAGTTTAGCGCAATAGGTCCCCCCTTTAATTAAGTTTCCCACAAAGGCTATTACCTTGTGAATTTTTGGCATCAAAACATTCTTCATGTTCTATTTTCAGATCTCGTTAAGTTTTGTAAGAAATTTTTGTTAAGTGCATATGAATATGAGGTTCCTTCTCCCCTCTTTTTGTTTGTCATTAATCCATCTCCTAGTACCCCTTCTTTGAGTGAGGTTAGTCTAGTGAAAGAAACCTTGGGTAATCATAGCAATCACATTTTTTCTTCTCCTAATATTTTTTCTACTTGTGAAGAGGATATTTTAGTGTTAGAAGAACTAATCGATGAGAGTTTTGTGAACCCTAGTTTTTTCTCTTCTCTTACCTCTTCAATTCGGGAATAAATTACTAAACAAGAGGATGTAAAAATAAGTAATCGTGATGATCACACAACACAAAAAAATACCATTGAAACCTACCTACATTCATCTCCCAAATTTTCCCCTTTTGTGATAATGATGAGGATATGTTGGTGTTAGATAATCAAACCTTTAAGATCTATGACAAACCTCTTTATGTTTCTTCCACTACCTATCCTATTTTGGAAGACATTATGGGACAAAGGAGTGAAAACTTAGACAATCATGACAATCATATTTATTGTTCTCCTAGTTATGAAGAAGATACTTTGATGTTAGAAAACACAATCAATGAAATTCATGAGTCTTAGTTGCCCCTCTTCCTTAAGGGAAAACATTATTGAACAAGAAAAAATGATCATTGATAAGCAAGAAAATCTAACCATTGATAACTCCCTTGTGATAAAGTCATTTTACAAGAACCAACCTTTGAATGTCATGAAAATTTAGTTTGTAGTTCTCAAAACTCTCCTCCTAGGGAGGATATCATAGTGCAAGAAAATGTGAACATTGACACATGTCTTTCAAACACTAAAGCTTCCTTAGATAAAGATGATGACTCCTTTTCACTAAGAGACCATAAAAATAAAGACAAGTTTGTTGAGGTTATGACTACACAAATTGGATCTCCTTTACTTAGCTAGCCTCCTAAGTACCTCCCGTTAATGAATCACATAAGAAAATAAGAGGTTTTTTGAAATCTATGATGCAATCTAATAGTAACATTTTTTTGCAGGAACCAAGTTATAACTTAGCTGCTCAAATATGTAGGTAGATACTCCCTCAATGAGCAACACCATTCATTCCACACGCTCCAGGCCCTAAATTTGAACTTCAAACTCTAACCATTGATCTAGCAATGAGATGGCCTAACAAATGAATCAAGTCAAGTCAAATAGGTTTGAAATTTTGATCATGGAGGACTCCCGCCATTGATCAATCAAATTACACCATGTGGAAACACATCCACTTCATCTCACGAGCTCCACAATTTTCTCAAGCTTTGAATATGTCCACACCTCATCTCCCAGCTTCCCCTCTAGGTTTAACCCATGTGCATCTTATGGTAGTGGGGAGGTGGGGAATGGCCTAGATTGGATTTGGCACCTTCAACTTGTATGCCTTTTATCTTTCAAAGCATCTACCTTCATGCATATACTTCGGTCCTTACAAATGGCCAAGATTAAAACATCTTACATTGCAATTTACCATGTGCTGAAATGAATCCTTTAGTAGCTTGTATGTTAGTGTTTCTCAACCTCATATCAAAATATTTCCAAAATATCTCATACCATTCAATAGTTCCTTTAAAAGGACCAGATCATCCCAGGTGGTGCCTCCTCGCTTCCCCTCTAAGGGACAAGAGATGTGGGTGGGTCCTTCGTAGGCTACTGGGGGACAATTAGGATTAACCCGAACCATCTCATCTCAACCGTTGATCTATTAGAGCTCAATGCTTTGTTGAATTCACATGATAATGGGCCTCACCTAAAAAAGGGGACACTTGTCACCCACTTTCCAGCCCGTTATAATATTTCAATGAATATTAAAAGGCAATAGGGGAGCAAGGAATGGTCAGGATCAAATCACTTAGATCCAACCACCCATGTTAAAAGTACCAACCTGCATGCATGCATAATGTTAGCAACATAAAAGGGGGACTCGACTAGGCTAATGAGAGATGGGGACATAAACCTAATGTCAAGACTTTAGGTCGATGACCAAATACTAAACCTTGACATAGAGACCCTAACATATATTATTTATTTTGTACCCCCATCAGCATAAGGCAAAAATTAAAACGATTCGATGGGTAACAACCAAGAATACTAGGTGGAAGGGGTCGGTGACTAGATGGATTCAATGGCTCAAGATATGACTTAAGAGACTGGGATCAGGTTGAAACCAGTCAACAACAAATTATAATGTATGTAAAGGGATTGACACTTAGGCTTTTCAAGAGGGTTTAAGGCACACATAGACCTTAGAACAAAAGTAAGACTGAAACCCTAAGCCTTAGGACACACTCAGATCAAAAAACTAGCCAAGTGTTGCAATACTTATTAGTGGAACACAAAAAAAATTAGGTTTTCCACCACAAACATTCTAAAACATCATATTTCATCTAAAACTTCCAAATTTTAGCAACTTTCAATAAGCAAAAAACCAAGACATTTCTTCAAGCTCCATTAAAATTTATTTAAAATATTCAAATTAAAAAAAATAAAAATTTAAAGAATACCTTTTGGTGTCAAATGTGCCCAACACCCATTCTAAGCTATAAAATTCACATTTTCATCATTTCTTGAAAAATTGAGCATTATGACTCCATTTCAATAAAAATTCTCAAAAAGGTTCTAAAACTAATAACATAACATAGAATCTAGTTAAACGAAATACATTGGGAGGTTTCTACACTCCCTTAATCCTAATCCAATACTAAAAATTGAAAAACAATTAACTAATTTAAAAAATGATTGAAATACCTCAAATTATGTCAAATTTCTCAACCGACAATATGCCACACACCCCCAATGAAATCACATAATATAATGCAAACATGCTCCTTTCACAATTCATATTCCAATGAATTTGATCTCATCAAATTCCCCCTCTAATTTCTTTCTCAATCAACAAAATATTTTTTTTCTAAAATGAGGGTTTTCCTCTCCACAATTCTTCACCAAATAACATAAAAATTAAAATAAATACATTTTCCTATTTTACCCTCTTGAATTCTCAATTAAAATTAATATAGATTTACTTTCCATTTCTTTATTTTGCAATTCCCTCAAATCCCACCAAAATTCAATTGACCATTTAAATGTACTTCCAATTAAAAGTCAACATTTAAATTCACATTTCAAATCCATATAAGCATATAATTAAATTAAATTATGGAAATTGAGATTTAAATAATATATAAATCACACATTCACTAGACATGGACATAGGATATAATATCTAGGTCAACATGGATAATATAAATATGAAGTCACACTAGAATTGAATATGATGGGTAATGTTGATAAATATGTCTAATGTGACATCTCCCACATAACCACCATAAAGGAATAAATCAAACCTATGAAGTTAGGTGAAAAAATACCATGTACTTGTATCTACTCAATGCACATCAAGTATACCTGTGCATATACATAATAGCCAAGGGACATAATTTTTTTGAATGGGGTATATAGCATAATCATAAGACAAGCATCCAAGGATACATGCGAATATTCAACATGATACAAAAACATAATTGAAGGGAAAACATGGATGGATCTAATGACCCAACAGTGCAGAATACATTCTCTTAACACTAATACAATAGAGGAGAAGAGCAAAAACGGGTTCTAATAGCTTCTACAAACTACTTGAGATGAAAAACATACAAAATAAAAGAGGTAACAGATTATAAGCATTCACAGTTGACACAGGTATTTACGTGGGAAAACCTTTTCAAGTAAAAACCCCACCACACCAAACAAAGACAATTGTATTATAGTAATAAAAAATTACATACAATGTTCAGTCTTCACTCACTCATCAACTCACAACAACACTCAGTTATCTTCCCTCATTGTTACAATAATTCCTTGTAAAGTATATAATGAAATCTACTCTTTCATCGACTTGCAACTTGCTTGTACAAATCCGTCAACCTCACACTGACTTTACAAGTCTTCATCGCATTTACCCTCTCAACCAATCCCATAGCTTCAGGTTCATGCATCGAACTTCCAATACGCCATCGATCTTCACTCATTGCATTGAGCCACCTAGCAATAACTTCACCACCCAAATTAGGTTCCTATCATCAGCTGAAATCGGCCTGCAATTAATGCTTTTACCACATTGGCCTTTAGCCAATCAAACTGCTATTAAACTGCCACGTGTCCACCAACAATTCGCTGAACTCATTTGACTTCGAGTCCAACTTAGTCAAACCTGGTCCAAGCTCATCCGAGCTCTCTAAGACTCTATCGCTCCACCGTCGAGCTGACTCTACCCATCCGAGATAAAGCGGTGAGCTCTGCTGAGCTCACCCATTCTTTCCCACACTACCACCAAGCTTGTCTTCACCAATCACGGTATGGCGGTATGTGCCTCCGAGCTCTGCCTTGTCTTGCCCACACTACCGTTGCTCCATCCGAGTCGACTCGTAGTAATGCGGTGAGCTCATATGAGCTCACCCTTCAACTCCACCGAGCTCAGCCAGAGATACCCCACACTACCACCGAGTCCAACCGAGCTATTTGTGGTGTGGCGGAATGACCATCCGAGCTTGCTCCTTGTTTGCACTGCACTACCATTGCCTGGTTGGAGTTGACCCATGATGTGGCGGTAACCACCGAGCTAACTATTAGTGGTCATGCCGCGCTACCGTGGGGCCACCAGGCCACCCCGTGGTAGGGCGGTAACCGCTAGACAGACCGCAGGCGGTCTCACCACAGTCACTGCGGTGAGTGGACCCACTGCCCATGGTATGGCGGTAACTGCCAGGGAGACCACAGGTGGTCTCACCGTGGCCACCACGGTGAGTCAACTCACCACGCATGGTAAGGCGATAACCACCAAGACTGTCACCACAGTACTACCAGGGCAATGCCAGACCGTCGCGGTAAAGCGGTAAAGGGCAGAAGTGAAAGATTTTTCACCAAGTCCATAGTGTCTGAGGCTCAAAACTGGAAGTTGAGACACAAAATTCTCAACAAGCTCCCACTTGGCGAAGACTTCCAGCTTCCTCAAGACTTCAAAAAATCACTAACGATCATAGGCCCCAAGGCCCATCAATTTTTCGCACCATCTAAACTTGTTTGTGCTCACCGACTTTGTCAAAGCATCTACAACATTCTTCTAAGTGTTGAACTTTTCAAGATAGACTCTTCCATCTTCCACCATGTCTCTCACGAAGTGAAACTGCACATCAATGTGCTTCGTCGTGGCATGGAAAGTCAGGTTCTTTGCCAAACAAATGACACTCTGACTGTCACAGTGAATAGTAATCTGCGTTGCATAAAAACCAATGTCTGAACACAAACGCCTCAGCCAAACTGCTTCCTTGCAGGCATGAGTTGCTTCCATGTACTCTGCTTCTGTCATGGATAAAGTAACTACAACCTATCGCTTGCTCATCCAACTAATTGCTCGACCATTTAGCATGAATGTGTATCCACTGGTGGATCGCCTATTGTCAATGTCCCCTGCCCAATCAAAATCAACATATCCTTGAATGCTGAGTGTTCTCTGTAATGCAACCAAACTGCCATGGTAACAAAGCATAATCTGAAGTCCCCTTCAAATACCTGAACACTCTCTTCACACCATCCCAATGTGATCTTCCCTGATTTTCCATGAAATGACTTAGAACTCCCACTACTTGGGCAATGAATGGTCTTGTACAGACCATAGCATACATCAAACTGCCAATAACACTTGCATAGGGCACACTGGTCATGTCCTCCATCTCAATAGAAGACTTTGGATAGTCTTCAACAGATAGCTTCATTCGGGTTGCATGACTAGAACTACTAGCTGCTTGCAGTCAGTCATACCAAATCTCTCCAGAATGGTATTCACATACTTACTCTGCCTGACCCAAAGCTTTCTCCTTGTTCTGTCCTTGGTTATCTCTATTCCAAGAATGTACCTTGTTGCACCAAGATTCTTAATTTTGAACTTTACAGACAATTGAGATTTAAGATCATAAATCATAGTATTTCTATTTCGTATGAATAACATATCATCCACGTACAGTGTAATAACAAGCACATGATCATTTTCAGATTTATGATAAACACAATGATCAAATTTTGGTCTTACAAATCCCATAGACAACACAAATGTGTTAAATTTCTGGTACCACATTCTAGGAGACTGCTTCAAACCATACAAAGATTTATTCAACTTACAGACCAGATTTGTTTACCTTTCACAACGAAATGCTCAGGCTGAGACATATAAATTTCTTCTTCTAGCTCACCATGGAGAAACGGTGTCTTCACATCCATCTTCTCAATTTCAAAATCATACACAGCTACCAATGACAACAAAAATCTGATAGATGTTAGCTTTGCTACAGGGGAAAAAATATCTCCATAATCAATTCCCTCAATTTTAGAAAATCCCTTTGCAACCAACCTTGCCTTATACTTCTCAACACTATCACCAAGGCCTATCTTCCTTTTGAATATCCACTTACAACCAATAGGATTTTTCCCTTTAGGTAGTGGTACCAAATCCCAAGTTTCATTCTTCTTCAAGGAATCCATCTCTTCATTCATAGCCTCCAGCCAAGAATTCAAATCAATCATGTTGATTGCTTCTTTTACAGTCCTAGGCTTATTAGTGCTAGTAATTAAGGCACATGCATAGTTCGAATTTAACAATGAGAAACCATACCTTTCAGGTTGTGATTTTTCTCGTGTAGACCTTCTTACAGGCTGAGGTTGTGGTTCTTCATCATTAGAACTTTTAGAGTTGCTTGAACTCTCCTCAGGCTCAAGTACACCATGTAGCTCTTCCCTTTCTGGAGTTTGGGGAATCTCAGCTGCATCCTTCTTCTTGTCACTTTGATCTGTCTCAAGCTATTGATCATTTACTGAAGGTTTCAGCTCACGAAATATCACACTTCTGTTGTACAAAACCTTCTCAGTAACAGGGTTCCAAAGCTTGTATCCCTTCACACCAACTCCATAGCCGATGAGAATACATTTGACAGCTTTGTTATCCAATTTTGATCTCTTTTCATTTAGCACATAAACATATGCCTCATAGCCAAAGACACGAACATGCCTTTGAGAGGGATTCTTACCAGACCGTGCTTACAAAGGTGTCTTATCAACAAGAGTAGAGATTGGAGATCGGATTACTAGATAACATGTTGTAGCCATAACATTAGCCCAGAAATTCTGCTCCAGACTAGCACCACTCAGCATACTCCTTGCCTTTTCCATCAGTGTCTTGTTCAACCTTTCAACAACTCCTTTCTGCTGTGGAGTGTAAGGCGTTGTCTTATGCCTTTTAATTCCATGATCAGTGCAATACCTTTCAAAATCTGCAGAACAAAACTCACCACCATTGTCTGTCCTTAAACACTTAATTTTCTTTCCATTCTAATTCTCTACCAAAGATTTAAATTCTTTAAACCAACTGAACACTTCTGATTTACTTTTAAGGAAGTATACAAATACCCTTCTCGAACAGTCATCAATAAAAGAAACATAATATCTAGCCTTCAATAACAAAGGAACATTAACTGGACCAAACACATCTGAATGAACATAATCTAGTATACCAGAAGATTTATGAGGACTATAATAAAATGAAACACAGTGTTGTTTCCCATAGATACAATGTTCACAAAAATCAAACTCAAGGTTACAATCATCAAGCCCTTCTACAATATTTTTATTCTTCAAGCTTTTTAAACCTTTTTCACCTATGTGACCTAGTCTATGATGCCACAACATAGTCTTCTCAGCTGGGAGTTTTACCTCCAAAGAATTTGCAGCCAGAGAAGTGTCTTCATATTTCTCTATAGGGACTGATTTACATGACTTTGTAGAGGCACTGTTACATTGAACAGGAGGTGCATCCAACTTATATAGAGTGCTAGTACAAACACCTTTAGCTAGCACCATTGCACTTCTAGCCATTTTACATCCTTTACTAGAGAAAGAAACTTCTACACCAGCATAATTTAACTTATTGATAGAAAGAAGATTTTGAGCCAGACTTGGAATATGCAGTACACCACCAATACCTTTGACTCTCCCATCAAGAAACTTAATTCTAACTCTTCCTCTGCCAACTATCTCCAGCATTGAATCACTTTCCAGGTACACCTTTCCACCGTCATACTTCACATATTTAGAGAACCATTCTCTATTAGACGTCATGTGAAAGGATGCACCTGAGTCAACTAGCCAAACATCATTTGATGCCTGAGTTGTCAAAGTTGGTGCAATGAAAGAATCTGCATCACTTTGAGAAGATTCATTGTCAGAAGCACTCTTCTTCTTCTTCTCTTCGCAATCCTTCCAGATATGACTAGGTTGCCCACAGTTCCACCATCTCACCTTGAAATTTTTACTAGGAGATTTTGATCTCCCTGCAGATTTGGATTTTGACTTCTTTTCCTTCTTCTTGCCTTTCTCCTTTGGTCTACCTCGAACAACAAGAGCCTCTTTGGCCATCTCAGAAGACTTCCTTTGCATTTCTTTAAATAGAAGTGAAGCAACCACGTCATCCATCTTGAATGCAGTGGTTGTGCTTCCAATGGCCATCACCAGATGATCCCAACTGTCAGGTAATGAACACAATAGGAGCATGCAATGATCCTCCTCCTCAATGTTTACACCTACAGACGCCAGCTGAGTAACACTCATGTTAAACGAGTTCAAATGTTCTGCAATAGATGCACCTTCTTCCATTTTCAAGGAGTACAACTTTTTCCTCAGGAATAACTTATTTACCAAAGACTTTCCCTAATAAATATCACCAAGCTTCTTCCACAATGAAGCTTCAGACTGCTCCTCATGGACATTCAGGAGTATAGAATCAGCTAGACTCAGTCTTATCAGACCTCTTGTTTTTCTATTCGCAATATCCCAAGCCTCTTGCATCGTACTTTATGGCTTAGTTCCAGACACTGCTAACTAGAGGTCTCTATCTACCAACAAGTCTTCCATTTTGAGTTTCCATAACTCAAAGTTGCTGCCATTAAAATTTTCAATATCTACTCTACCAGATGTACTCGCCATCTCAAATAGAAACAAGTTTTAACAATGCAAGACTCCCACTAAAATAGTATTAACAAAAAATAGTGAGCTTTATCTCAAGGATAACACAATGGGCCAAACTCTGATACCACTTGAAGGGAAAATAGGGATGGATCTAATGACCCAATAGTGTGGAATACATTCCCTTGACACTAATACAACATAGGAGAAGAGCAAAAACTAGTTCTAATAGCTTCTACAAACTACTTGAGATGAAAAACATATAATATAAAAGAGATAATAGATTATAGGCATTCACAGTTGACACAGGTATTTACATGGGAAAACCTTTTCAAGTAAAAAATCCACCACACCAAACAAAGACAATTGTATTACAGTAATAAACAATTACATACAATGTTCAGTCTTCACTCACTGATCAGCTCACAACAACACTCAGTTATCTTCCCTCACTGTTACAATACTTCCTTGCAAAGTATACAATGAAATCTACTCTATCATCGACTTGCAACTTGCTTGTACAAATCCGTCAACCTCACACTGAATTTATAAGTCTTCATTGCATTTACCCTCTCAACCAATCCCACGGCTTCAGGTTCATGCATTGAACTTCCAGTACGCCATCAATCTTCACTAATTGCATCGAGCCACCCAATAATAACTTCACCACCCAAATTGGGTTCCTGTCATCAGCTGAAATCGGCCTACAATTACTACTTTTACCACGTTGGCCTTTAGCCAATCAAACTTCTGTCAAACTACCACGTTTCCACCAATAATTCGCTGATCTCATTTGACTCTGAGTCCAACTCCGTCAAACCTGGTCTGAGCTCATCCAAGCTCTCTAAGACTCTATTGCTCCACCACCGAGCTGACTCTACCCATCCGAGGTAAAGCGATGAGCTGTACCGAGCTCACCCATGCTTCCCCACGCTACCGCCGAGCTTGTCTTCACCTGTTGCGGTATGGCAGTATGTGCCTTCGAGCTCTGCCTTGTCTTGCTTGTGCTAGCGCTACTCCATCTGAGTCGACCCGTGGTAATGTAGTGAGCTCGTTCGATCTCACCCTTTGACTCCACTGAGCTTAGCCAAAGATACCTTGTGCTACCGCCGAGTCCAACTGACCCGCCCGCAGTGTGGTGTCATGACCATACGAACTTGCTCCTTGTCTACACCGCACTACCGCTACCCAGTTGCAGTTGACCTACAGTGTGGTGGTAACCACCGAGCTAACTGTTAGCGGTCATACCACGCTACCATGGGGGCCGCTAGGCCACCCTACAGTAGGGTGGTAACCGCCAAATGAACCGCAGGTGGTACCGCAGTGAGTGGACCCACCACTCGTGGTATGGCAGTAACTGCCAAGGCGACCACAGGCGGTCTCACCATGGCCACTGCGGTGAGTCAAGTCACTGCACATGGTAAGGAGGTAACTACCAAGACTATCATCATGGTACCGCCAGGGCAATGCCAGACCATCATGCTAAAGCAGTAAGGGAAGAGTTGAAACATTTTTTGCCAGGTCCATAATGTCTGAGGCTCAAAACTAGAAGTTGAGACACAAAATTCTCAACAATATTCAATCATAACATGATCTAACAATATAATTTTAGAGAAAGGTGCATCAAAAATTAATGCCAATATAAAATAATGATGACACGACTAATTCTAAATCAAAATTTATAGATATTGGTATATGAATCAAGTCTAAAAATATAATCCAAATATTGCAAACATGAGAGGCACTATATTCTATGACAAGATGATAGCTCTATCATGATTATGTAGTTTCCTAATTTTTATCATGATGATAACTGACATACATGTGCTTACATGATATTTAATCTTAAATTTAAATATCTAGTCTCACTTATATTTGTGTTTTATGACACCTTGCTACCTAGCCTTATATGTTGTATCATGAGTATGCATACCATAATATCTTCTTTGTAGTGCCCCTATATGCCATCTTCCATTTTTTATGATCATTGTTCTTTCAAAGTGTAAGGAAGCTAAGGTAGCGAAACAACTTCCTATACTAATCCTGAGAGGAAGATAATGCAAAATTGTACAGATCTTTTCAACAGTTACATAAACTTAAAGAGAAATAAATATAAATATCATGGGGTGATCCCACAAAGCTAGTTTATAATTTCTTAGAGGAATTGATTTTTGTTGAAATCACATATTTTTAGAAAATATAATGATTTAAGCCTTAAAAAGTTTCATTTTAAGGATTCCAATTGAAGAGGGTTTGATCAAACCACCTTCGATCAAACCCCCTTGGATAGAACCTCACTAGTTTTAAACCATACCTATAAATGAGTCTCCTTTACACCTATCAAAATGTTGATAAAAAATCACTTTTGATTTACCTTTTGGGGGATCAAATGAATTCATTTAAAATTTATATCAAATTATTACGGCAGTCCTTGGAACGAGCTATCCAATGAATATAATTTTAATATGTTTTGGTTATATTATGTATTTGTTTTTTTAGTTTTATTAAACATAGGTTTTTCATCGAAAATGAAGGTCTTTGTTTTGCACATGTGGAAAAATAGCAGATTATCAAAAAAAATTTTAAAAAATATGAGTGCACCAGATATTGAAGTCCTTGATCCAAAAAATAAAATAAAATTGAATTTCGATATATACAAAAAAAGTTACGCATTTTACGGTTGCGCTATGTCTAAATTGTAATTGGTTTGACTTTGAAACTTGATTAAAGAAAAATATTCAATAAAAAACTATCTAACCAAGTGGAAGAACTAGATATTGGAGTTACAAATCTAAATTCGAAAGAATTATAATTTTATCCTTCATGGAAAAAAAGTTATGAATTATACAGTGTGCGTCACCTTTTAAAAATGTTATTTTCTGAAAAAAACCAATTTTCATGGGAGATTGAAAATGAAGTGCAAACTAATTCAAAAAATTTTGAAAAAAATATTTTTAGAATCTATAGACAAAATGTGATGAGAGTCTAGTTTGCATCATCTTCAAATTCCTCACGGTTTTGCCGCTATAGGTGCCCGAATGTGAAGATTTAGTTAAAAATAATAATTTCGATGTCCAGTTTGCCAAAAAGTTGTAAACCACTATTGTGAGATCACCTCATGCATACCATAACATAGTGATTTATATGGGGAAAACCCCACACTCCAAATACCGCCCAATATATTATTCAAAAATCAAGAAGATTAGAATATACTTGCACAACAAGCTTCTCACATGAGTATCACCAACCAAAGATCCAAAGGTAGCATGACCACTATCAGACTCTATAATACATCACAATACACAGTCATAATACAACTCCCTCTTAAAATAGAGTGGGCTTCTAGGGAAATTCAAGCCAACAAAATATCAACCGTCAGATTTGAGACCTAATGATGAACGGTCCAGATTTACAATAATAAAATATAAATAAAGTTTAGCATTTGGGGCACTGCCATCGAGCCCTTTTCGGGGGAATGATCCCCTCAGACCCCCGTTGGGGGTACCCCCCCTCCCTTTCCCCCCATCGCTCACGTATCAACAATACCTAAGTAATTGCAAGGTTGAAACATATTTTTCCAACACAAATATCACATCATTTTACATGTAATTTATACTGTCCTATAAATTAATTGCCTTTCGCATGTGCAACTAATAGAAGAGGGCATAGAACTTTGCTAACATATATATTTTTTGTATTGTTGCACATAATCGTATGCCTTTTCTAAATGATAAAAAAATGCTCTTATTTCTCCAAAGTAATGCCTATTGATTTTGTTGCCCCTAATTGGTATCCTTATTCCACCACGAATTGAATACATATCTCACCTTCTCTCTTTTTCTTTATTTTGATTGTAGACAATACATTCTTGCTTTAAATGAATATATGATGCTAATAATTAAATTATTTTCAATTTTATAACTTTTTTAGATTGAGCACTCATTTTAAGGAACTATGTACCATTAATTTACTTTAGTGTGTGACACTTGATTCTACTTTCACATGGAACATCATAGCAGGTCACATACAAGCCAAAATATAATGGTGAAAATTGCACACAATTTTTCTTTCCCCCTTTGTTCTAGTATTTTTTGACTTAGTTAACTTTTATACAATGATAAGTGTGCAAGTGGAATATTTTTTCCTAAAATCTAGCACATATCTTGAGTTGTACTTATTTCCATTTGTACTTGCTCCTAGGGACTAGTCTTGATCCTCAATTTGTGCAAGTGACCAAGGTAGTTGTTGGCTTTGAATTTAAATGAGCTTGAAAAGTCAATAAATTATTCAAACTTGGGTTCACACTTTTGAAATCGTATTTAAAGACGAACCCTAATCTAATTGTAAATGTTTGATCATCTACCACCTAACACCTAGAAAGTATTTGTTTTATTATTTTACACAAAAATATAAAAAAAAAATGTGTTTATCTCTTTCTCAATATATAAAAAAAAATTGACTTTAATTTTCCTCAATCTGTCCTCTGAAAATTATTTAAAATAAATTTAAGTCTGTTGGATAATTTTCTAATATTAGATTAAGCACCATAAAGAGTATTAGAACCAAACAAGCCCAATTCAGAGTAAACGAAGAATAAAATTAACAATGTTTAAGTTTGGTGAAGACTATAAGAAGACTGTTGAAAATAAACTAATGCTTATTAGAAATAAATTAGCTCGTTTCTAAATTGAGACGTTCACGCCAGGCACTTTCTCATATACAGTTAAACGACAAAAGTATTAAGTATGACTGACCAGGCGTTAGTAGTAGATAGCATCGGTGCCATGTGATTAAACTGTACTTGAGAACTGTAACAAAACTCAACAAAGAAATAACTCAAGATCCATCAACTATAAAAAAAAAAGGTTGTTATGGAAGAACTGAAGATCCATCAACTAAAAGATATAAGTTAATTTTTCACATGATTAAAGTATAACCTAAAATATTTAAGCGGCGAATAGAGTTTACAATAGAGGCTCCTGGAAAGTTCTCTTCAATTGCATAAGTCTTCAATACATTCAACTATCGCAGGACAAAAGTCATATTCGTACAATATCTATTCACACTCTGCAGTAATTGCTGAAAATGCACCACAAAAATGTGGGAAGAATGGACGTCACTGTAGGTAAAGAAACTGACACCATTATTATCATTAGCCGTAAACGACAGAGATGGGATCAATATTATCAATAAGGGAGAGGGATCAATAGTCATGCAGGTTAATTTAGTGAAATATTATAAGATGTATAGTTGAATATTGAAAATTTTGAATTTGTTTTTACATTTAATGAAAAAATACATGGTATTTATTGTGTCCATCTTTTATATTTTATGATAAGATAAATTATTAATATGAAATACTTCAATGCTTGTACATTGTTATTTAAATAATTAAACACATAACAATAATATTTCTACACTATGATAACAATGCTTGTTTAAATGAGTGTCTTATTTTATTAAAAACTTATATTTATTTCACTTTTTGGTTAATGTGTTTATGTTTTTTTATATAATATTTATAAATTTTCATGTGTTCAAACATAAATTCATTTTGATCAAACATTTAGTTATTTTTTTATTTGTATGTAAACTATTTATTTACAATAAATAGTATAAATATATAATAAGACTGAATATCATAAACATAAATACTATAACAACTATTAATCTCTCCTAATTACTTTATCTTTTGCTGAAATGGGGAAATCAAAGAAGGCCAAGAAAGATGGGAACAAGTCCAAAATCTTTGTAACTGCAGAACCGTCCAACTTCCGCTATATTGTACAGCAATTTACAGGAAGGCCAAAGGAAAATTCCATTGAAGGGTCTTTGCTGTTGAAGCCCGTGCCTAAAAGACCAGAGGCTAAGCAATTATCTGCTAACACCTGACATTGGTTATCCTCACTCTCCTCTACTTCTTCTGCCCCTGAGAGTTTTTGTCCACAAGTAAGACCATCTCTGCCTTTTGAATCTCCATCTATTGATCTTGGGGACGATGAAACGTCCTCTGTTAGTAATCCTTCAATGTTTAGAGATTTTATGGATCTGCATAATGATGTAAGTGCTGGGTTCGATTCGAATGATCTCTTGAATGGAATAGAAGGCTTGATTGAGTAAATATGAATCATACAAGAGGTACAATCTGCTGAATCTATATTAAGCATGTCTTTGTTTTAATGTAACGATTTCGTAATATGTTTTGGACTGGACGCTCTCATACAGAGCTTTTCCTGTCGTACATCCGGTTCCACAGTCAAACATGATGTGCCCCCGGCTGGGCCCCAACACATCCACACTTGTCTCCATGGAATCCTACCGGTGCTTTCATTGCCATGGGATATTATTTCAAAAATGGCGAGACCTAAAATTTCTGAGAAATTTCCTGCACGCGATTGACTGCAAAAAGTTTGTTCCATGAAATTTGCTGCAAATAATTGTACTATAATATCTGGCGGGTCCATATCGTAGTTGTTCATGTGGTTTGGCACATGTAAGGTCCATAATGAATTGAGTACATCCATTGTTGTCTCCTTCCACTGTTTTTTCGTAGGAAGAAACTGCACTACTCTAGGACGAGGCCCGCAAGTGATTTTAATTCTTAAATGTTGGTGATCTTTGGCATATTCAGCTTCAAAATTAGGGGGGAGAGCCAATAATTGGGCTGGGGCAATGATTATAGGATTAGTATTGTAATATATTTATATTCTATAATTTTAATAATTATTTCGTGTAAATTAAAATTTATGAATGATAGTATTGTAATATATTTATATTTTATATTGTTAATAGTTATTTCATGTGTAAATTAAAATTTACGAATGATCAAATGTTTATCAAGATGGATTTTTAGGTCAACACAATAAAAATTATGAATGTTGTGTAAAAAACTTAAATGCATTAATTAATAAGTGAAATAAGTATTTTTTTATTTCATATAAAATATCATAATTATATATTGCTTATGTTTGAACTTGTTTTTGGATTCCATTGCATATTATAGTTTTGCATGAACGTTTTGGATCATGCTTTGATGATCCATCATTAGGATGATATCAATTTTCCTTGAGCTCTTTGCTATCATCCTGATGATGGATCACAGATTGTGATCCAAATTTGATGCAAATTTTCTTTGAGCTCTTTGTTGTCATCCTAATGATATATCGTAGAGTGTGATATGAAACTTTGATGCAAAAATATGTTACATAATCAAATGCAAAAATAGGTTAGAAAGTAAACATGGATTATTGAAACTTGATATGATTATCCATGTGTTGTTTAAAAAATAAGTTGCTCATCTAAACAAGTATTGTTATTACATAATATATGTGCACAACTATTGGGGTGGCAATGCATATGCCTTGAAGTACATTATATTAAATATTTGTCCTCTCATAAATATAAAAGGTGAGGACAATAAATACCTTGTATTTTCTCATGATGTTTGAAAAGTTCTCAAAACAATTATGATCATTTAAAGTAAAATATAAGTTGTATTTCAAATAATAACATGTTTGTATAACAATAAATAATATTTTGTGTTAAAGTATTAGCTCATTTTTGTTGGATATAAAGATTAGAGATAACAAAAAATTATTAATGGTAAAATGGTGTTTTTGAAAGGATCTCTATCCTCTTACACAACTACTAGTTAACAATAGTCAACGTATAACATAGCTATAATGAAACTACAAATATTAAGCTACAAAAAATAAATAATTTCATAACTAGACCTAGCAAGTCACATAAACTTAACCCAAGGCATGGGACATAGATGTGTATGTTTCGAAAGATCTTTCTTCATCCTTTAATATATGATCCAAAAAAATGATCATCCAAATCGATTGAGTCGAGAGAGGGGGAAGGTGAAACACTCTCAAAGGTCATACTTGGAAATAATGCATGAAGAGAGGAGCGCCTAGCTAGATAAAATAAATGTCAAGTGGCAACACCAATTAAAGGAGGCACACTATGACCACTCACCAAAATATGGGAAGAATTGAATTATGCTCTAACTTGAGTAAAATATAACCTAAAATATTTAAGTACTAGGAAACACAACTTGAAGGAGGCACACCAACACCAACCATTAAAACATGGGAAGAATTAAGTTGTTCTCTAACTTGATTAAGATATAACCTAAAAAAATTAAGTGGATTAGTAAGTTAGAAGACTGAGAGATTCAAAAGTGAGATCCAAATAGATAGAAAGTTGAAAAATTCATTGAGGGGATTAAATGACCCCAATGATACAAGAGGGTGTGATGGCTCCAAAACTATGATAAACCATTAAGAATTATTTTTAATATAAAACATAGTTGAAACCAGGAATAAAGAAACCCTTAGCTATAGAGTACATTTTTATTTTACCTTCTATAATAGGCCACCACTTCTCTTAAATCTAATGATTAAGTTTGCAAAGAAAATGCCATAGTTTATCAAATATATAGATCAAACCTTTATAGAAAAATATTCATCATACATGAAAAACCCTCCCACAAAACCATTATCAAGAGAGACACAACACATTGAAGCATATAACATCTAGCCTTTACAGAGAGTGGGGGAAATAGTAAAAAATAGGATTAGAAGGAATAGAACCAATATAATTCTTAGGAGGATATCCAACATAATAAATATTTGCATAATATCTCTTGAGAAAATCAATAAGGGATGAACCATCATAAGTTACAATTTTCTATATATGCAGCCCCATCAATAGATGGTGCACTAGTATTAGACAAGGCATGAAACATTCCAACTGATAGTGCACCAATAGTAGATAAACCTGCTGGAAAAACAAGGATAGACAACTGAGAGGGGGGGTGAATCACTTGTTACAAAATTTAAACTTATTTAACCTTTATCAACCTTTAATCTCATATCTAATACTTAATAGTGAAAGCATGAATCAACAACACATCAGAAAAAAATGGACACTAATATTTTATATGTGGAAACCTTGTTAGGGGAAAAACCATGGTGGATGTTAGTCCACAAGATTATACCTTGTTAGAAGTATAATGAAAATGAATAAGGAATCCACATGCATTCAGGCATACTACCTAAAGCTCACTGCTCAAAGGGAAGACTCATTAACTTACATAAAAAAATCAGATTAAATCCATCTAATGTGGTTGAACTGAGAAATTAGCTTCTACAAAAGCTTGATGACAGTTTTGATTAGGCACACAAATACTTCTTCACACTTCACTCAATATTCTTCACACTCTGCTTTGAAATTGAATGATCTGATATTTATTTGCACATATCTTGCACACACTTTGCATACCTTCACCAAGCATACACCACACACTTCAAAATGAAGAAATAATCGCTCTTATATATCTGCTAAATGAATTTACATCAACAACTTTGTCAGCCCAATTCATGAACAAATTTCAATGCACACCAACCTAATTCGTTCACATCATAATGAATACGTAAATCAAAAATCCTTGAACATACCAAATATTCAAAAATTAATCCATGAGGATTCACAACACACAACCGCCATCATGTCGGCCAAGAACACAAAAATTTGAACACACAAAGGAAAAATATTTGATCACGAACACACTAATCAATGTGGATGTACCACAATGATGGAGCACGATCTAGAAACACCATTGATCATCACAGGAGCATACACAATAACTTAATTCACCACAATTGGATTCTCTTCTTCCAGAAACACCTACTATAGTAACATAATAATTGTAGGAACTCAAAATATCATTAGTTGCTCCAATATTGATGCTCACCTTTGAAAATTCCAGACAACATACTAGATAGGCTCAACAAAAACCCTTTAATGCATGATTTTTGATTATTAACGTACACAATTTTCCACCATTTTGATCATCACAACTTCACAGACTGCCTACAACATATTTATTCTAATAGTGTTGACATCAATGACAACCACATATCAACAATATAACCACAACATCCAACAATCTCCCCCTTTGGCATTGATAGCAACACATGATGTGAAAAATACCATCAACACAACTAACTCTTCTCAAACTGTCTCCTTCTCATATTGTTCTTCTACCTCTTACATTACTCTTCTCCCCTTTTCTTCCTCAAAGGTTTTTCACATTTCTCTTCTACCCATTTCACATCAATCGAAAAGGCACACAAGCTCTGAACCACATATCTAAAACATCTTACTACTCCCCTTGAGTAGCAACCACCACAACATCAATCTGAAACAAGATATGACTATGAGTGAACGGATTGATGCAAAGAATTGCATCTTAGTTCAGATTAGGAGGGGAAATCACCCCTAACTTACCTCTGAGATAGTCAAAAGTATCCTTAGGCAATGGTTTAGTGAATATATCTGCAATTTTTTCCTTAGTGGGCACATATTCCAATTCGACTTCTTTATCACTCACTTTGTCTCTCAAAAGGTTATACTTGATAGATATATGTTTTGTATTTGAATGTAACACCAGATTTTTGGAATTGTTTATGGCACTTGAGTAATCACAAAATATAACAATAGGCTCATCATACTCAATTCTAATATCTCTCGGGATCTGCTTCATCCACATTACTTGAGTACAATTTTTTGTAGCAACAATATATTTTGCCTCAACAATAGATAATGAAATGGAATTCTGATTTTTATTTAGCCAGGACACTACCTTCTTCCCCAAGAAGAATGCACCACCACTTGTATTTTTCCTATCATCCACATATCCTACCCAATCTACATCTGTAAAGGCATTCAGATTAAGATCATCATCCCTAGGATACCAAAGACCAAAATCAACTGTTCCTTTCAAGTATATGAAAATTTTCTTCATTGCAGTAACATGTGATTCCTTTAGATCAACTTGATATCTAGAAACCATGCACACAACATTCATAATGTCTAGTCTAGTCTGAGTCAAATAGAGTAATCCACTAATCATTGAATTGTACCTTGTTTGATTTTCTTTAGGAGAATCATCATTATGTGTTAACTTGCATCTGGTTACCATGGGTGTACCAATTGGTTTTGAGTCTTCCATGCTAAAAAAGTTTAGTAACTCTCTTACATATTTGGACTGAGCTATGAAGATTCCATCCTCTAATTGAGTAATTTGCAATCCTAAAAATAATTTCAGCTCTCCAGTCATTGACATCTCAAACTCACTTTTCATTTCATTAGCAAACTTCATGAAAAATTCATCATCACCTTTAAAAATAATTTAATCAACAAAAACTTCAATAATCAACTCTTTATCCTGATCCATGGGTATGTTCAGGATCATCATGGAAAAAATAGGCCCTTAAGTGAATATAAAAACTCAAAAAATCAGAGTTAGGCAACTTGACGTAAAAATTTGAGTAAGTTATCTATATTATTTAAAACATATGTAAGAATAGAATTTGTATAAAATTGAATGTAGTTTCTAAACTACTAGGTTTATTTTAAGAAAATATAAATCTATTTGGTGAAAATTTGAAATTTCAATGCAGAAGTACTTAAATCTAAAGGAAAAACAAGAAGTAGGTGTTTGTCTGACCACCCTAACCACAATAGAATGATAATATTTCTTTATAATATTTTAGATATAAGTAGAGGGGCTCATGTCTCGATGTGATGCACATTTTTTTATAATTTTTTTCCAAGTAAATATTCAATTATGAAATTTTTATTACAACTTTTATAAAATATAAAAACTCGTACGTCTAACCGCCTTAACTTGGTCAAAACTCGATGAAATTAATTTTTTATTTTTTAAATTCTATAGTATGTGAAGCATAAAATGTGACACATGTTTCAAATTCAAAAAAAATGATATTGTTTGAAAGATATAGATGTTTTTCAATCATCCTATCAATTAGAGCTTTAGTCGTAATTCAAATAGAAAATAAATAATAATTATTTATTAAATTCAAAGTAAAGAATAATTTATATTTTTGGAAAGCTAAGAATCTCCTCTAAAAACCCTTTTCATTTCATCAATTTTGGGTAAAAAAGAGGTCATCAGCCACATGGGCCATCATATCACTTACATATCACCACTTTCTTGCCCATCATGATCCTGCACATACCCCCATCTTGAAATACAAATTATTGTCAGTAGTACCTTTATTGAATCCAAGCTTCAACAAGTATTTATCCAATCTTTTGTACCATGCTCTAGGGGCTTGTTTGAGTCCATATAGTGCTTTCTTCAATCGATAAACCATGTATTTTTCATCAATCAATTGAAATCCATTTGTTTTCTCAACATAAACCTCTTCTTCTAACTCACCATTCAGAAATGCTGACTTAACATCCATTTGAGAGAATTTTTAATTCTTGAAAGTAGCATAAGAAAGAAACAACCTTTTAACTTCAATTCTAGCAACACGGGCAAAGGTATCTTCAAAATCAATACCTTCGATTTGTGAGTATCCTTTACATACTAGTCTTGCTTTATTTCTGACCACTTCACCTTGTTCATTCAACTTATTTCGAAAGACCCATTTGGTTCCAATCACATTTTTATCTTGAGGTCTGGGAACAAAAATCCATGTATCATTTTTCTTTATCTTCATTAGTTCTTCCTTCATTACTTCCATCCAATATTCATCTTTACATTATTCATTGACATTGCTAGGTTCAGTCTTGGAAATCAAGCAATACTCTTCTACAATTATTATTCTAGTTTGGGCACCTTTGTTCTTATCTCCTATAATTTGACTTTTAGAATGATTTAGATTTACATACCTTGGAACTTTTGGATTCTCTTTGACTTTTGGTTCTTCTCTTCTCTCTTTTGCACTTCCACTAGCTTCTCCTTCATGATTCTCTTGATTCACCAGAACAATTTGAACTTGATTTTGTGTCTGTGCATTATTTCAATTATCTATACTATCCTGTTGATCATTTGAATCATATCAAAAATATCTGGATGATCTAATAGTGTCTTCATCAACTTTGAAATTTTCACTTTCCACCATTTTCTTCAATCTTCTATTGTAGCACCAGTAGGACTTTCTCTTAGTAGAGTGATGCAACAAGATTCCTTCATCACTTCTATCACCAAAATTTCCAATATATTCATCTCTCTTGATATAAAATCTACTTCCAAATATTTTGAAATATTTAACAATAGGATTATAGCCAAACCACAACTCAAAAGGATTCTTACTAGAATTACCATTAACATTTATCCGATTGATAGTGTATACAATAGTGCTTACAACTTCTCTCCAATAGATATGAGGAACATTATCTTCCAACGTCATACTTCTAGTAGCATCTAGAATTGTTTTGTTCTTTCTCTCAACAAATCTATTCTATTGAGGGGTTCGGGGAGAAGATAACTATCTTTGGATTCCATCCTCTTCATAAAATGAATTGAACTCCCAGGAAGTGAATTCACCACCTCTATCTGATCTTAAGCATTTAACCTTCAACCCTACCTCATTTTCTACCATAGCTTTGAAACATTTGAACTTTTCTAGTGCTTCATGTTTGTCTCTCAAGAAAGAAAACCATATCATCCTAGAGTAATCATCAATAAGAAACCAGGTAAGTGCACCAATCTGTGACACAATTTTCGCTCTTAAGATGGCACTTTTTTTTTTTTTAAATCAGAAACATCTGATTTGCACGAGAAAATGACGATAATTATACTCAAAATTTCAAGATGCGGTAAGAACAAAAGTTGAAGTGCTCCGAGTCTAGTTTCTAAGCTAGTATTATTTTTTGAAATTAATGAATATTAAGGGTCTCAAAAAGGGGGGGGCCCAAAATAGGTTCTATTTTTATAAAAAAAATAGCATAGCGCCTCAAGGCTCCCCTCTTTTTGAATAACTTTTTCTTAGAATTTCAAAAATCCCAATGGTGAGAAATTAGCTAACACCATGTAGTTTATCCTCATTCTTTCAGATAATTTTTTTAATGAATATATAATATCTTATGAATTTTGAAAGTGGACACATCCTGAAAAGCTAAAATTTGAGTGTGCTACCCCCCCAATTTTTTTGCAAACTAATCGAAATTTGATTTTTTAGTTTTTTCATCATGTGAAGAATGGAGTCTAGTTTCAAAAAAAAATAAAAAATTCACGTTCCAATGAAGGAGTAAAAATCTATCCTAAACCAAGAACATGTTGGTTTTTGACCAAAAACGAAGGCATTTACAATAGAAGCCATGGATCAAAACCTTAACTAAATCAAAATGAAAAAATAATTATATATTTAAATAGATAAGAGATATTTTCATGCTATCATGTTTTTTTTATAAACTTGCATTGAAATATGTGCAAATGAGACGGTGAGCACAAACAAAAATATGAAGAAATTTTGCACCCTTTCAAAAAATCACGTCATTTTCATGAAATGGTTGTCCAAAGCTTTGGGTCAGATGCCCAATGCAAAATCCAACCCATAGTGTTGCTATTTCCTAATAAAACTTATTTGGCACACGCCAAATTTGGCGAGTGCCAAATGTCATTCATGACTTTTGGAATGCATTTTTCTAAACTCTTTGATTTTTGCTTTTTCTGTTAGGTAAAATATATACATGAAATACAAATTTAAGTATAAGTTGAAATTTACATATGGACATTTACTTTCTTATACTTTAAGTTATATTTCATGTATATATAGGCAAGATGTTTGAGAGTGGTTTCAGATCTCTCAGAGTTATAATGCAAATTCTAGTTTTTGGAAGATCTTAAATATTTTAGACTTAGTCAAATTTCAATAATCAACATGTCAAATTTCAATAATTAGGAGGTCAAATTTTAGTACTCTAGAGGTTAAATTTCATCTTTCTCTCTCTATCTCACTAATTTTCATCTCTTATTCTCTAGACCTCTATCTCTCTCTACTCTCTATATCACCTCTCTCTATACCTACCTATCCATGTCTCCCTGTCACTCCCCTCTTTCTCTCTCACTCTCTGCTTCCCTCTCTCTCCTTCCCTTTCTAATTCTCTCTATCTCACCTCTCTTTCTCCCCCTCACTTTCCCTCTCTCTTCCTTTCACCCACCTTTTCTCTCTACTTCTCGCTATCTAACCTATCCCTCTATACATATTTCTCTCTCCCCCTCCTTCCCTCTCAGTATGTCCACCTTCCTCCTTATCTCTATACTTTTCAGCTCCATCACACATCTCACTTCTCTCTTTCCCCTTTCCTCTGTACTCTCTCTCTCTATCTCACCCCTCTCTCCCTACCTATCCCTCCCTCCTCTCTCTTATCTCTCTCATCTCTATCTCTCTCCATCCCTACCTCTTCCTCCCTCTCTCCTTCCCTCTATACTTCTCTTTATCTCCTCCTCCCTCTATCTACCTAGAACTCTCTCTATTTTTGTCTCACCTCTCTCTCCATCCCTACCTCTCCCTATATCTCTCCTTTCATATCTAATTCTCTCTACCTAGTTGTCCCTCTATACCTATTTCTCTCTCTCCTTGCCTCCTCTCTCTCAATAGCTCCACCTTCTTTCCCTCTCTAATTATCTCTATTACCTCTCTCTATCTCTCTCCTCCCTCTCTACTCTCTTTATCTCTCCCTCCCTCCCCCTCTTTCTATCTCTCATCTCTTCCTCTCCCTCTTTCTATCTCTCTTTTCCCTCTCTCTACCTATATCTCTCTCCTTCTATCTATCTCAACTATCCATATTTACCTATCCATCCCTTCTCTCTCTCTTCTAACAAAATTCACTCTATGTCTCTCTGTCTAACCTACCCCTATATACGTATTTTTCTCTCCCTCTCTCAATCTCTCTACCTTCCTCATTACACCTCTAATTCTCTTTATCACCTCTCTCTCTCCCCCTTCCATATTTAATTTATTTCTCTCTATCTCACCTCTCTCTCCTTAAATATCCCTCCCTCCCTACCTCTTCTTCCCTCTTTTCTCAATTCTGTACTTCCCTCTATCTCCCCCTCCCTCTCCTTACCTACCTCTTTCTCTGTCTATTTCACTCTCTTACCCCTCTCTAAATCCTTACCTCTCCCTTGATACCTAACTCTCCTTCCCTCTCCACTTCTCTATATCTCCCTTTACTCCCTCTACCTACCTCTCTCTCTCTCTCCATCCCTACCTCTCCCTCCAACTCTCATTCCCTCTCTACTTCTCTCTACCTACCTATCCCTCTATACCTCATTCTCTCTCTCTCTCTCTCTCCCTCCTTCCCTCTCTCAATATATCCACCTTCCTTATTCTCTATCTAACTTCTCCCTCCCTTCCCCTCCATCCTT